>OZ037787.1:5618536-5788536 GCA_964035525.1 Porites cylindrica | reverse complement strand
TTAGTTCAATTAACTACAGTGGACAAATACGGACACGAAGGAGACATGCAGTGCTGTCCATGTTATCTGGGTGTCTGTACGCATCAAAAGTAGAGGGTAGAACAGGGTTCCAAAGTAGTAAATAACTGTTATGGGGAGATATTCAATGCTTGTCAATGTTTTTATTAAAGAGTTAAGGAGAAGCAGATTCAGTACTTACCAGGGGACATGCATTGGTGACCGCACCCGTTAAAGCAGCATATTTTTCCTCCTGAGCATCCACCACGTACACCACAAAGCTCAGCACAGAGGCCACCGCTGGGCTTAGGACAGGAAGGACGTAAAAACCCTCGTTTCTCCGCAGCATCCAGATTGACTGCTGTGAATGATATAAAAGCCAAAAATACGAACGATTGATGAAAGGCGAGAAAAATGAAAGAGCGGAGAAATGATACACCCTCAACAGGATTCCATTCACCCGTACCTTGCAATTTTCTTAGAATGAACTCTTCGCCTTGTCGAAGAAATATATAATATAAGCACTTTATTTGAGTGTCAATGTATTTAGTACGAAAGTACTAATTTGGGACACTTTTTTGGCGTCTCCTACTGAAGACGGCACTGGCATTTCACGTGGTCATCCGAAGGGTCTAGCCGTTTACAGGGCAATTTGGCAAAGGCACTACCTTCATATCTCAGTATATCTGAGTATGGGTCGGGCCAAAGGGATCGAACCAGCGACCTCCCGCTCTGTAGTCAAGCGCTCTACTGACAGAGCTACTCCTGTCGCGTAAAGCTCGTTTCCATTGTTCGGTCAAAACTAGCAACTATAGCTCCTCGAGCTCCAGCTAAATTTCGCAGCAAGCAATTCTACACGGTGTGTAGCAAAATTTAGCAGTGAACAGACAAGGGGCTTGCTTCCGCATACTCATACTAGCAAAGCCTAAATATGGGAAAACCATGCATATCGAGTTGTTTCATGCAAACGTGCACGTATCCATTAGAGCAGCATTTTTCGGAACCTGAACAATCGTCATCTCCTTGTCAGGCGTCAACGCAGACGCCAATCTAGTCAGGTTTGGGTTTGGGACAAAAATCAGGTTTCCCTTCCGCTGCAGGAAATTTTAATATTATTTTTATGCTGATTTTCTGCTATTCCGTGATAGCGGAACGGTTTTCATCATCATCATTATCATCATCATCATTATTGTTATCATTATCATTATCGATTTTTTTTCCATGAAATACTAATTATGCAGGTTCTTACGATTGGTGTCACTTTAAACAAGAACAAACCTGCCAGTTTTGACAGTAGTAACGCCCATAATGCATAATAAAGAAAGATTAAGAGTCAACAGGCAAGAAGATTGCGCATGCGTATAACAACCGTGTAACGCCTAGTTTCAGAGCAGGAATGTTGATAGTTAAGGTACATACCCAGTGGTTTCTTGCAAACATGTCCACAGCCATTAGAGCAGCATTTTTTGGCACCTTCACAATCGCCATCTCCAGAGCATTCCTCAACACAGAGACCAGCCCCTTGGGGCTTGGGACACAAACCAGGTTTTTCTTGTGCTGTAACATAATTAATTCGCCATTTCCACATTTCCATAATGCACCTTGTTTGCCCGCCAAAATTTTGCATAAGAATTGTTTTCATTTTCTTTTGGGACGGCTGTAATACCCAGGAGAAATGAAAACCAAAGGTTATGCGAAAATTGCGGAGAAGATTTATAAATAAGGTGCATTATGGGAAATGTGGAAGTGGCGTATAGTGTTTTTATACAAAGTCTCTGCTATGTTTTCGTAGGAGAACCGTTTTTCCCTAAGTTCTACGAGAAAATACAAGAAATCTGGTCATAATTTGAACAATTTCCCTCTATTCACTTCTTTTAGTTTATATATTTTCAGAAAATGACACGAATTTTAATATACTTGGCCACAATTTGAATACTAGAGATATCGATTTCATCCTGAAGAGTTCCGCTACTATAAGAAAAGTATGGCTTAATTCTATGTTGTTCTATGTTGTTCTATGACCTCACTCCAATTGTAACCAGCATGTCAATATCGTTCATCCACTATTTTTCTCTCAGCTTGTATTTCTGACATCTAGAGTGACAGCTGCTTTTGATGAAAAATTACAAGGACCAACAACAGCGGAGCGCTGCGTTAGCGCTTTCTATGTCTGAAAGAATGTTTGTACCAATAGGTTTGGCGAGGGTACTAAATTAAAATAAAATTTAGACAAATTAAACACCTAAAAGAAATAGGTCATTTCCGAGTTTAAAATCCCTCGTTTTGAAACTGAGGCTACGGGCAAAACCTTTCTTACTTAGTTTTTTTTGCATGAGAGTAAAAAATCATTTTCATATTAAAGGAGCTGTGTCACGAAATTCAGCCAAATTAGGTAATTACAAAATGCCCGTTAAATTAAGAGAAACGTCAAAATAACCGCTTAAAACATTAAAGGAAGGTTAAAATAACACAACAGATACAACAGCTGCCTCGGATGGGCAAAACTGAAGACCATTGCAACGGACTGAAATTAGGGTTTTTGAAAACTGTTCAGCCTAACAGTTTTTCAAAGTTGATCTCTACTCTTTGCAACTTCAAAAATAATGCTCAGGAGACATATTTTTTTGTTTCGAATCTCTGCTTGTGTCATTTACAAGTAATTTCTTTTATTTGCTTACTTTAAGTTCCATAGCGATTGAGGGCGAGTAACTGGCAAAATTAAACAAAATGAACTGGACTGCCGTGACACAGCCCCTTTAAGCACCTAAAAGAAATAGGCAATTTCCGAGTTCAAAAACCCTCTTTTTGAAACTGAGGCTACGAGCAAAACCTTTCTTACTTAGTTTTATTTGCATGAGAGTAAAAGATCATTTTCATATTAATGGCTTTGCACTTAGCCTTGACACAGAGACCTGGGGCAACTCCGAAGTGACCTAATTTGTTTTTTTCTTGACTAAATCGAATACAAAAAGCCTACCTTGTCCGTTTAAACGAGCTGACCACACTTGATCCTGAAATAAGAATAAATTCATCTCTAAACCTTCGATAAATTCAACAGTTTATATAGAAAATTTTACAAGAGTTCTCATCTTAAATGCTATGTTTCAGTAACCATATTTTTTACTTACAGTCAAAATCGAACACGCAAAGGACACCAAAAATGCGGCAACTATTGGACGATTCATTTTGAGATGGTCCGTCAACGTAAACTAACAAGAGAAAAACGGAATTACTGTTTGATATGGAAACCAGCTAAGTTACCAAATAAATACACAGACTAAGCCCTCCACTGTCGAGTCAAACGCGCTCCCAAACTCTAGATGAGCTCCATGAATAACAAAATGTGGTTATTTCACACTATCCATCTGATAAATTTTTATTTGGTTACCAGGGGCGGATCCAGGATTTTTTTTAGGAGGGGGTGCACTCGTCTCTTATCTACTTCAACACCAATAAACAACATAGTTCTTTTTTTTTTTGGCAGAATACCAGTTGTATTAGAAAACCGCAGGTCAGGGTGGGGGGGGGGGGGGGGTGCGCACCCCCTGCACCCTACCCCTAGATCCGCCCCTGGTTACTATCCTTTGTATGCCAATGTGAAGTGTCACATTTACAACTTGAACAAGTCGGACGTTTTTTGGCCCGTTTACAACATTAAGTTATTAAGGTACACTCCAGGTTCGAGAAGCCCATATAAATCATTCTTTGGCACGGATCCACAAGAAACTGAAGCACGGATCCACAAGAAACTGAAGCTTTGAAGTACTTTTTAGGTGTGTCTTTTTTGTACATTATTATTATATTTATTATCATTATTATTATTGTTATTATTATTATTAGCATAATTATTATTGTGACTTGAAATTAATTTGTAAATGTTGTTGCCTTCCTCGATTGTGTGCTGGGAAGATGAAGCTAAACCTGTCAAATCATATATAAAGTTTTGTAAACTTATATTTAAGCAACTGCGACGCTGACCGTGAGTCTTTTGTCAAAATTAAAGTCGACTAGCCCCTAATGTCTAGCAATTACAAGCATCAAGCGTTTTCGTACTTCATTTTTTCTAAACTTTGTCGTTGTCGTGTGTCGATTGCTTTTTCTTCCTGAAATTGCTAAGTATCTACCTGAAACAAACATCGCTTTCAGGGGAATTCAAACTTTCAGGGGATTAAACACTCATGAACCTAAGAAATTTTTTTTAGTTTCTTGCCAAAGTTGGGAACACTTCAAGCGTAAAAACGTTTCACAGCACTTTAAAAAGTTTAATTAACTAGTCACGGTCTTAACTTTACGGCAAGAATGGTTTCGTAAATGTCTTAAGAGGGATGGTTGATTACAGATTCCAGGTTGATTACTCACCTTGCAAATAGAACTCCAAACTGAAATGGTTTGAAGTGAGTTTTCATGACTTGTAGCATGGCTTTTTAAGATGTGTTTATATTGTTCAGTAGAGTAAAGGAATCAGATATCAACTTTATCATTAGAGTTATCAAGATCAGAGATATATATTAGTCTTCAAAGAAACGGTGAATTAACATACTCTTAGTGACTCGGACATGAAGCACGAAAAAAGGCATAAAAGTCCCCCAAAATAAATACAAACATTTACCACATTTCCTCCAATAACCGTCCGGGCTCTTTTTTTAACTGGCTTTCGTCTTAATGGATGGGCTCTTATTTGAAAGAGGGCGTTAAACAAGGAGGCACTTATTACGTTTTGATCCGTTCAACGAAATGCACCTTTTTTTGCGTAAATCTTTAATAGAAAAAATAAATTATCCACTTATACGTAAAACAACACTGCATTAACGTCTTTCGACGTTGAAACAATGGTTGGTAATCAAATCACGCGTACCGGCCGTAGGCGTCAACGGTTGGTCCAGGAATTTTTTTATTTCCCATTGAAGCCCTAGGGATCTTTTGGGAGTAACAACGTTCCAAGTCCACATGCATGTTATTCCACCTTATAATAGTATCCTCAAAGATGGCCTTATCTGTAGTGTGGCTCAACATGAAAGAATATAGGATTACAATGGAAAGTTAACAGTAGCTGCCGATATTTCAGGCTTTTTGAGAGTTCCACTTATTGCAGTATTATGATAAGAAAAGATGACAAATTTGCATTTCAGTTTGCTTGAAATTTTATTTTGCATTTTCTTACATCTCTCAACTTAATTTCACTCTAAATTTAGTCATTACGCAACTAAGGAGGAAAGACTTCTATCCAAGGCTTTTATTGCCGGCAATTTTTTTCAATGAAAGCTTCAATATTTGTAGAGCACACCTATTTAAAAGAAAAGCAGAGTTCATTCTTTCAAATACCGTGCTCCTGAAGATAAGTGTATCCCCACGGCCTGCTTTTACCCGATTCAGGGTAGACAACATTTTTTTTTAATGAAAGAAAGAACCGAGATATTTTTGTCTCGCAACTTTTTCTTTCTTGATACGGCTTCCATCTAGAAGTATCCAGTGAATCCGACATACGAATCTGCAACTTTTTGATTCCGCTCTCCGGAGTAGAAATTTTTGAATACGCTATGAATCCAGATTCGTGTGGACGCTAAATGCGGATATTATTTTTATCCAGTGACGTCACAAGATCGAGCCTAGTTCTTTGCCGTGAATACCGTAAGTTCAACTTCATCATCCGTCCAGATGATGGAGTCAACCTTACTCTTTAAATAGACATTGAAACTGCAAACGACCTCAAACGAATTTGCCGAAAAACGTAGGATCCCTAAAAGACCTGACCAGCAAAATTATACACTGCGTAGACACACTTAATTCTGCAAAGCTGATCGTACTACGTGAAAATTAACTTTGCAAGACATCAACACGACACCGAAAGAACCAAAAACAGAGAGGGGTCGTAGCTGTCAAGACAGCTGTTTCTTCCTTACTCTTTGCATTTTTGTTTGATTTCCGAGCGGATGCTGCCATAATTCTAGCGATAAAATCGAGAAGCATATATAACACAAGGTAGAGCAAGATGCAAACTTCAGGCGCTTTACGACGCATGCTCTGTTTGCCAATATTCCCAGAGGAGTCCTGGGTACTAGAGTGAATACCGATACGTGTCGGATACGTGTGGACGGGCAAATATGATTTGAAAACGGATACGTGTGCACGTGGAAATTTTTGAATCCGGAAAAAAGGTGCAGATTAAAAAATATCCGGATACATGTGGATGGGGTCTCAGTATACTTACCCTGGGTACCAGAGGTTTTTCTCGCGTGCGGCGGAAATTTTCGAAGGCCGCGCGGGATCACTATAAAGACTTGACGGAAACCGGAAACGCGCTAGAAAAGTCTGTGGCACCCAGGGTACAGTGTACTGAGCACTATAAATATATTCACTTTCATCATCATCGTCATCTACAGAAGATCTGATCAGCAAAAATATGTAAATTGAAAATATATCTGCAAAGCCTATATCAGGTATCTTGCAACATGGATCAAGATAATGAAATAAGGTATCTTGTGTTAAAAACAGAGGGGCGAAATGAACGATTTTTGTCTCAATGAGGGACTTGGCGGAACAGCTCCACCCAAATCTCATTAATTAAAATAGTGAAAATAGATACCGACCTAATTGCAATCAGATAACGTTGTCTTAGAAAAAAATGCTAACTGAAGGAAAACGGAAAAAAACAAAGAGTATAAACTACTCTAAGATTCATTCATTTGTAGGTGTTTTCAAGGCATAAATGCAATGGTTGTACGCTTGTGTTGCAAATTGGTGAACCCGAGGGTGGTTTATTAGTAAGTGAATTAATTGCTATCAGGGCTCCTGTTGCTATTTGGCTTTTTTTTACATTTTCTTTTCTGTTTTTTTTTTTCTCATTTTTTTCAATATATGACAACGCTTTTGCAATAATAGAAAAGAAAAACAGTATTTTGCAAATGTATTGCCAGGGGGTTTCACTTCGATGATCGCACAATCGGATTTTGTTATGTATATATACTGGGTAAAAAAGTTAGAACTTGCCTCGTTCCTGTACGGCGTCTTTCTAGGCCCTCTCGGTCAATGCATTTTTCGGTGACGTATCCGAGACAAACGCTCGGACCACGTGACACGAAACGCATCGGCCGAGCGCAATAATGAGGCCTAGGGAGTAGACAAAGTTAGAACCACACCTAACAAGAACCAGCACCGTTTAAGTAGACACGTGCAAGACTAAGAGAAAACAAACATGATTATTCCTTTGTATTGTGCCTCCTTCCGGTCCTCATCCCACTGGCTACTCGATGTCTGAGGGTCACATTTTCGCGTATTCTTCTATGTATATTGTATTTAGGCAGTTTATTTATCTTGACAGAAATAAAACATACAAAAATTCGAACCACTTTTTACGACATATAGTAAACAGTACCACGGGAAAGTTCTGCTCAATAGCCTCCATTTCAAAAGGATTTCATCTACAGTCTGAAAAGTTGGAACGCCCTTGTATAGCATATAAATAATGTGAAAATTAGCTTTTATTTGAATGGTGACTTACAAGATATCTTGTGAACTAAAAGGGTCGAAAGAAAACCACCTCGATCTGTTTGACTTAGATAGACAGATCGGTACGAACTATTTTCTTTGGCTCATATCTTGAGATTCCTTTCATTTTCTTTAGCCAAATGACATGACAAAACAAAATATTAAATTGATTACTTTTTTTTGTTGTTTACGCCTGTTAAGTCAATGCGTGCTAAATGCCTTATTTCAAGTCACGTAATCAGACTTTTTCCTTTTGACCTCTTGTGCCAGATTCTGTTGAGCAAATTTCATGTACACTCTTAATCGTTTTGCCCTCCGTCTGCCCTTTTTATTGCCTATCGTTACAAATCTTCTTATAAGCTACTTATGCCGACGAAAGCATTTTTGTCAATCTTTATCGTGTATTCATAGAAATAGTTGAACAAAGGTATGCATCTTTCCCGTAAATTAGAACCGAAAAAAAAAAACGGCACAAATCTGCCGAAATTCAGATAAAACAACGGCAGAAAGGCTAAGGTTCTACCAAGGTTCCAAGATTTCGGGAATGTTTTAGCTAGTGTCACGTTACTCCTTGTGCGGTAAAACTTGCAACCCAAGACAAATCATTAATCTTCTCCTGTCAGTAGCTGCCCTGAAAATGTCTCGGAAAATGTCGGAAGGGTTTGAGAAAGAGGACTTGCTATTATCTAACTTACTTATTTACTTATTTGAGTAAACAAAACGTAAGTGCAGTGGTCACGATCTAAACGCTTCCTGATGAGCACTGATAAATTAGCATAGGTAGCCAAATTTCTGCCGTAGGCCGCTAAGCTATTTGAAATAGTTTGAAGGCTGAGTGACATCGCCTGGGGAACCGTTGCCGAGTGGTCAGCGGATCGCTCCGGCCCTCACATGTTCGTCGGTCCTAATCCACGCTAATCGGTCCCAGTCAGGCTTCTGTTGCTTTTAAACAGTTAACTGGTTGCCTCCTCATGCCTTTTCCTGATTAACTGTATTTATTTGAGTAAACTGCGTCTATAAACTGTATCTATATAAAGCTAAAAGTCGCTTTCAATACAAACAAAGCTTTTTATAAAGCTCGACAATGCAGTATAAATTCATGGTCATATTAGGTCTGGGATTTATTACAAATTTGAAAGGATTACTGAAGAATTACAGACCAAGTACTTCATTTTGTTCCGGCCGTCCACAAAATGATTTATGTTTCGACCAACCCTCTCTCTTTCCAGTCCTGTAATTGTCTTTCGGACACTTGTATTTCCAAGGTTGTTTCAGTGTGGTTGTTTTTAAACACAGCCGCACATGTGATCTCAACCGTTGGAATGAATGGAACAACTTAACTGAACGTTTTTGTGTCAATCCGAGCACTAGCAGTAACTCTTTCGAAATTCTGTTCGGGAAGTATTTGTCAAAGTAAATCGAACCAAAGGGTTTAAGGGTCAGACATATGGATCATGTGGATAACGTATAACATTTCGGAAATGAATAAACGATTACCTGCAGAACTTGTAGGTCACTTGAACATTCAGCCCTGATAAATAAAATCTGCATCATAATAATTTTTTAGAGGCCTTGAACCCGGGGGTGGGGGGGGGGGGGGGGGGGTATTCGACCAATATTTGGCTCTTCGCGCCTCGTTGGCTATCAACCATGATCTCATATCCAAAGCGCACTCGTGGAATAATTGTTAATTCTACGCTAACCAAACTGTGCATGTGAGTTCAATGGAACAAGGAGCCTATAGGCTTCTGCTGGACTGACAATGACAAGATACATTCCTGTTCCCACAGCTGCGATCCTTTTGGTCATCGTCGCGCCGCGCCCAGCTATGTTTTTTTCTTCTCTATAGGCGAATCTTTCTTTACATTTTTGCATCACTCAAATACACTTATCATCTGATAGCTATCGAAATAACAACTAACGGCATTGCCTCCTTTTTTTTTTGAAAATTTCAACTCAATAGTTTCGGAGAGATCCCTTTGCAAAGAATGTGTGGGTTCATTTACTTTTTTGCTACCTGGTAATTACGAGGTTTTTTGCTTGCTGGCCAAGAGACAATGACGTAGGAACAGGTCGGCCAGCGGCCTATTTCTGAGCGGCTACTAAGCACAACAAACAAGATGGCGGACGCCGACGAGAGTTTTCTATTCTAATGCGTTGATGTCTTCGGCTTTCATCTCATTCTACCCAGCAGATTATACTGGTAGGTGAAAATAACGAAGGAATTCTTCCGGATTATAATTTTTGTAATGTTTGCCTTGTGCCTTGCGGCTCGTCCAAATCGTACGTTTTAGAAAACAGCGAACAGAAAGCGCGCGTAAAAAAAAAGCCCCAGTTAAAAATGTAGCATTCGGTGCTACGGGCTGAAAGCAGATGAGCAGAATATTATCGTAAATCCTCTATTAATCCCCCGTCTCAAACAAGCCCCCCCCTCTAATAAGCGCCCCCTTTTCAGGGGAAGAAAGTTAATAAGCTCCCTCTCTATTCAGATATTAAGCCCACCCCTCCCCTCCCCTATGAATCAATCGTCTGCATGACCTCCAACTTCTTGTTCTTGAGCTTCTCCACTTTGTATTCTAAGTTTTCTATGGAGAACTGATACCATTGTCTTTTCTAAATTAAATAAGCCCCCAACTCAATTAAGCCCCACCTCAAATGGGCTTGAAATAAAAAGGCCCCGCGGGGGGCTTAATATAGGATTTACGGTATTTGCAGCCAAACACAGTTGGACGACATTGCGCATGAGCAGACCATTATTTGTAGGCAGTTATTTGTATGTCGCGTGGTGGGCTTTTGGCCAATGAAAAGGAAGAAATATTTGCATCGAATGATAATCGGGAAAAGCCTGCACCAAGGAAGATCAGTTTATTACTGGAGTCCCTCCTGCAACTTTCCACCATGTAAACTGGGCCAAAGATTATATGCGTTGCATGGCGATAAATATGTTTTAAAAAGAAAAGGTGGAGGTAGAGAATGGTGTTGTATTAGTAAGAGAGGAATTTAGGGTGAATCAATTAAGGAGGGGAATTTTATATTGTCCTTATTGGCTGATCCTAGTGTGAACTCTGTCCTTACAGCTTTGATTAGAGAGAAAAATAACCAAACTTTTTGTGATATGTTTGTTAAAGTTTGGTGCTCTTGCAACACTGAGAGGTAGACTTCCAACAAAGGATGATGTAAAAAAAAAAAAGAAGAAGAAGGAAAAAAAAGGAAAAAAAATGTAGAAAAAGAAAGATTAAGCAACGAACATTTGTAGTATAAGAATGTCCCTTCTGCTGAGAAAGAGAGAAAATGAAATAAGAACAATTCAGTTTTATATCTGAAGCGTATGTATTTGTTCTGTAATTACTGGAATTAACACTTTTGAAATAAATCTAGCAATTTCTTGTTAGAACTATCATCTAACAAGCTTCATGGAAAAATTACAAATAAATATAATCTGTGGACATATTAATATATCTTTGCTTTAAACAAAATGATAAACAAAGTGTAAATATACATTATACTAGCTGTCTATATGATCAGCTCTCTTGGAAAAGCTACCATAAGTTGGAAGTCTCACGTTATATGCAGTGACATCACCCTACTCTTTCAACTAGATGTTTCTTAACTTTGGATATCCTGTCAAATGTAAATAAAATAAAAGCTACTGAGCACTTCTTTCCGGTTGCACTGTTAATTATGCTTTACAAAGTAGTTCTAACTTTTGAGTCTGTGGATGAAATCTTATGGTGTGACCATTCAAATAAAAGTTACTGAGCAGTACCTTCCTGTGGTATTGTTAATTATTCTGTACAAGCCGTTTAATTGTTGAGACTGCGGATGAAATCCTGTGGTGTGACCATTCAGTGAAAGCTACTGAACAGTACTTTCCTGTGGTACTGTTTATTATGCTGTACAAGGTGGTTCTAACTTTTGCGTCTGTGGACGAAACCGTTGGTGTGAACATTCAAATGAAAGCTACCTGAGCAGTACTTTCCTGTGGTACTGTTTATTATGCTGTACAAGGTGGTTCTAACTTTTGCGTCTGTGGACGAAACCGTTGGTGTGAACATTCAAATGAAAGCTACCTGAGCAGTACTTTCCTGTGGTACTGTTTATTATGCTGTACAAGGTGGTTCTAACTTTTGCGTCTGTGGACGAAACCGTTGGTGTGAACATTCAAATGAAAGCTACTGAGCAGTACTTTCCTGTGGTACTGTTTATTATGCTGTACAAGGTGGTTCAAATGTTTGAGTCTGTGGATGAAATCCAGTGTTGAGACCTTTCAAATTATCTTGTGCATCTTATGAGGCAAAACTGGGCTAACTTTTGCAAATGTGTGGAAAACGCAGAGTGTACTTGTTCAAATTTCTGTTTTACTAAGCGAATGAACTTCTTGTGAGATTTCTTAACTATATACTGTACAATGTGGCTCTATACTGTCTATATCCTGTGCTTTAAGTCCTAAATGTGTTTAACAGATGCGCTGAATTTCTCTTCATGTCTTAAATATAGAATTTGATACTTTGTTTCCTAATTTTTGAACATGACCATTTGTACATTGTTAGTAGAAAAAATCAATTTTTAATCTATTCGCTAACGTCTCTCTTCAGTTCTTGCAGTAAAAGGTAATGGTTGCCCTTTTGTTTTAGCTTCAAGTCTGGGTGTTTCAGTGAGGGCCCTTGGGTTACATAGCTTTCATTTATTATCTCGCTTGTTTTCCTCAGGTGTAGCTCATCACTTGAATTGTCTATATCATGTTCAATAATAGTTGTTGGGGATCTTTGTGGTAATACTTCCAAGGAGCCTGTTTTTTCATCTGGTGTTAAAACATGTGTTTTCTTCTTCTTTGCCTCTTGGTCCTCGCGTTTTTGCTTTCTCCACTTCGCTCTCCGATTTTTAAACCACACCTGCCAGAGGAACACATAAGAATAAGTCGGTTTTCAAAATGGCACTTACTAATTTACTTGAGTGGCAAAGATGGAATAGCGATTATGCTGAGTGGCAAGCTTTTTTTTTTATTATTATTATTTTTTACGGCTATGACTCTTGGAGACAAATATCAGTGTACAATGATAGATTTGTTTTTTAATTAGAAAGCTACAAACGAATAACGCAACCGTAGAGATATAACAATAAATTTGGAACCCCAGCATTAAGCTTATGGTTGGTACACTGCCATCAAACTAGTTCTGTTGAAGGTTATACTGAATAAACCTCCAAAAAGTTTCACCATTTTCTAAAAACTGACGTAGTTGAGAAGGATTATATATTTTTTCGGTCAGTGACACAGGCTGTCTCGTGTACTCCCAACAGAGTCTAATTGTAGTCTTTGACCTCAAAATGCCAATGTTTCATTCCGGAAAAAGAAAAGATATGTATAACAAGTTCGGTCTAGTGTCACTTCACTTCTATATTTCAGTATTAATTAGCAATTTAAATTGTCCCTAGATTATCTATTCGGTACAACAGAGAAATTTATTTACTGTTCCTGTGTTTTACTAGCCTGTGCCAGGCTCCCAGATAGTAGGGACGTCGCTAAAACAGGGTCAAGGGAAAATAAGACAAGCGTGATCTGTTTTTCACATCAGTTTTTACGATCTACTTATGCAAATCACTATCTTGTAGCCTGAAACAGGCTAGTGTCATGATAGATGCACTAGTTGGAGGCAGGAGTTTCTGCTCGGAGGGAAAGGAGAGGGAAAGGGAGGGGAAGCTGAATCATTGTAAATTATTCTTCAACTTTTCGGCTAATTCGGACCCGACTATCAGTTTTGATCGAGGTCTAACTTAGGAAAAGTCTTACAGACGTTTCAAATTCTAGATCATGCCCCTGACGAAACTATGTACTGCTATGATATTGTTTAACCATTCCATGCTAAATACTCGCCCTTTATATTCTGAAGACTTACTAAAGAGTACAGGAAGCTAAATTTTATAAACTACACGAAATGTCCCTTTATCCTGTAAACCTGTCAAAAGCCTGTTTCTTTAGTCAGTTGGAAATTATTTTACTGTCATGCGGCTGAAGTGATGGCTTAACAAATTCTGCTTCACATTAAGTGTATTTTAAACGGAAAGGGACCAATTTTAGTTAACCATTTTCACTTCCAACTTTTGAATCTATGGACGAAATCCTGTGGTTTGACCATTCATATAAAACCTCATCGGCAGTACTTTCACTTGGGTACTATTTGTTTTTCAGCATTCTACAAAATGAAATTTAGAATTCTGGTCTAGTTTTTAGTCTGGCCAGTTCTTAGAGTGCGAAGGCGAACTAAATCATATGACGCAAGATGCGCATTGAAACAACAACTTACAAGCGAGAGCAAAAAGTTACGATTCTTGTCCTCTTTCATGAACTATACACATCGTAACAAGAAAAGGTAATAGCAAATTTAACTGTAGAAGTCGATTAGTCAAAGGCAACAAGCAAATGGACACGCGGGTAAAATGCAGGCGAATCATACCGTTAATTTTTCAAGAGAGCCCCAGGGAATACATACAATTACTCAGGCGTCCATAATGAATATCTGATCTCTTCTTAGAATACCTCAGAGAATCGTTTCGAAACATGCCTACCTCGTTGTGTCACAAAGTCTCCTTATTCATTAATCCAATCCAATGCAAATGTTAGTACATTTTCTGTACATTGTCTGTTTGAAGTGTAAACCATGCATAATGTGTTTTGAGAGAAGCCCTAGAGATTTGCTTCCTGTCTCTAGTCTTTGACGCGAGTGGATATGTGGACAGAAAAATGCTTCCTTTTTTTAGTTCGTTGTGTTACAAAGTCTCGTATTCATCCACCCATTTCAATCCAAGTGTTAATACAGTTTCTGTACGTGTCTGTTAAGTTTGAAGAGTAAACCACAGTTTGTTTTAAGAGAAGCCCCAGAGAGTTGAGGATTCCTGTCTCTGGTCTTTGACGCGAGTCGATGGGTGGATAATTAATGTAGTGTGAACTTGTAGATGCTTTCACATGATACACAACAGACGCTAGACTGACGGAGAAACCTTTCACTTCAAAAAAAAAAAGGCAAATAAATCTTACCCGGCAAAATATTGAGATGCGAGAGAAAAGCATTCCGGCAAAGGCGAGTGCACATTAATCGAATGGCTACACTTCACGCTTTTATTCATAGGTAGACGAATATGCGCCATGCGAATGATAGTGTCCGTATAAATTGACCAAATAAGTTTGTATTCAAGTTAATAATTCAGATTTATCTATTAGAAGGAGAATCAACGAGTCGAAAGTTATTCGGCATCTATTTTATTTTATGTATAGCTTTTAGTTTGAAAGTGGCTGTTGGGTTTGATCATGTTGGTATATGTATACATAACCCGTTTCATGTGGAAAAATTTCACCTACATCATCATTTCCAGAGGTTGCCACGAAAATGTTTTGTTTTTTTCTAGTTCTTGAACATATTTGGTCTAGATCCTTTCGTTAAAGTTTCTGTTCATGCTTCTTTAACATAAACTTTCCGGCATTTTTCCTTTTTACTAGAAACTTGGTTGAACGAAAGAAAGTACTGTACATTCCAAAAAACGACACGGTCGTTTTAGAATCTAACTCTATACGCGTAGAAACTTGCAAAAAGATGGTTAATTCTTAAAAAAAAACTACACATCACTTACTTTACTGAAAAGCCAGTTCACTCCAGGGAAAATCAATTCAAATTGAGACCACTGCATCATTTTTAGCTTTGATATAAGTGAAGGTCAAGCCTTGGCTGTTTGATGCGATCTCAGCCACAGATGAAGCACGTAGGTTTATGGACTTCCATCGCCGCCAACTCCGTCGGAATAGTGAAGCTTGGCATTGTTTAACCGGAACAAAAGCGACTGTCAAAATATGATTCTTGCTGATATCAGAGCACTTCTTAGGAAATACAGACAAACAATGTTTTGGCTTTGAAATAGAAAACGACTGTTCGAAACACATGTAAAGAGTATTTCAAGCAAGGAGTTAGCCAGTACTCGTTGTTAAAAGCCTATCCCGAACCGTATGTTTACCAACACATTTCTGTTGCCTGAAGTTATTAACCTCTCCTTGAGGAAAAAGGTGCAAGAAACTTTGTAAAAACTAAGCAATGTCAACTTCTTTGACCAACATTACAAGCTGCCGAAACTTTGTTTTAGAACGACAAAAGGGAGACGCACCTTTGCTAAGGTCACCTTTCGAGTTGAAATCGTAACAAACGTCTTTCTTTTTTATTAACGAAAACATCGTCCTATATTGACTTTGAAGTGCCAAACACGAAGTATGGTTTTTCATGATTAAATTAAATGCTTAATACCTATGGTTTATAAAGCGCGATAATTCACACTTCTTCAAGACTTCTGGTCGCCACTAGTGTAAATCCGTTTATCACACCACGAAGGCTGTAAATGTGTTAATCTCAAACCTCAGATTTGTTTTAAAGCACAATGTCCTTCTACGGCGTTCTGAAATTAAAGATTGCTTCGATGGGCCTTAGCGAACAGTACTAGGAAACTGTCTATGTTCAAGGCTAGCGCCGAGAAAGGGTGTAACTCTACGAACGCAAAATGGCGCGCCATCTTGGCGACGACAGGTCCTCTCTTTTAAAATCTTTTGGGCTTATTTTTGCAAAGGCAGAGCAGGTCTCCTAAAACTGATGGGAAATCATGAAAAATACAACGCTAATTTTAGTAGAATGTTAGAATGATTTACTTGATAACTTAAAAATACCTGTTATCTTCAAACACTTCAGCTCGCGGGTTGTTTTCACAAGATGGTGTGAGGTAACACTTTTTAGACTGAAAAGCACCAACTCTCGCTTAAGCCTTGATTATTTATCAAATGCCATTTTAAAGACCATTGAAGCCGTCTTTACTCCAACATTTTCGTGTTGAAAATGAAAAGGCTGTACCACGTAGGAAAACTATTCCATAACGGGCGTGTTTAGCAAAGCTTGGGCATACATGTCACTCAAAATTCTGGACAGGCCGCGATGCTAGTGGCGTTCAACTGAAATCATTAATCTTCTGCAGTTTGACAGCGATATGCTATCATATTTACCCCACAATTATTAAGATTAGGCCGCGGCGTGTTTTTAGCGAGTCCGGCAATAGAATCGAGTAATGTGAGATACATTTGACAACGCGTAGGCATTTTAAAAACTGAACTATTTTGAGTTTGGCGGGGGGCAAAACCTCTGCGCAAGTATTCTTTTATAGAGAGATAGAGAAAAAGAAAACTATTCTGAGTTATCGTAATAATTTATAAATGTTTATCCTTCGCCGGTACTGGGAAAATATAGATCTGTTGATATTAATGTTATTTTTTACAAGTTCTAGATAGATATTCTTGAGCATATTTGGGTTTCCTCCGCTTAAGGCGGCGAGTGCCTCAAATGGCATTTGTGACCTGTTTTCCGCGATTTGTACCTATTAAGCTCAAACACTTCACTAAAGAATTGCAGTCGTTGTATGGTAACAAAAACTAACTTACTGACCCTCTTTACCTTTTGAAGTCGAGGATTAAGTGGTTGAGCAATATTTAATAATAAAACCTGTTTGCAGTGCTTAAACAAACGCCTTCACAACCACGCACGGGCCTAGAGTTTCTTGTGATGATAATTAAAGCCGAAGTCAAAACGCACGAAATACTTCGTCTTTTATAACCCTTAGGATGAAATAGTACCTTGCGAAAGTACATTAGGAGAGGCTTTCTGTGAATGGCTAATAGCACATTACCCTAGGATTTCGTTTACGGACTTTAAAGTTAGATCTGCGTTACTTATGCCGTCATAATTTTGTCTAGGAGTGAAGTTGACTCACCTCGACGCGTTCTTCTTTCAACTCGACCTTCATCGCTAATTCTTCTCGGAGGAGAACATCAGGATAGTGCGTTTTCTGGAAGGTACCCTCCAGCAGGTCGAGTTGTTCTTCTGTAAATATCGTTCGATGCCTTCTCTTTCGCTTCGGCTGCGTGCGTAGAAGATCGCCAAAGCGCGGAAATCCTGAAAATTCGATTGACGCAGACATTAAAAATTAGAACGGAGAGGAAGGATAACTTAGTCTGTTTGTCTTCACGTAGTTGCCCTGCAGTTACAGTAAGCATCTGCTATGAGAGTACGCTAAGCTTTTGAAACCTTAATCTGTGGGTGTAAGAGTATCAAGAGTAGAAGGAATTAAGGTGTTAGCGAGATTGTGAGAGTTGTAAGTCGTTAAAGTCCTTGATGTGTTGATGGTCTCTCAAATGGCACCACGTGAAGGAAGGTATCCTACCATAATCTGCAACAGAGCTGGCTTAGATCGACAGCTGTCCAACATCTGCAGGTATCGGTTGCTGTGAAAAGGGAGAAAAACTATCTACTTGTTGAGATGCGTCGCAATGTGAAGACACAAAAATACTGTACCTATATAACCCTGTGCCAAAGGCATAATTGGGTACGGGTGTGGAATTGAATACGGCATGCATCGTTGATGGGTCGGCCGTGAAAGAATGCTCTCTATCGTAAAGGAGGACGAGAAGGAGGCGGACATAATCCTTTGACCCGAATTAGTCACCACAGAAAATTGTTAAACGCTGCACTTTAAAACGCTGCTTGCTAAACAAAACGGCCGGAAGAGGAGCGCTCGAACGGGGTCACTGAATCGCACTGACTGACTAATAGGACCAATATACGTCCCGCTTTGTATCCAAAAAGGATTTACGAATTACTTACAGTGTTAATTCGTTACGTCACAAGAGGTGTTTGTCAGCGGCCAGCAACCAGTCCGAAACCGGGGACGGCTCATTACGAATCAGCCAATCACACGCGAGATCGATAATTGAATTTTGATTAAAATAACACCGGGAGCCGAGTCAATTAGCTCGAAATTGTGTGAAGGTAATGCCGTTTATTGACGGTGTCACGTCTCCTTAGTAAACGCTGCTACTGTAATGCGCAAATCTCTTAGGCATCGCTGACATGATTGACACCTCTAGCTTACTAAGCCCCGCCCCAGCGATTTAGAGGTTTTAGGAGCGCGGGCAGTAGCACTTACTGATCCTTTGTTATTGTACGTTTACAAGATCCTTTTAGTGAATAGCATGTCCAACCCTTGACTTAACCTTATATTGAACCCTTTTGTCCTTGATAAACATTCTCTTGAATTGTGGGGAGCATTCTCCGACAGTTGAAATGTATACGGGGGCTTAATCGTGCGTGCAAAGTGTCAACGGATTCGCATTAAGCAAGGTATCGAGAGTACCTCTTGTCGAGCTTGAGTTACACAAGCCGCATATCTACACTTAAGCATGCTATGCACTGTGACCGTATGTTTTTTTCGTCGACTCGTTGAAAAGCCCAGAGGTTCATAATTGTGTCACCAGATTTGCTCGCACAAGCTAATTGATTTGTGGCTATTTCAAGCCCCGTGTCTTTCATTTTCGCTCGAAATTAAGGGATTTGTAAAACGTGCTACCGCGTCGTGTGACAGTTTGTTGGTTTTGTTATATCTCTTGGCGGTTACTTTTGCTGTAATCTGCAAACTCGGCGAGGAAAATAAATTGACGTGTAATTACTTAATTATCGTTGTAATTACCTTTGTCTTTATTCTGTCTCCGGTACTTTAACCATTTTAGGAACTTTACACTCTGAAAATAAACCCTTGCCCTATGTTCAAATGTTCTCATTACGAAATAAAGTAACCTCAATTAAGTTGATCAAACGCGAAATTACATTACCATAGAAATGCATTAGTTTCCTTGTCAGTAATTCGGCTCTTTTTATTAAATTCTTAAAGTTCTGTTGTCCTTCAACGTGGGGGAACTCGAATACGTTATGTTGCTTTAATAACGTTCTTTGTTTTTCTGATTTCATGCCTCTTTAAGGGGGTATATTTACACGTGCCTGTTTGCCCGGAGCTTATAATATACATTTATTCTTTGTCTTTGTTAGTGTAGTGAAGTTCTTTGTGTTTGTTTTTCTGTGCCAACACTCCACAATAATTTTTTTCAAGTTTAATATCGCTAGTTCTTTCCAGATATGCTCTGCGATATGCCACGTTTCAAATTAAAATGGCCCCCTCATTTTTGAGTCGTCTTTATTGAGTTGTCAGTATTACTGTATTGCCGAGTGGCAAAATATTCTCTGCTTTTAATAATACATGGAGGAAGTTTCAGGGGAGTCGTTTGATATATGTCTAACACCAGCTACCTCTCATCCTGACCTCACAGTGAACACAAAGTTTTAAATCAGTTATTTTAGGAATTTTGCGTCTATATGAAAAGTTTGCCCATCATAACATCATATAACCATATGTTATGAGGCGTTGTCTTCAATCTTATAAACTTTTGTCTACGAAAGTCAAGATTCTCAACTTCGTTACGTCTGAAAGCTTGTTATGGAAACTCGCAGTAGTTTTGTTTCACTACTGAGGACTGATTTGAAGTCAATCCGTTTCCCCGGCCTCAAGATTGACTTCAACACGAAACGTGGGTAAAACGATGTCCATTGCAAGCCGCGGACACTATGATAATGGACGGGCGGGCAGGTTTCAGAATTCAGGTTTTCTTTTTGTATCTTTTTGTTTAATTGATAACTGAAGGTTTTCTTTTTTCATCTCCCAGGAAAATCGAAGCAAACCAATGCATGTCCACTATTCAAATTTGTTATTTTGCTGATTAAGTATGCGAGTTGTAGCAGAGCGATACAAGAACGGTTGTTCCGTATTTTGTTTGGCTGGTAGGTTTAAGTTTATTTAACTAAGTGTTAAGAATTTTTATACTTGTAATATTCTGATCAATAGGTGGTTACTTTGCTGTAATGTTGGCGATTTCTGAGACATATAAGATAGCGAAATACAAATGTCAGTATTGAAAACCGACACCCATAAAACATTATGCAGAATTTTGCTCGCTGGATGACATTTGCGTCATTATGTGGGTTCCCTTAGCCTAAAGTAGATGAAATGGGAGCCGTGACAATAACTTGACGAACAATCTTTGACTTTCGGGCAAAAAAATACCACTTTTTGTGGTTAACTTGTTACTGCACCAAATTATTTTTCAGTGAATGCAAATTTGGCATGATGAAAGATACAAGAGCACAATGGGTAGCGCTTAATTTTGCGGTTAACACCTCTTCGGTTTATACGCAGGGCAAGATCGCGTGTAGAGGCTCAAGATCGCATAGAGGCTCCTGGCTGTGGATGGAATAATACAAGTGACTGTTGAATTGTAATTACTCCAACAATTGGTAACTACATTGTAGTCCCAGTGCAGATATGTTGGCCGTGATATCAGTAACGTACAATTTTGTATAGAAGATATCACTGCAAATTCATCCTCAACCAAACAATTTGAGCAGCCGCGGAAGATACGGTGACTGAGCTAATTTGTAATCGGGAAGGAACTTCAGCGCCCCTTTAGTTCCGATGTGACAAAAACTTGAATGGAACAAAAGGTTCTAAAGGGATGTGAAGGATTCAAGGAGCGGAGGTTTGCTTGAAGTACGATAATCTATGACCCGTACCCGCAAAAATCATAACCGCAAACCTTTTAACTTACTTTGAAAAGAAAGAGCTCAGACACTTTTTCTAGACAATAAAAACAGGGTAATATTTAAAAAAGCAAATAATTTAACCGTCATGTCAGTGATTCTCAAATTTCTATTTTTTTTGCCTTATTTTTTAATCAAAACCGTTTGTTATGATAACTTTTGTAAGATCAACCCGAAAAGAAAATTATGACACGTGAAATCATAAATCAGTGCGGTACATCAGCTTGATTATCAGACATTGATTCTTTCTCAAGGGTTAAGGTGTTTTACGGCGGCAACGAAAAGGCACGATAAACTGAGCCTTTCCATCTGAAAACTAAATCATGATGAAAAGTAGCGCGAATTATTCAGTTTGGTTAACTCGTAACGGGGCTACAAGAACTGAGGTTATAACGCAGGCCCGTAGCCAGGTTTTTTTACGGGGAAGTGCGATCCAACGAGGAGATGGACCGAAGAAGGCTGGGGGAGGGGGGTTAGGTTGTCTGAGACTGCATTTCGAGCGGTTAGTTATTTCTCAAACTTTTAATCTTTGAAAGTAAAGAGCACTTTACTTTACAGTTTTTAAGAATGGCAATGCGGGATGTCACTATTTAAAAGGGAAAAAAAGTAGAAAGAAAGTTGTAAATCCGTATTATTCGCTAGGTTTGATGCATGAACTTGGCATCGTGATCTTTCAGTAGTGTGTCAAGCTCATACTTCCCTGGGTGTATCTTAGAAACAGATCAATCAAGACTTCTTCTGTGTTCATTTTATTTATTTATTTATTTATTTATTATTTTCCCACAATAAAGATTACACAAGCATTACATTATACAAAGATGTGGCGAGGGGACCTCAGAAAACCACAAGGCTTGTACGAGGAGGCCCCCTCGTTACAATAATATTAAGCAATAGAACTATAACAACACACAACAACGGACAGTACAAGACGCATTATCGATATAGTAGAAAATCAAAAACTTTCGTTTTAAACGATTGCAATGTAAGAATCGAAGTGACTGAGTTTGGTAAAGAATTCCAAATTTTAGGGCCTTGGAACAAAATAGAAAATTGTTTGGTGTTAGTTCGGCAGGCATGAGAACGGAAATGCGAGGAACTTCTAGTATTATAATTATGAATATTGCTACTAGTAACAAAAAGATTCGAAAAAAGCGGTGGCAGTAATTGATGATAATATGAAAACATAAATTGTGCAGTATAGAATGAATTAATGTTGTATATGTCCAAAATCTTTAAACGGAAAAATAATGGTTCAGAGTGCGCGCGAAAATCTGCATTTGTAATAATTCGTACTGCTCGCTTTTGTAGAAGAAAAATTCTATTAAGGTTTGTTACATAAGTGGAGGACCAAACTGTGGTACAATATGTTAAATAAGGATAAATTAAGGTATAATAAAGAGACTTTTTTGTTGTTTCAGAAAGAAAGAAACGAGACCTAAACATGACGCCAATAGATTTTGAAATTTTCTTACATATATAAGTAATATGCGGCTTCCACGTTAGATGCTCGTCGATAAAAACCCCTAAAAATTTAACTACCTTTACTTGTTTTAATAAAACCTCATCGTACAAGACAGGATTTATTGGGAAGCCGACTGGTTTTTGCCTTGCTGCAAAAATGATATAATTAGTTTTCGTTATGTTAACAGAGAGCTTATTTGCTTTCATAAAAAGATCAATTTGAGATAAATCATTATTTACGGCAGAAATAGCACAATTTAAATCGGGATTAGAATAAAACACACTAGTATCATCTGCAAAAAGCATAGTTTCAGCAAGACGAGTAGCACAAGGGAGGTCATTGATATACAAAACAAACAATAATGGTCCTAATATAGAACCTTGAGGGACTCCACAGCTCAGAGTCAGCCTAATAGAACAAGTCTCTTTGTACTGGACGAACTGCACGCGATTTGACAAATAGCTTTTCAACCAGCTAAGTGCTAGCCCATGAATCCCATAATGCTCAAGCTTAGACAAGAGTATTTGATGGTCTAAAGTATCAAATGCTTTTGATAAGTCTAAGAATATGCCAACTGTATATTCGCTTCTGTCAATAGCAGTTGCAATTTTATTAATAAGATGAATTAAAGACAGCGCTGTAGAATATTTTTTACGAAATCCAAATTGGCAACAGTATAAGATATCTAAACGATCTAAAAAATTTGTAATACGATTGTGCATAACTCTTTCAAAGAATTTAGAAAAATTAGAAAGAAGCGAAATTGGACGGTAGTTAGTGAAATACTGGGAATCACCAGCTTTAAATACCGGAATCAGTTTAGCAATTTTCAGTTCATCAGGAAATACTCCTTTAATAAGAGACAAATTGATTACATTGGCCAAAGGCTGAGAAATGAGATCAAAGGTGCTTTTTATTATATCCATTGAAACGTTATCATATCCAGGCGACTTTCCAGATTTAAAAGAGTTGCATATTTGATTTAGTTCCGAAATATTAGTTGGATTTAAGATAAGCGACTCATTAACAGAAACGCCAAGAAAACTACGAAAAGATACTTGTGTGTCTGGAATTTTCCTTGCTAAATTCGGACCTATGTTGGTGAAGAACTTACAAAAGCAGTTAGCTATTTCTTGTGGATCATTTAACAGTTTTCCATCAGAGAAAAAGGAATTTGGCAGAGCTGCTTTTCTGCTCGGTTTGTTGATTACATCATTGATTAGTTTCCAAGTTTCTTTCAGGTTATTTTTAGCCTTCTCAAATTTTGTATCATAGTACTTTCGTTTAGCAATTTTTATAAGATGATTCAGTTTGTTCCGATAACGTTTGTATTTTAACTCAGTAGTTGAGTCCCTAGAATTAATGAACTGCTTATAGAGTTTATCTTTTTTCCTGATAGAAACAAGCAGAGATTGCGTTATCCAAGGGGAGCGCATTACTTTCTTTGTTTTAAGTTTTATCGTTTTTAATGGAAAGCTTTCATTGTATAATCGAACATACTCACTCACAAAACTATTATAACATTCATTAGTATCGCTTTCATCGAAACGTAAATTCCAATTAACACGAGAAAGAGAGAGAATCTCATTAAATTTTTCCAGAAAGTCCCGAATGTTATAATTAGGCGGACGATAAACAGTACCAACTATAATATTTTTCCCATTGGGAATGTTAATTTCAACAAAAAGAGTTTCGATCACTTCAGGTTCAGAATAATTACAATCGCGGCATAATTTGTATTCTAAATCGTCAAGTAAATAAAGACCTGCTCCACCGGCGGACTTGCTATCGCGGTGGTTCGAAATAAATTTATATCCAGGTATTTCCACCTGGTCCGACGTAAGCTCAGTTAGCCAGGTTTCCGATACGCATATGGCAGAAAATGGATTTTGCATTAGAGGTGGGTATCTTTTACAGTCAGCGAAGAGAGCCTCCCTTGGCCAAAGAAAACAGCGGATATTTTCAGCTATCCTCAAAGATAAAGGGCCAAACAAGAAGGAACAATGTATACCTTTATCTCCTTCTAAAAAAGGATCCAGACTTACCCCATGTAATTGGTCGGAGCCCATTAGTGGTCTGACATCTTTAACAAGGCTTTTAGTCTAAATACGTTAAGGTCAACGTTGAAGCCAGTCGGAACGGTTGTGCTGCTTTCGCCACAAAAACAAAATAATGTTGCTGCTGAGCCAGCAAATGTCACAATAACCGCAAAGGGAGAAATTATGATAACTTCGTCTCGCTCCAGTCTTAAGACTTGCTTGTTCAAATTTACATGAAAGGGGTTGGAGGTGACTGATACAAGCAACACGGTTGTTACAAGAGTAGGGCAGCTTTAATAGGAGTTTCAATATCCTGCAAGCAACGCGAAAGAGCTGGGTCCAGCATGTCAAATCTATACCAGGGAACCTCCTCTTACTGTAAAAATAGTAATTCAGATCCCGCTCTCAGGAAACTATGGAAGCAAACCCTTAAGGTTATAAGCCACTTTTGAAAAACAGAAAGGAAAAAACTAACACCTTCAGCTAGCCTCATGGAGCAAAGATAAGAAACCACAGGCAACCACTAAACAGTAAAAGACCACATGACCTCCCGGTAAAAGAAAAGAGGCAAGAAAACATTTGCTCAATCCGCTCCACGAATCCTTCAAAACGGACTTAAATTTGTTGAAGTAAGAGACGTATTAGCAAGGGTATGCCTTGTAGGCCTACCAAAACCCCCTTTTTATACTTTTAGACAAAGGCTGAAACAAGTTTTGTGATTCAAGTTTGCTACACACTGAATGAATAACAATTGAATCATTTAAGTAATTCACTTTGTTTTAAAATTCGTTGGTCAACAAAAGAGTGTACCTCCGGGGCCTGTGGGGGGGGGGGGGGGTGCGAGCGCACCCCTCTCACGGGTTTTTTAGGTTATAGAATATCAGATTACATATGATATATAACGGTTTAAAATTTTTCCTTCATAAACGCAGTGTTACTAATTTCATCGACTGCAAATTTAGCATAGTAGAAACAAAGTTTAAAAGTTACCCTATGACAGCAGCCGATTTTCGTTTTGTTTAAGTTGTTGTTCCTTTCATTCTTACTTAACTTTTATTTTACTTTATTTCATTTGTTATTATATTGATTGTTTTGGTACTGAAACCTTCAAAAACTCAATAATTAAAAGTTTGTCTCCCTCACTGCTGTGTAGGTAAAAATAGGCAGAATAGGTCTTTACATATATTCATGGTCTTTCTTCAGATTCTATCCGGAGAAGACGGGAATTTTACCTTGTGGAGTATGAGAAAGATCAGCGCAGGGAAAAACCTTTACTCAGTTAGGCTCGGTAATGTGTGACGTCGTGGTCTCTATGGGAACAACTTGCACACCAGTTTGAGACATGCCAGCAGAAGACATGAGAATACTGCTTAACATCTACAGTCCTACAGTAAAAACCTGGGCAGGGGCGGATCTAGGGGGAGGGTGCAGGGGGTGCGCCCCCCCCCCCCCCCCCCCAAGATGACATGCGGTTTTCCAATACAACTGGTATTCTCCAAAAAAAAAAAAACTATGTGGTTTATTGGTGTTGAAGTAGAGTAAGAGACGAGTGCACCCCCTCCTGAAAAAAATCCTGGATCCGCCCCTGCATCACTAAGAATTTGCATTTTCCCACGTTAGCCTCAACTGGCTTTTACATTAGCACAAATTTAGGCTATTTAGGTTCTTTTAAAATAGGTTCTTATTTTCTGAAGAAAAGATACATTGTGGCTAAGAGTGTTAATTAGGAGGTATTCAGCTGATTTCTTCTTATAGTCAAACTTGTTTACCATTAATACAATCGTAGGTGGAGTAATGAGGCAGCTATGTCTCCATAGAGGATCGTGAATATTGACTTATTTTATTTGCCCAAGTGTAAAGCATTTTTTGTAGATTTTAGAAAATGAGGACCCGTTTCAAATTTTAGGCTAAAGAGGTTCTTAGGGGGGTTCTTAAAAATTGGGTTCTTATTAGCGAGTTTTTACTGTACTTTTAAAGCCTGATTTCGGTATGGTCGCCATGATTTCGCACAACCGGATGCTGAAAAATACTCCTGCCAGCAATCTGAACTTTCGGTGGTGATGGTATGCGATCTTACTCGGGAAACGAGTTTTAGACTTGAACTTTAGTCAGTCATTGATTGTCGCCACGATTCACAGTAAACAGTTGTTTCCATGAAAACTGAAATTGTTAAGATTGGTGAACGTTTCAGTATTTCAGGTGTTCTAGTGGTCCTATAAATGTTTAATAATTGAAAACCAGTCTTAACTGCTTCGGTCGTATGCTGCATGAGTTTACATTTGGGTACAAGCTTTTCTTTAGCTGCAAAGTACCCTGCAACCCATGAAAGTATGTACCGTGCCACAAGAAATGGGTAACCACTTCCTATTTCAAACATTCTTATTCAGTGACTGGCCGGCACTACCTCAATTGTTAAGAAGAATCACAGCAACTGTTCGGTTTTAGTTCTGAGATTGTACTGACCAATCTCAAAACTTTGTTAGAACCACACGGCTTTGCATCAGTCAGGGTCTTAAAGGAGGCGTAAAACCAATCAGTTTATTGCTCAAGTTATCAGTCAAACACGTCCTTCCTTTGTAGAGGTTTTACGTATAGAAATGTTAACTAAGAATAAGACGCCGTTACAATATTCAGGCTCCGAGGTCAACCTTCATATGGATTTCAATCTTGATGCAGCCAAACTACGACGTTTGGAAATAGCAACCAATTTAGGATGCCAATATCAGGGGCACCCAACGTCAATCTTCGGAAAATATCTGTTCGGAAGACGATTTGAGATCTAGAATTTTCGGAACATTTGTTGTAAAATTTCTTGCTTGCCTGCCTCTCCTAGGATTTTCGAACATCTAAATAATGGTATAATTGCCCATTTTTAACGGATTTTTACCGTAAAAAGGTCAGCTAGAATTAAACCTTACGCTCCCCTTTATTTACACTGATGTTTAATCATTTTATTTGGTCACTACAGTGGAACCTCGTTATAAAGAACTTCTGTATAACGAAGTCCTCGATATAACGAACGATTTTCTGTACCCCAATAATAGTAAAATATGTGAAAAAGAACCTCGATATAACGAAACCTCATTATAGCGAACAAATTTTGTCAACCCCCTTCGAGGTCCCATACTGTAATGTATTAAGAGCATGGGTTTCATTGTTTTGGCAACAACGTTTCGTTTGAGAATTCGGGCTTATGCTGCTTACAATAACAATTTGTGCATATCTCCCCGGCAATGCGAGATTATTAACCAGAACGCACAAGATTCCATTTTTCACTTCTCAGGCCAAATCAAGTAATTAAGTAATGCACACGCAAAAATATCAAACTTCCTATCGCGTTCCTCGTGGGTCGCATTTTATATAACACCATGCATTACTGGTATCAAGCCAGCCGCGAGCGGTAGATAACCTGACAAAACTACTAATCGTGTTATAACAGCCTGGGAGAGCAGCCGGGACAGGTTAACAACCTGAGTGCCGAGAGGAATGAAATAGAAAAGGAAATAATGGTAATTTATTTGATTGGTAATTATTTCTTGCTAAACTGGATTGCCAATTTCTAGTGACCATTTTTAATACTCTATATAGATACTCAAGTAAATCAAATAAAGTACTTCACAAATCAGTTTCTTTGTTTGTTACTAATCTAAAGTCAATTTTATTTTTGCCATTTATTAGTTCTAGCGCGGGGGACTCGAAGACAGCCATGATCCCCTCAGAGTTGTTCGACCTTGTTCATATCGGCTAGCTTTATCGACTAAGTTTTTCGTAGGGATGTTTTATTAAGCTCATAAAAAAAACAAACAAACAAACAAACAAAACAAAATGGTGGAGCTGCCCATTTTAACCGTCTCATGCCTGAGGAGAAGAAGAAGACGGAAAAACCTTTGTCACCTTGCAGGATGTTGGAATGATGCGAAGCTCCCAAAGTATATCGAGTTATTTTATCAATTTTACAGACAACTCTCTTTAAGTCGTACACTTTCTGAACCAGCCGTGACTGAGAGTTGTCCGTCTAATAGAGAGTCGAGGTAACGTGACACCAGTACTAGTAATTTTAAAGCTGAACCTATTCGCAATGAATACACGTCTGTTGAACTTGTTCAGCTTACATTGGAACATTGTAACCGAAAAGTGGAACTATTTTCCTATTGTGCAATCGAACGTTCGTTCATCACAAGCTAACGTTCATGGCTTCGGGGTATAAAACTGCGTAAGAGTATACACTCTGCAAACTGGAGCGAGACTACAAGGTATCAAACATTCTGCAATTTACTGTCATGCATGTAGAGTACCTATATTTCCGTTTTGTGGTATTTTTCACTACATAAAGCACTTCTTGACCGTTTCAAAAGTGTCCGTTGTCCGTCTTACAGAGGTGTCCGTCACTGAGAGAATCATGATTGTATTCCTACGAGCTGCTGTTTAAGTTGCTGTTATAACTCGATGTACCCACTTGTTAACACGTGTGAAAACTCCGGATTTCATCTCATTAAAAGCAGGGTTTCCTTGGGCATAAAGCTGTCGTAATCGATTTAAGTCAACTTGAATATTTATTTATTCAAAAAACTCAAGTGCGTGTCAACTGCGTTCTTGTTTTTGTGTTGCTGTTGCTGTTTTTAATATTTCTATAAGTAGTCACGAGGGCGTGTAAGCCACACAGGAAACACTTCAATAAACGGTTATTATAACGTCGTTAGCACTTCTCTTCTATTGTGGGTGCACTGAGTCAATTGTTATTTATAAAGATTCGATGAGTCAGACGCGCGGCTGGAAGTTGTATCGTAACCGCCACTGAAGCCTGTGAACTCGTGTAGATGATTAAATGAAGCCATGCAACCGCAGTTGTCCGACACACGATTTGGTTGAAAAATATTTCTGAATGTGGTTTTAGGAAAGGCTGCATTTTGTTATATCCTGTTGTGAGGGCGACATTCAAGCCGGGCAGAGAACAATGTCTGTGTGGGGGACTTAAACGGCGCAGTGTGCAAGGCAACCTTATGTTTACAAAATGCTCGAGTTTGAACATTTAACTTTAAGACTAGTCGGGGGAAGTTTAGTTTCTTTAGATACACTTATTTCGAGTTTAAATTTTTGACTGTGCGCCAATTTAAAGACCTTTCTCACCTCACAGGCTAGTCCCTGCCGGTCTCTTGACTGATGGGTGAAAAACACAAACAGACAGGAATTTGAATATTGATAACTCGAATTTTTCTTGTACGTAGAGTCAATTTTCCGATCGTACCCTCCTCTTGCTTGGCTCTGACTCAGAAATTCTCTCTTTTCAGGGGAAGAAAGTCAAAAAGGTCCCCTCTCTCCCCCTCTCTACTAACATTTTTTGTACCCAGTTTTACCGCGCCAAGGTTTCGTAAGAGGACTGGTGATGAATTTGAGACCTCAGCAGCCACGCCTGCAAATGGCGGCTTTGTATGAAAGTCTTGTCTTTTTGTCCTAGCCTTTGAGCTTCTGTCGTTTCAAGATGCCACGAAAGGTTTGTCTTGTGTAGAATAGGATAATTGTGTTATTGATTAGAGTATTTTTCAGTCGTTAACTTGAACACCAGTATTAACTTGAGCTGGACACAGTTTCCTTTTGAAATCAAAACGTTACACTGACATCTCATTTCACGTGAATTCGTGAAGAGTAGAGCCCATTTTCTTAAACTAGACAGTGAAGTTGTTGGGTTTTTGGGATCAGATGTTGGTCTGTTTGTTTGCTTTTCTCGTTATGTTTATGTTTCAAGCTCTTTGAGTGCTTATAGGATGTTGGTATAGACATATATTTGTAGTATCTCGCCATTTGAGTTCCATGGCCAAGTAGCATTGTTTATGTAAAAGCCCAGATATAGAAATTTATGTACATGATGTAGGGGGGAAAGTTTTTCTTGTTGAAATTGTACATTTACATGCAACTTCAAGTACCCAGTCAATTCATACCCAAATTTTGGTCAATTCGTACACAGAAAAATAACAAAGTGAATACAACTGCTTCACATGTAATACACCTCGTTCTTAAGGCACAAGGCGAAATAGTGCACCATGAATGTAATGTACTTTGTTCTTTAAGCCATGAGACAGGTGCTACACATGCGATATAAAAATCTTTGAAATGTGTGTCAGTTAAGTTAACGATAAATTACAATGTATGCTAGATTTTGGGTATATTGTTGACCTAACTAAGCTTAAGTAATGATTTAAACAAAAGTGAGTGAGAATGAAATTAAAACTGGGTATGAATTGCTCAAAATTGGGAGCAAATGGACTTAGGTGCGTATTGACTTGGGTACAAAATGACCGTAAACCTCATGAAACCCTTGCATGCTTATTTGTGCCTATGAAAATGATAATATTATCTTCTACCATGGAAATGATTCTGGGAAAGTAACCTTGATTTCAAAGACAATACAGTTGAAGTGAAAAAAAATAATGAAATATGGTACCGCTCAAAGTAAGTTGACAGTCACTCGCGTCTCGATCCTCGAGACTAGAGACTTAATTCTCGATCTCAAAACTTTCTAGGATCAAGGATCAAGTGTCAAATTTTGAGTTGAGAACTTGTTGTGAAAGTGCACTCTTTAAAAGTGTACACTTACCTTTCATTCTTAAAGTTACTGTTCTGTGCATTGGGTGAGACTCAAACGCTTTAATTCATGTAAGCAAAGCTCGCGCTTTGAAAGCAAAAATGTTCGGTTCTGGTCTCCTGTTAATAGTCCTTTTGAAACTTGCTATTTAGAAGTGAAGGCGAAATACACATATGTAATAGCAGTGAAAAGTGAGCCTCCGTTTGAAAGTAAACAACAACGAAACGACTCACTAGAAACAACTGTATTAATATCGCTTGTGCACAGTGTACAGCCATAATTCTTTTTTACTTTCCATCGTTTGTATGTCAGACTAGCGGTAAAAAGAGCCTCTGTTTGAAAGTGAACAATAACTACTATACGACTTTGTAGATAATCGTACTCAAAGCAAATGTTTCAACCATAAATCTTCTTTAATCATTCCAAAACAATATCCCAGATTCACACTTTTGATCCGAAAACTAGTTCTTATCTATTGCAGAAATCAATACCACGAAGTCTGTCTGTCTGTCAAACTGAATCATGTGACCACTACATTTCTGCAGAGTGCTCCTGCATTCCTTGTCGCTTTCTATTGTTTGAACAAAACGAGTTTGAAACTTTTTTTAATGCTGAAATGATCATGTGTTAAAATGTTGCTTCAGCAAACAAAGTTTCTGGTGACATCAGCTAGATTTGCATAAAAGCCAGTTATATAATTCACAGAGTCACTGAGCCATGTTTTTGAATGAACATGGCGAATGAAAGGTTACATATATGAAATTGACTAATGGAAAATTATTTTAATAATTCAAGTGCTTGTGAAAATGTTGCTTTTTGTTACAAATAAAGTTTTCTGTGAAATTATTGTGTGACTAAAGAAGCATATAACCATGTAGATCTGCATATTTTACATACAGTAACAGCGTGACAAGCCACAGAATCGACTAAAACGCATGTGAAAATTTTGCTTTCTAAAACACACGTAGTTTCTCGTGACTTTATTAACATTTAGACAACTGTACATAAGCCAAATGTGCGACAAGCCACGGAATTGCTGAGTTTTCAAATGAACTTAGCAAGTGAAAGGCTAAATGTTTTAAGCTGCATTTACATGACAGAGGTTGAAGCTTGACTAATAGCAAATTTAACAACTCAGATGTCGTAATCTGCATCATGATTGGCATAAAACAGCGACAAGCTTAATTCACAGAATTGCCGATCCACACCGTTCATCTGTGAAAGTCTCAGAACATTGCGAGCAAAGGCTACATACATTGTACATGCAGGGTAAATCTACTAAACCAAAAATATTGGTTTACACTTATTGAAATCTTGCTGAAGCTGACAATTCAAACAGTTACAAAACACCGCACCACAAACACTGATCGACCGTGTGAATATCCGAACGGCTACATGACTGTTCAACATTGCTCTTTTGGAAAATAAGAGTAATTTCAAATAAAAACCTTACTTCTTGATCCTCAATCCTCGATCATCTAAGCTGGAGACTTGATCCTCGCGTCTTGAGACTCGATCCTTGCATCTCGAAACTCAAAAAGTTCAAGCTTCGAGACATGAGGATCGAGTCTCAAGTTGCGAGCTTCGAGTGCCAACTTACATTTCAGCCGTACTGTATTTCATTTCTGGTTGTTTTAACTTTAATTCAATATGATAATCTATCTCCTTAACAAAATACATAGTAGCTCTTGATTTCAAAGATTATGAAGTTGAGCTTGAGTTATCTGTTATCTTTAAATGATTTCACTTCTTCTGCAGAGAAAGGCAGCAACAGCTAAGGAGCCCAAACCTAGCACTGAAACTGAAACAAAGCAAGAGGAAAGTAAGGAGAATGCACCAAACAACAATGACATTAAAAAAGCTGTTAGTGAAGAAGTGAGCAAACCAGTATCCCGGCCCCCTCCCCCTCCCCCTCCCCCTCCCCCTGATGTCAGTACAGAATGCAAATTTACAGCTGAGAAGATGTATGAGTACCAGTGGCCCCCAGATGGGACAGGAGAGTTCTACCTGCTGCGACATCAGGTTTGTCAGTTTTTGGAAACTGAAAACCTGGACGAAAAATATTCAGGTCAGTTTGAATTACAAATTTAACAGCAGGGATAGACCAAAATTAATGTTGGTTACCGTAAATTAATGATTTAATGAACACCCACTCTCAAATTAACTCCTATTACCTAATACAGTATGCCCCCTCTACCATGTTAAGTAAGTTTGTATTGGCCCTCTCTGATATACACCCCCTGTCTAATACACCTGTAGATACTCCCTACAGTGTATGAGAATTACTCCAGAATGCTAGAAAATAGCGATGAGGAGCAAAATTATTTAATTAAGGGTTGTTGTTAATTCTTTAAAAGTGGATTAAAAAGATAACTACAATCATGACATTTTTCGAGATACATGTAATTTGAAACTGTGGGACTCCCAGATATACAATACTGAAAATACAAAAAAAAAAAATGAGGCAGACAGGACCTCCTATAGAAATTTTTCCATTTGTGTGACATACGTTACTTCTATTTGTTGTAGTACATGTACATGACATGTGAAGTAATTGTGAAGTAATTTGAAAGACAATTTAACCCATTCGCTCCTGGAGATTTTGCTGAAAAACGCGTTTTGAAGCTAGTCGAGTGGTTTTCTGGTCACTGTCGTGCTATAAAGAGCTAAAACTTACCACAAAGCGGTTTACAGGTCGTACACTTGGCGGCCTTCTGATCCAGATGCAAAATATCAGCTTGCGAAGTTCGGGCATGCGCAGAAAGCAAAATTTCGACATAGTTTTTGGGTTTAAAAGTGACACAGCAGTCTTGACTTTTACTTTTCGCTTTCTCTCCTCCCTTCTTTTTTCGCCTTTCTTGCCTCATTTTTTTTTTCTCTTGCTGGGCATTTAGTAGGCTTCATTTTGGTGGGAAGAGTTTTTAGGAAAGCTTTTAGGATCTTAGGATAAGGTGAAAGGAAAGGTAGGTGGGTAGTGGAACAAGATTTTCATGGAGATTTTCAGGTCCTTGTCACGTGGTTTTTTGCTTCTTTCTCCGGTGTCCTTGACTGAATTGTGCTCATTCTGGTATGGTTTGAAAGATCTCTTCACTCTGCACAAGATAGCGAAGAAAGGTGTCCTTGACCGTTAAAACTGATGACGTCACAAAGGGTAGAAAGGACCTGGATCCGCACGGGCGGTTACGGGCGGTTCAGGGGCGAATGGGTTAAATTTTATTTTATCTCCTCTTGTTTCAGGGTTTGAAAAACACATAGTGAGTGAGGAAGAAAAGTTATACCTAAAAGAAAAGGGAGTAATAAGCAATGAGCATCAAGGTATGAAAAGAAAATCCTGAGACATACGTCTGTTTAAGGTGCATGCAAGGATTAGTACAGTTGGTTAGTGTGCTATCTTCTGTGTGAGAGATTGCAAGTTTGATTCCCAGGTGGAACCTCAGCATGCAAAGAAAGTCGTGTCCGATAGCCTGGGGCTAGTGGATTTTGCTATCGGGCTAGTGATTATTTTTTGTTCTTAACTTGCGTGACGGGCAAGTGCTGTTTTTTGGAGAAATTCAAATTACAGAAGGATTGTAATCAATCCTGTTCATCAAAAAGGGTTCTGGGGCTAGCTGAAATGACTTGAGGGCTAGTACATGCTAGCTACAGCTTGCCCGAATAGCAGGGTGTAAAACTGACTTTCTTTGCACCCTGAACCTCAAATAGTTGTATCCACCTCTTTCCATTCAGTATCGCCTTTTAAAAGTGGCTTAAAATACCCTTAAAACTGAGGTCTGTTTAGGGAGGGGGGTTATGATGAGCCTGCTGTCAGCTAGTGTCTTTTTTGTGTCATGTACAATGCACTGAAATAAAATAAGGACCCTCCACCTCTTTCTTTAATTTCTATACAGTTAAATCTTAACCCTCATTTTCTCTTATTACCTAATCTTTTATTTCCAAAAATGCCTCTTTGTCCTGGACCAAACACAGTAATCCTAACCAATTTCATTTTTCCCTGGGCAGCTCAAATTTGCTTGAAGATTCATTGGTGGTACCTGTACATGTGCAACCTGGTCTAGATCTACAGTGTAAATGTACATTGTGTAACTGCATAACTTTTTTCTCCCATTTTCATCTTTTGCAGAATTAGCAGCATATAAGACAGAAGACATCTGCCAACTGATGATTGATGAATTTCCATCAAAATACCAGGTGCAGTGCAACCGTCCTACAAGGCTTGGGTTAAATTAAACTTTTGTTTAAAATTAAGGAGGAAGTCTTGCAGATTGTCCTTGTCAAGTTAAAAGAATTCATTCTCATCCAACTTATGCTATTTGCTATCTCTTTAACAAACTAAATTTTCTTTTGCATCAATTGAATTGCAAAAATAGTGGTCCAGTTAAATATTGTTATTTACAGGGTTTGCATGCACCTTAAAAGTCCTTGAATTTTAAAATGAAAATTCAAGGCCATGAAAGTCCTTGAAGATTGTGCATGTAGTTGGTGTTGGAAAGTCCTTGAATTTCAATGTTAACTCTACAGTTTAAGTAGAACTCCAAAGAAAAAGGAGCAACCACAGAAAGACCCTCAGGATAAAATTATTCGTGTTGTGAAGAACTAAATAAGACATAGACTCAAGGCTCTTTTTTGCACTGAATAGTGTCCTTGAAAAATGGGAAATGTGTCCTTGAAAAGTCCTTGAATTTTTTTGTTCAAAAATAGGTGCAAACCCTGTATTTAACACAATATTAAAAATAGGCTATGGAACTGTTTCCTTTCATCAGTGCAATGGATAGCAAGGATGGACATGAATTGAAACTTGACAAAGCTGGACTAACTTTTTCCAATTAAATGCTATGCGTACAAAAATCACCAAAAACCATTTTGGTCAGTGTTCCCTGATGAAATTTGTTGGAGGCTTCTTTACAACTGTACAGGTTGAATTATTAATTAATTTTTTGTATATGATTTAAGGAACTAGCCAATGACTTTAGCACAGAACTTATCAAAAACAACAATATCCTTGGTGATGTAGCCCCTTTAGAGTGTGGAGGTAGTCAATACAGTAGAACCCTGGTAACTTGAACTTGGAAGGGAAAAGAAAAACAGTTTGAGTTAGCAGGGAGTTCGATTTATCAGAGTAAATTTCAGTGAAATCTTGATCAAGGGAGAGCAAATTTAGTTTGAATTAGTGGGGAATTTGAGTTGTCTGAGTTTGAGTTATTGAGGTCCTACTGTGCATATTATTTTTCTGTGCTGATTTTCCAATTCTTTTCTATTCCTTCTATATTAATTTTTTTGTACTTTTTCAGGAGTACATAAAAGCAGCTCACATGAAAGAACGTCAAAGACTCATTAAAAAAACTGAAGATGAAAAGGTTTGTCTTGTATCTAATTTTTAATTTTGGAAAAATGGTGGAAAAAATTTCAATCCTGGTGAAAATTTCTCTATCAGTCATCTGTTTCTTCTAAATAACCGAATACAGCCAACCAAACTGAAACTTTGAAATACATGTACATGTAATAAATTGCTACATACCCGGTTTGACATAATTGCTTGCTTGCTTACTCACCAATGTGAGTGTGAAAACACATTGGATAGGACAGTGGAAATTGTGGCAATTACTTGAAGGGTCTGGTAAGTGAAATTTCACCTTCAGGAAAAAAAAACTCTGGCTGATTGTTTTTGACAATTAATAGTTGAACATACCAGTTCTCTTATGCATTTTAAAAACTTTAAAAACCCGGCAAGTAACTACAGCAATGTACATGAAGTACCTTCTTATGGTTATGAAAGTGCTGGGTTAAAAAAATTGCACTGATGATGTGGATGGTGTGTTTCTCCTCACATGGTTTCAATTTGAAAATTAATCTTTTGATATTTTTACTTACTTTCAGAAAGCACTTGAAACTCGAAAAGTTGCAAACTATATCAAGCGTGCTCTCAAAGATGTTGCTGAATTTAATGCACAGCTAGCTCAGCAAAGAAGGGAGGAACGATGCTCTTACTTTGATATGCAGACTCAGGTTAGAATTTCAACTTAACATTGCTTCTCTCTCTTGTTAATCTTATTTTGCCGTAGTACCTGTCCATAGCCTAGGTCAAAGTACATTTTTACCATAACTTAGCGATTTCTCATGTGCCGTTTGGTTGAAAGCAATGCTTGATAAAAGTACTGACCATGGAAGTGATGTGATGGTGGCACAATTTGTTTTTCTCTTTCTCCGGCATGCAGTAGAGAAGGGAAGTCATTACAACATGTTGCCATGGTAGCAAAATGTTTGGATGACAAACCGATAAGTCACTTAAAAGTCTATTAACACTATTTCAAACTTCACCGATCTTAATTAGTTTCATTTTGGCAAATCTTGGCAAAAGTTTCTTTGTGACCATATGTATCGTTATCTAAGTTAAGATAAAGAAAGTGCCAATTTTTGTGTTGTGTTCACCTACTTCATAAAGCAGACTCATGAAATTAGGAAGTTTCATGTTGTAGTGGTGCAAAAACGGCAAAGAAAAATACAAAATAGCGTGCACGTGCAAAGTCGTTGTTTGTTAATATAAACATATTTTTTGCCGTTCTTCCTTCCACTGCCATCGTCATTGGTTTTGTTGTCATCCAGAAATAGTGCTTCCATGGTAACATGACATCACACTTCTCTTCTCTATTTTGCGAGATACTTCAATAGAAATAGACGTCAAAACTATCAGTGTTATGGTAAAAAACATATCGAAAACAATTTTCCATGGTCTGTACTCTTATCAACCATAGAAATACATGTAACATCAAAATGTTCCAAACGTAAGTGGAACATTGCATAGTTTTGAATATGTTGATGTCATTTCTATGGTCGATGAGAGTACAGACCATGGGAAATTGTTGTCCATTTGTTAAGTATTCCATGATTCTCTAAAATTGTGTGTAGGTACGGTCTTGCCTGGGCAAAATCATTTATTCCAGTCCCGTTTGTTAGAGTGCACAGTGTAATTCAGAGTACCTGCTCAGTCCCTTTTCTATGGAACATACATGCAGCTTAAAGATTATTCTCAAACAAATGGGCTGAATTATGCTAACTCAAGGAACTAACTTAAAATAGATAATGTTGATACTGCGGTATTCATATACACATAATGTTGAGTACGTATAGAGCAAGAGATGGCACAGTGGTGAGAGTCCTCCCCCTCCCACCAATGTGGCCCTGTTTCAAATCCCGGCATCAACGCCATAAGTGGGTGGAGTTTGTTGTTGGTTCTCTACTTTGCTCCAAGCTATTTTTCTCCAGGTACTCCGGTTTTCCACTCTACCCCAAAAACCATCATTTTCAAATTCCAATTCAACCAGGAAAGGCAGACAAAGAACCTCTCTGTCGATGGAAATCCAAAGTGTGCAAACTGCCGAAAAGCTGGTGCACAGCTTGTGCAGTTCGTGCAAAGAAAAAGACCTTCAGGCTTACATGTACATATAATTATGTTACAGGTCAAATTTGATTTCAGGTTAATTAAATTTTTGATTTAACCTAGGTTGATTCTCAATTAAAATTTTTCTGTCTCCTAGCCCTAATTCATGAATAATTAGGGCTATGAAACAAAGGAAATAGAAAATCAACCCAGGTTAAATAATTTTAACCTGAACATAATTTTGACCTGTAACATTACATGGAGCACTACTCAAAATGGTAGTTAAAGGAATATTATGGTATTTATTTGCTTTGCTATTTTGCCTACATGTAAAAGGATTGTCCTGTCATTACAGATTATTCATGTTCCTTTGAACAAGACAGCAAGGTTACCAAAGCAATGCACCAAACCAAGTCTGTACCCAGTGGCTCTCCTTCCAGGGCAGTTCCAAGAATACTTCAAAGGGTAAATTTTAAAATTTGCAGCAGACATCTTCAAAAACATAAAATTTAATTGCTCATTGTCAGTACTGTTTGGCATAAATTTTGATATTAGATATTGGATCGATTGATGATGTAAATAACTTTAAATCTGAATTGAAGACCTTTCTTTTATCTTGCATTTTTGTGACTTTGTAAGGATTATATGTAAATGATTCTAAGATTTTTATTTTTTATCTGGACCTTTTTAAAGCATTTGTAAAGTGCTTAGCACTTAGCATATTTGTTAAGTGCTTAGCGCTGAAAAGTATAGGTGCTTATAAATATTTTAATTTATTTATTTATTATTATTATTATTATTATTGTTATTACTGTACTCGTGATTAAACAAATCGGACAACCGCGTCCTGTTACCATTACTTACTATTATAATTTATAATGTTGATATTACTTTTCTTTCTTTGTTGAAATCAAGGTATAACTCGGAAGAACTGAAAAATTTTCCTCTTGGCACAGTCATGGAAATGCCAAAGCCGCCACTACCTCCTGCACCATACGTCCCACCACAAAAACAGGACTCAGAAGAATCAGATGGTATTTCCTTGCCGGTACGTTGCCTTTTTCCTCCCTTAAAACACGAAATTCAGCCAATTAGGAAATTTTAAAATGTCTGTTACATTAACAGAAACATAAAAATAACCGCTTGAAACTTTAAAGGAAGGTTAAAATAACATAACAGAAAGAACAGATGCCACGGATGGGCAAAACTGAAGAAGATTGAAACGGATTGAAATTAGGGTTTTTGAAAACTGTTCAGCCTAACAGTTTTTCAAAGCTGATCCCTGCTGCTTGCAACTTCAAAAATAATGCTCAGGAGACATATTTGTTGGTCTTGGATATCTGATTTTGTCATTTACATGTAATTTCTTTGCTTACTTTAAGTTCCATAGCGATTGAAGGCGAGTAATTAGCAGAATTAAACAAAATGAACTGGACTGCCGTGACACACCTCCTTTAAAGTTATAGCCCTCTCACTCCTGGCTATGTGTACGGTGTTCGTTTACACCTCAAAATTCGACTGAATCGGGATACTTTCTATGAACTAACGCTCCAACCAATTTTTTGGATATTACAATACTAGTATAATTTTAATGTTTACTAAATCGTAGTGGCATTTATGGACTGTTAGAAATAGTATAATTCCAAATTAAAAACGCAAATTCACTTGTGTGTTTACCTCTCAAGCGTTACATTTACCACACCGAAATAAAATGTTGTGCTCCGAGCTACTTATAGCCAAACTTTGGCCGGTTTTTTGCTCAGCACGACTTGCACATAAAACAAACTCTTGTTTTCCATTGTTTCCAGCAGCTTACGAAAATTCTTTGACATGTTATCAGCATGAAAATGATGACGTACCGTTGTCCAACGTGGCGAACACTGAAACAAATGCTTGCTACAAAATCCTTCGCGCTGGATATTGTTTACTCGTTGTCACGCAAGAAAATATCTTTTCAAGATGCACAATAACAGAAGAATATATTTTTTCTATAAGCCATTTACCTAATTTTTTTTCCTCACTGTACAAAACGAGGGTATTTTACTCTGCCTGAACGGCATGTCCAAGACAGCCATCCCGAGACGTTTAACAGTGCACTGCACTGGACTCGGTGCATTTGTGCACCGAAGTGCACTTGTTCGGTGCACTAGTGCACCAAAGTGCACTGTTATTAGTATTTCAGTGCACCTGGTGCACTAAAATACTGTTAAAAGTGCACTGTTTTGGTGCACTAGTGCACCGAAACAGTGCACTTCGGTGCACTTCTAGTATTTCGGTGCACTTTGATAGTTCACCATTTCGTACAACACGTTTTCGACGTCTTGTTCTTAAAATGGGAAAAACTGGAGCTGAGCGCTTACGTGAATCGCTTGAAAGGAAAAGACAAAAAAAGAAAGAAAGAAATGCACGATTCTACTCAAACAACAAAGATAGAATTCTAGCCAAAAGAAAGGAGCAACGAAGATTAAAAAGGCCACGTGTAGCGGAAGAGGACCGAGACGAAGGCGAAGCACGAAAACCAAATTGGCGTCTTTACAAAGCACGGCAGAGAGCTAGACAAAAGGCTGAAAAAGAAACGCCATTGTCCAAGAGTGCTCCTGTTCCTTGTCCCAACACAGTACGAGAAGCATTTTCTAACAGAGCAGCGCGAAAACGAGCCATTGACACCGCAAAAGCCATCCTCCCACGTATTACAAGAAAAAAAATTGCTGTCGTCTCTTCTCTCATCGAAAGCCCCACAACGAGGCAGTCATTGCAACAATGTGGCTATGTGAAATCACCAGAAAATGAGGAAGGACTTCTGATAGCATCATCCATTTTGCAAGATGCTACAGCGGCGGCTCAGGCGACTAATATGAAACGAAAGCGATCGAATGATGATCTTACTTCTACTCAAGTAAGTCTTTCATTTATTAGCGGGGAAAAAGTCAGTAGCAAACGCTTGAAAAGCAAGGTCTCTAAAAGATTAGGGATCATCAGAAAGCGCTTAAGTACTGTTTTCAAACACCGCACCAAAACTCTCAGGAGCGACACGTCCTGCTGGCTTTACTCAAAAAAGTGAACGCGTTCAGACGCTGTTCCAGCAGAGCACTGTAAGTTTGCGATGATTCCTGGTCGAGCCCAACAAGCGACGGATCTTCAGAAATCCTGTTCCACTTTTCACAAACAAGAGAGATGGTTCTTCGAATGAGATGAAACAAAATAAAACTAAAAATGCGTAAAATCACATCGTCTGGAAGCTGATTAAACAGCATCGGCCAAAGGTTAAAAATTCGGTGCACTAGTGCACTGAATTCGGTGCACCAATGCACCGAAACGGTGCACTTGGCCTATGTAACGCTTTTGGGAAGCAACACCGTACACATATCCTACTAATAGTAGCCAAAGTTTAAAAAAAGTCCCAAAATTTCTTTTTGTAAGATCCTAAGAAAATAAATTGCACTGTGCAAAAGTTCTGCTAAAGACGTTTCTTATGAATGGTCACACCAAAGGATTTCATCCACAGACTCAAAAGTTAGAACCACCTAGTACAGCATAATAAACAGTACCACAGGAGAGTACTGCTCAGTAGCTTTCATTTGAATGGTCACACCAAAGGATTTCATCCACAGACTCAAAAGTTAGAACCACCTTGTACAGCATAATAAACAGTACCACAGGAACGTACTGCTCAGTAGCTTTCATTTGAATGGTCACACCAAAGGATTTCATCCACAGACTCAAAAGTTAGAACCACCTTGTACAGCATAATAAACAGTACCACAGGAAAGTACTGCTCAGTAGCTTTCATTTGAATGGTCACATCATAGGATTTCATCCACGGACTCAAAAGCTAGAACCACCTTGTACAGTATAATAAACAGTACCACAGCAAAGTACTGTTCAGTAGGGTTCACATGAACAGTAGCACATCAGGATTTCATCCTTAGATTTACAACTTAAGGATGACCTTACATGTTCTAGGAGTGAAAGAGTTAATGGGCTATGCCAGCATCAATCTGTACTCCTCCTTGCTGGCTGGATTGACTGTTAACCCTTTAGTCTCAAGGGTGACGAACATCAATTTTCCCTCAACAATATCAATACATAATCAAAACAAAAGGTTATGAGAAGTCATCATTATATAATCACCAGGGAAGAAATGTTTTGATAGTTTTAACAAATTCTCTCAGCTTATAGATCAGTCTGAAAAATCTTCATATGTACATCTACACTTGTATCGGTCTAGGCCCTGTGCCCATCTTTGATCCAGCTGCTCTTGCGGGGGGATGAGTACAGGCTCGTTTTCCTGAACAGACGCTGGTTATCAATCCTTCATCGAGGCAGATCCACATACAAATTCTCCAGACTGATCTCCATACATTTCTTTTAAGAATAGTTGAGAGAATTTGTTAAAAGATCAAAGCGTTCTCCCAATTTAGTAACTCTCATAATCTTTACTCTTGATGATCTGCTGATGTTGTTAGGAGAAAATTGATGTTGGTCACTCTTGGGACCGAAACAGTTAATGGGTTAAGAACAGTCCTAATTTAACTCAGTCCTGTGGCCCTCTAAGGGGGTTATGCCTAGGGCTGATCTTCTCAACCTGTTATAACTGGGAAATAGGCAGCTAGACATTGTCAGAGGTGAGCCTTTTCCCCCGAGAGCCAAAGGGGAACGTAGCAAAGTGTAGTGTGTGCTACATGTATAATGACTGATGATGATGATGATGATGATGATGATGATGATGATGATGATGATGATGAAAATACAGTTGTAATAGTTATGATAATGATGATAATGATGATAATAGTAAATGGTGATAATACATGTTTCTTACTAACTAGGAGTCTACAGCAGATGAATCGGATGCTGAGAGTTCAGATGAAGAGATAGAAGAACCTCCAACAAAGAAAACGCCTGGAAAATATAAAGTAAGTCTATACAGGTATCTATACTTGATAATAAAAACTACATTGTGCATTTTTCCGGTAGAGAGTAGAGCAATTCATGTACAGTAGGTAGACGGAGGCAGTATGGCTAAATGGTCAGCTCACACAATTCAGAGGTCTTGAAGTGCACTCGCCTGGCTTAGGTTGATTTGTTTCTTAGTTGTTCCAAGATTGACAGCCACTCTTACACATGTAAATAGCCAACTAGACTCAATTTTATTAATGCTTTTGCAAGTGTTTTTTTTTTACTAAGGTTGTGACTAGAATGGATACCACCAAATTGGGTCATCATCTTCTCTTAAAATACTTTATACAACCAGGCGCGGATCCAGGATTTTTTTAGGAGGGGGTGCACTCGTCTTTTGCTCTACTTCAACACCAATAAACCACATTTTGCCGAATACCAGTTGTATTTAGAAAACCGCAGGTCATCTCAGGGGGGGGGGGGGGTGCGCACCCCCTGCACCATCCCCCTAGATCTGCCCCCTGACAACAGTCATAAATAGCGTAAAGTATTTTAATTAAATTATTAAACATAATAAAGAAAACATAAGAAAGTGGGGTATGTGAAGCTGGAACCCTCTACAGTAGTATCAAGGGCAGCAAACTGACAGTAGGACATGTCAGGAAGCAGCACAGCGAGATGTTATTACACATTCTAAGGGAATTTTAAGAGGTGTGTAAATTATCAGGCTGATTCCATTCAGCCCGAAATACCGGGACGAAGCTTCTGTCTGAAATCAAATGGAATGGACTATTTAGGTTCGTTGCGACCGGAATATTTACATGTAGGACCAGCTTTGAAGGTGGTCCACTTTGACCGTAACTAAACGCGTTCAGCAACTAAACGAGCGGTGGCTTGGGTTGGGTCTCTGCAACCGGAATATACCGTTCCATTGGGCACGTGGAATTTCCGAAATTTCTACCCGGAATATTTGTTGATTGGAAAGCGCCCTTAGATTTCTTTACATTTACACAGACACCTGACTCTGGACTTTTTCTAATGGTGATCAATTAATTTAATCTGCAGCCACCAAAACGACCCAATGCCTTGTGTGGTATCTGCCTAAAAGGTGCCGAATCAAACAAAAAGGGGTCACCAGAAGATCTCATTCATTGCTCCCAGTGCGATAATAGCGGTAAGTCCAATGATTTAAGACATCGTGGTACAGCAGTCCAGTCCGTTTTGCAATGTTCAGTCTTTGCAGTTATTTAAGCTGAGGAGTTCCTTTTACACTGGGTGTGTAACTAACATGAAATTGAGTGTGCATTAAAACATCAGGGCTCAGTTTCTCGATTACATCCAATAACAGAGAGCTTTACAAGGGCGTAGCCAGGGGAGGGTTCCAGGGGTTCCGGAACCCCCCGTCTCGCGCCAAGGACCCCCCCCCCCCCCCTCTCCTATTTTTAACGGTGATTTTATCCCAGCAAGAGTGTAATGGACTCTTGATTCCTGTAAATGTAAGGATTTTAGACCAACCGTTTTCGTTGAAAATCCCCTCCTAGAAATCCTGGCTACGCCCCTTTACATTTGATTACGAGGGCGACTGCGAGTACGAGATTTCCTCAATACTAAGTAGTGCACGCGCGTGAACCAGCGTCATTTTGGCGGGAAAACTTGATAGTGTCGTCGTCATTCTACTACGAGTTTAAGCGAGAATGTCGTAGTAGCGAAAACAAGTTATCAACTGTAAGAAGTTTTATCATTTTGCTATCGAGAGAGGGCTTAACCAACCTCCTTCAGTATAAATAACCATACTAACTTTTTTGGCTGAAAAAAAGTTAAATGAAGCTTTCCGGGGGTGTCTTTTTTTTTAGAACATGCGCCAAAACTTTAAGTTAAATCTCGTACTCGTACTCGTTCACGTCCTCAAATCTCAAGCTCTCTAATATGAAAAGCAGCATACTACCCATCCTATCGCATATGCATTCACTGTAAACCTCAAGGCTCAAGATGTTTTTTTCTGGCGACGGTCGGACACTTTGACCTGCCAAAGAAATTTTTGCTCGGTCAAGTCTCGTTTTGTGACCGGTCATATAGTTGGGAAAAAAGTCAACTAATCCTTGTGTGATTTCCTATAAGTGGACGTGATTAAATTTTTACAAAGAGACAAAATCTAAGACTAATTTGCAGGTGAGGAATTAGCTGTTTGTTCAAAAATAAGAGCCTGCGTAACCGCTCAACATGCGCAGTTCAGCAGTGAGTGAAGCTAGTAGCCGGTCAACACACAGGCAGCCCAAGCTCAGTATGAGAGTTTAATCATTAATACATGTGTAGTGGAACCTTGATTTAACGAAGTCCTTGGAATAACGAACGAACGGTTTTCTTCAGCCAGGCCAAAATTACTGTAAATTGTATGGAACAGAACTTCGATTTAACGAAATCCTCAGTCGTTATAACGAACCCAATACAGAAACGCAAACGTAAAACATACCTCGATGTAACGAATAAATGTCAACATGTGACCGAAAATGAATGCGAAACAGACCAACAAGCATAAAATTTATGTGTACAGTACCTTTAAACAGTTTTTTTGCTTGTTCTTGAGTTTCTAGTGCCGTAGTTATGTATAGATCAGTACTGAAATGTTATTACAGTAATTTTTCACATCAGGAAATGCTGGGTTTTATAAATTAATTATTAACTATACCTCGATATAACAACAACAATAGCAATAATAATAATAGATAAATGAATAAAATAGCGGCAAGCGTTATTACTCGCAAAATCGGAGAATCCGCCAGTTAAGGATCATGGAAGACGAAAGGGTTATATGGAACTTAAGAAAGAACTATGGGATCAAATGGGACACGAAGATCTAGAGTTCACGAGGCAGAATTTACGAGACCAAGCCGCTCGACGTGAAAAATCGTTAGGCAGCGTAACTAGTACTATCACTAACGGAATATAAGCGAAGAGAGGTGAAGGTAACGCAGAAGGGGTCTTAAACAACGAACACCAAATAGCAATACATTCTGACCAAGAAGAACCGAGTTTGCATACAACCCTGACCCAACGTATTTACGTTCTTGAATCTTTTACCTGAATTCCCATACAAATCCGATCACCGAAGTCGTTGAAAGTTTCAGTTCACATCCTAAACAGCTTTATCAGGGGGCAAAATGCTTTGCGGGTTCCGTAAAAAAGCTTCCAAAGTAGACAAAACTGCATGTTGCCCAGAATTATGTGTTTGTGGAGGGCTGCATTCTTTTTGTAATCCTGCACTTTTGTCGGGGCAAACCAAATTGTAACCGGGCAAGTATGCCATTAGAGTTACTTGCCCGGCTGACGACTCCGATAAAAAATGAATGTGGATCCCTGTTCCAACAGCGCTTTATGCGATAATTCGCCCCATGATGCCTTGCGGGCCGTGTCCAACCTCTATGAAAACGTATCTTTTAGGCGCTCTTTCCAGTGGTGCCGACTTTCCTAACTTGTCCAAGTCACAAGCTGAAAAAACCGTCGAAGGGTCTTTTTTTAGAGAGCGAGTCAATGTTTTTGTAAAAAGGTTTTCACTTGTAATATATCATATATCGATATTGCATAAATTATGCATGAATTATTAGATATGAATTTTAATGGTTAATAATGAACAAGTGTTTTTTCCTTTTCTTTGTGAATCAGCATCATTATCATCATCATCATCATCATCATCATCATCATCATCAAAAAACATGGGAGTCTCTAAAACGGAGGAATCTTAAAATGGATGTACATGTAGTTTAATGAGCCCGACTAGCTGGGCTACGTAGCTCACATCATACAGTCGACTCCCGATAACTCGAACCCTCGCTAACTCGAACCTCGCGCTAACTCGAACCAATTTTCGTTTCCCCTCGGGTCATTTTCCATATAATTTTATCCTCGATAACTCGAACCATGTTTTGAGCCCTTAGAAAGTCGGGAAAAAAGCCGTCTACTGGCGTCCGAGACATTGAATTTTGGATTTCCTATTAACGTGTTGTAGGAGTATAGTTAGCTAATGGAGGCTGATGTTGATTGTCACAGGCTAACGTGAAGCAGCTTTACTTCTCAAAACAGTAAAACGCATGCTCTATTTCGGCTATGTTTTGTTACGTTGCGTTCTGATTTGTAACCTAGAAGTATCTTTTAATTTTCACGTGACATTTCTACAATTAAATGTGATTAAAATTTTCACTGTGCAGTAAAAACTGTTTTTTACCTCACTCTCGACTATTTTCTTTGAGCTCCCGATAACTCGAACTCCCGATAACTCGAACTTTTTTCAATTTCCCTTTAAGGTTCGAGTTATCGGGAGTCGACTGTATAAACACTGAATTAATGAATAAGTTTATGCGGAGACTCTGCGAACCTGGTTTTACTACGCTTTTCAAAAACACGCGAATTCCGAAATTCAAAAGCTAACTGACGTTTGCGTTTTTGCTGCCGTCAGTCATCTCAGCGGACCTCTTAGGATAGGAAGAGAAGTTTACCTCAATGAGTTCAAAAGATCATTGTTTGTGGATTTCGATCAGTTTTCTGTGTTTCTGTTTTTCTCAAGGTTTGTTGCTTATGATCGTAATTAGGGAATAGACCTATTCGGCTAACTCAATGTTGTACCCAATTCGAACCCTTTGGGAATAAAACGTTTTGTTTAAAGGGAACCTCCACTCTTACTACAGAATAAGTTTAAATCGAATAAAATTTTGTTGATAAACAAATTTGTTCGAAATTTGTCCTTAAAAAAAGTGAATCAGGAAAAGTGAATTTTAAAATCGCTTATTTTCACTTTCAAATTTCGCGGGTGCCGCCATCTTGAATAATTGTGACGTGTTACGGTTGCGCTATTGTTCTGACACAAAGAGCTTTTGTTTAATAACAATAGGGCAACCGTAACACTTCACAATTATTCAAGATGGCGACGCCCGCAAAATTTGAAAACAAAAATAGGCGAATCTAAAAGTTATTTCTTTCGGATACAAACGCTTTCTTTAAAAATATTTTAGATTGACTTGACTGTAACAGTTATTTCCTGTGATTTAAAGTTATCTTTTTGTTGAAGTGGAGGTTCCCTTTAAGGAATTTTCATAACATTTAAATGTGAATGCTACATTATAATGCAAATACAAAACACAAAGAATCTTATCCCCGGGAGATTTGAATTGGGTACAACATTGAATTAGCCGAATAGGTCTATTTAAGATCCAACGGCGCGACGGCAATGAGGACGTCGCTTAAAAAGTGAATTTGCGTTCTTTCAGTCTTAATCGCAATTATTCCTACCCACTTACATTGTAAAACCCTCCTGGAGTTGAATTCCTAGGCACCATATCCAAGCACAGAAAGAGAAATAAAATTTCGTCGTTGCTTGTTTACGTCCTCCATAAAACGCGAAATTAGTCATGTTCACGTCGTAGTCGTGAAAAAACGGACAGAGAAATGTACAAAAAAGCATGGTGCACGTGCAAAGTTGTTGTTTTGCTAATAAAACCCATTTTTTTATTTTGACGTTCTTGTTACCGTCCGCGTCGTTAGAATTTTAAGTCCCTATTATGATTGAGGACAGTATAGCTTGCGAGCAAGCTCTCCTATTTGGGCGAGCAAAGTGAGCCGCGCGAGAGGGGGTCCTTTCTCTCCCTCGCGCCCCGCTTTCGCGTCTCCTCTCGCGTGCCTCTCGGGCGTCTATTTTTCACAATATCCCCCAAATGGAGAGCTTGCTCGCAGACTAAGGACAGTAGAAAACGCACTTGTGGAGGCGGTGATTGAGCTTCAGAGTTATGTTTTTTTGATAAGCGCAGTAACCCCACTGTCCGTTATTGTTTGGTTTTTTCATACTTGATTGCTTTTGTGAAAATCAACTACACTCTTTTTTTTTGTAAGAATATATTTTATAAGAATATCGAGGCTGAAATTTGCGAAATTTTAAGAATATTTTAAGAATAAAGCCGAGGCGGAGATTTTGTAAAGGATAGATATAATTTTGTGTGTTGAAACATCTGCAAGTACAATACAATTTTACGTTTTTAACTTAACCGTATAAAATTATTCCTTTCTCTGAACGGCGAAACTAGCAAACAAAACGAAAAAACCTGCACTAGCTATAACAAAATGTTCAACGCTAATGACAGTTCGATGAACCATGGTACATGTAATACATATGTACAGTATTCAGCACAAAAGACATAAACTAAACCGCAAAAAAGTATTATGGCAAATTCTTTCCTTTTTATATAACAAAACGGAAATGTCATAAGCTATAATTTAAGAATAATACAAGAATATTTTCAGCCTAAAATCGGCAGAAAAATAAGAATATTCAACCTGGGCCGGAAAAACAACATTCTTATAAAAAAAAAAAAAAGAGTGTATGCTTATTTCAGATCAGAATTTAACTTAACCCTAACCGTACAAAACGGATAAAAGATAAGTTACTCAAAAAATCAATACTACTTACTGCCTTTGAACTCAATGTTCCTAGATCTTCCCCTAGCATAAAGTTCTATAATTAGCACATTCGATATCTGAATAATTTTTTAAATGAAAATTGAAAAATCCGCGAACTGTGACAAAAATTGTCTCGCAACTGGAATCATTTCTCAGGTTAAAAATACCGTGATTGATATATATGGGCTTGTCTCGACGGGTAAATGTGAAGCTTGGTTACAAGTCACTGTCGAATTCGGCGAACGAAGAGCCATCAACTATGACTGATCATGCGAGATCATAATAGATAAGTAGATTGGAGCTTCTTAGATATAGTATTCAAATTAGGCATAGCTTGCCAATGCATCGGCAGACAATGGCAGTTGGAAATTTTATTTTGAGTTAAACCATAGCGGCTTTGCAGGGGCGAAAATAAACGATGGAGGTTCTTTCCCAGCCAGTTCCCTCTCGTAAATTTCAAACATACCCTCTACAATCTTCCGAAAGTTAGAAGAAGAGATTTTCTCGTACATGTTGTGATTCTTCAGGTCCTTGAACTTCATTTTCTTGGCTTCCTCGATGCACGCCGTTTGCAACCTATTCAAACGATGGTGTTGAGCAATCTCCAGAAGCTCTAAACAATACTCCTTGCATCTATTAAATCGAAATGCCGAAAACAGCTGATCCATCAGATAGGTTTCACATTTCTCAGTAAGCTTAGCCATCATATACTCTTTCGCAAGGTCAAGCAAAAAAGCATAGTTGCTATCGTAGATGGGTTTAGCAGACGTTGGATAAATCACCAGCAGCATTTCCTTAATTTCAGCTGATTTCTTTCCCGGAAGCGGAATTTCTTTAGCGGTTTTCTCTTTGAATTGCGATGTGAACATCGTGGTGAACACTTCGGACCACATCCCGAGAATACAGCGATGAACATGAAATCTGTCTTCTTCCACAACCAACACAACATCGCTGAATTGCCATGGCTGGGAAAAGTCCAGCGAATCTTCTTGATCTGACTGAGTCTCAGCCTTACCGAACGAGGGAACACTGCGGGTACCAAACATGGCGGTGCTGTGTAAAAGCTGCCCTTGGGCTTCGTTCACTTCCTTAAGAATTGAGAACTATATAGGTCTCGTTCCCAGATCTCTTGTAGTAACTTTTCCTTTTGAAGCTTATTCATAGCCAAGGAGTGAGATGGAACTAGCCTTCAGAGCATGAGCAATTGATCGTTTGCCTTATTTTATTATTATTATTATTATTATTATTATTATTATTATTATTATTATGATGATGTAAAATTTAGCACAGGGATTTTCCCTGGGGAGAAATATCCAGTCAAGTCTCATCCCGAGACCTCAGACTTCCAGCACCTTTCTGAGGATATGTGCCGATCCGAGGAGTGCCGACTATTGCATCGTTCTTGTTCGGTTTTTAATTCCTAGTTGCTCCAAGTGGCCTGCCAGCTTCTTTGACACTGAACCCAATGCACCTACAACCACTGTGACCACTTTTGTCCTTGATTTCCAGATCCTTTGAATCTCTCTTGCCAGGTCTTGGTACTTTTCACACTTTATTATTATTATTATTATTATTATTATTATTATTATTATTATTATTATTATTATTATTATTATTACTATGTCTTACACTCAAACGATTTCAAATTAATGACATTTACAAATCATTACAATGAAGTCTAATTATCGGTTACAGGGGGGGGGGGGGGGGGGGGGAGTGAAATAAAAATAGATAGAAAGACAAAGTCCAAGGATAGCTTTTACACTGCACCGCCAGCGTAGAATCCAGAGTTTGTAACTTGCAGCAATACTATGTACAATAGGAACTGTTTTTTTGAGGCATTTTCTTACGCTTGTGTCTTAGTTTTACTCTGGACGGCTCTCTTCGAGTAACCACTTTTAAACATGCCCGAACGGGGAATGACTCTTGATAAGGTTTTGAAATCGCCGCACGGCAAAGAAAGATGTTCAGCTGCACTAAACACTCGATCGCGCTTCGATGGAGTCATACATTTTCTGGAAAATGTGAAAATAAATTCTTTGCTAACAAAGAACTCACCTTCCAGTCACATGGCAAATCGAAGATTTCTAGTGTGATCACGTGCTAATTCCGAGTAACAGTCGAGGCCATCCGAAGCTATGCCCGGAAAATGTTAAACAACCGACGATGTTCCGCACAAAAAGGGGGCTAAGATAGGGGAATATAGGATCGAAATCGGGGGAGTTCGTTGTGGGCTCGGATTCTTTTGTTACCCTCACTCAAGGTGATAGCATTGTGGCACAGGCAGTAAGCCACCAAAGTCTGATAGAGGTACGGAGTTATCCACTGAGCTCTGGAAAATGTTTATACAAATATCAGTCTATGATCGTTTATGTGTGAACTGAACCTGTAAATGACGAGTACTAAAGGATAACACTTAGTCGTCAAAGGACATGTCTTGTCACAGCCTTACAGGGAAAATTCTCTTTTCACTGAAAATTAAAAATATATCTTTTTCAGCCCCAAAGTGCCAGTTCAGCGCTGCGGGCAAAAGTCTGATTCAGCCTCTCCTTGAACCATTTTAGCACAATTTAAGCCAAAACAGTAACATCAAAAACCTATTCCAGCCCATGTTTTCACGTGGTCCGAGTGAAGAAGTGAGGTCTGACAAAGATCCACAATAGTAGCCTGAAATTCAGACAATTACGTCGGGTCGTTTCCTCCTCTCAGACGAAGGGTGCGCCTTTGCTTCTCTTCATTTTCGGAGAAAATCCAGTTATGCGCGCGCTCATTTCCCAGGAAACAGACTTCAGTCGCTAAAAATAACAAGTTAACCGAAATCCAACTCATCTCCAAGACTAGATTGGGCGTTTCCCCTTCGACCACTTATTTCTGTTGAATAACTTCCAACCTCGTCCCCAGGGCGCTTTTCCCTAGCTTTGGAGGTGGGGAGGGAAAAAGCGCCCTGGGGACGAGGTTGGATTACTTCGCTGGTCTGTGAACTGGGAAGAACTGGTTAAATACTGCTCAAAGTGACGCAAACGATCGCGCAGCTTGAGCAAACCAGACTTTAGATAAGGTGCCATTGTAATTAAATGATCAATCTATGTGGAATGAAGAAGTGTCACCCTCGTATAGAGTTTAATTTGTGTGAATTAACTAACGAATACTAATAACTGTTTTGTTTCTAAATCATTAACCTAGATTTGCCGAAAACCGACGAAGGTTGAAAATTTTAACCGACAACCGACATGTGGACCCCCATTGAGACTCTGTTTTCGGCCATTCTAAGGATTACCCAATATGAAACCACATGTATTAATCATTAAACTGCCATACTGAACTTGGGCCGCCTGTGGTCAAGACACCATTCTGGCCGGAAATTTTCCGTTGACCGGCCATTATTTTGAGCCCTGAGACCTACCATGTATTTTCAATCCTGTCAGCCTCGGCCACCCACTGTTGGCAAATGGGTCCACTGTAGACCAATTTTTCTCGTTTACTCCTGTTTATATTACAGGTCACCCGTCGTGTTTGGACATGAACATACAGCTGGTAGCAGTGATTCAAACCTATCCCTGGCAGTGCATGGAATGCAAGACTTGTATTATCTGCAGAGACCCATTTGATGAGGTAATAAACCGTCATGGACCACCACTTAAGATACCGTATTTACTTGATTAAACGCCGGAGCGTTTCCGATAATGCACTAGGGAGCTTAAGCAAAGACGTTTTTGAGCGATGCACGTCAACCGGAAGTGTGGTATTTGCATTCTTTGTCAGTGGTTTTGCCCGTATTTGTATAGGTAATAGCATGATTTGTAGTGATATTTGGCATTAACACCACGAGTGATATTTCGAAATTGCTATACGTAATTTGAAATATTGAATATCACAAGTGGTATTTATGCCAAATATCACGTAGAAAGCATGCTGTTATTTGTTTATACTACCCACAAAAGGTTTGTAATTTTCACCTGTAGGTATTTCAAATTAAGCTGAAATACCACTGCTCTAAGCCAATCAAATTGCAGAAATGTCTCATGTAGTGGTATAATCGAGCAAATCGTCTCTATAAGAGTAAAGGTACCTAGCAATACAAATTTGGCAGCGTCAAGGCATATTAAAAAGGAAAAGGCCATACTTACGGTTGATGTGCGTCGCTCAAAAACGCCTTTGCTTAAGGGGGGATAACAGTTGAATTTTGAGGGAATTGGGGTTGAATTGAGAATGAAAGAAAGAAGGCTAGAAGAGGGTATACATGTGAACCAGTTATTTATCGGCTAATTGGCTCAGGTCACCTTGTTGTGATGGCCGACTGTCTTGTCTTTTGTCTATTAATTATTCACTTCAAATTTTAATTTTCAACCACCCTTAAATCCAATATTTTCTCGTTTTCCATGACTTTTAACATTTGCCTTTCAAAACTTTTATTGATTGCAAATATTCTAATAACCACCATAAAATTCTCAAAACTCATCGTTCCAGGAACTTCAGGATGAGTCATTTATTTTTGAAATCGAATGACATTTGACGAGATTTTCAAGGAAAAGTGCTCACGTATAATACAAACAAGGCGTTTAACTGTAATCTCCCCTTAAGCTCCCTACTCTCTCCTCCGCAGAGGCCTTTTTGTGTCGTAGGGAGGCTGGGGAGAAAGAAAAAGAAAGCGCGCGGGGCACGATGGGAAGGGGAAAGAGAGTAGAGACGCCTTTTCCCTCTTCCCTCGTCCCTCACGCGCTTTCTATTTTTTCATTATTGCTATTTTTATTGGGATACCCAGTGGGAACCTCTGCGGAGGAGAGAGGATGAGGCATTACCGGTAGATTGATTTAGCAACAAAGCTACCCTATTCCAGGCTCCGAGATAGTCGGGTCCGTGGGGATTGAGAAAGCGGGAACATGGAAATATAACGGGAGGAAACGGGAGAGAGGAAGGGCGGCCCGTCCCGTTCCCTTTTCGCGTACCTTTTACTTTCGCGTCTTCCCCACTTTCTGAGATCCTGGAACAGGCTACAACAGAGCGGGAACGTCGGCTGAGGACGGGAAAGCGCGCGGAAACGACTGAACGCGACTTCCGGTACTAAATTTGTTGCTCTAAGATTGGTCAAGCCAATTTTTTTGATTTGTGCGCACCGTCGCGACTGCCGTCGCGTTGTCCTCGCTAAATCTGCCTATTTACTCAAGGACGGCGTTTATTTCAAAATCACATTTTTTCTTAAATCACTGACAAAAGTTATGGTAAATCATTTGTGAATATTATGTAAAGCAGAATGATGTTTAAAGTTTTAATGTCTCTTTTATATTACTTGGATAGAATCGTAAATGTATGGATTGTGCAGGTACATTTGTACCAAGTTGCTCCGAATTTCTCTTATAATCCTCGAATAACCGCCACACCCAATCAAAAGAAAGCGAGGTTTAAGGAGAAAAAAAATTTTCTTTAGAAAGAACAAAGCTTAAGCCAAAGTTGAATTAGCGTTAAAAACTATGAAGAGGGCTTGGGTCACTTATCACCGCGTTAACAGTTAGGAAAACATTTTTTTACAATATGTAATTAAATTTGCGAATTTTTTGGGTCGGTGTGGTAGTGTAGTGTTTATACTGTACGAAAGGCCCAGGTTCTATTCTCGGGGGGGGGGGGGGGGAGGGGTACTTCCTTATAAGAGGCTAGTGGGGATGTGCTGTAGAATGGGATCGCATTTTCACGACTGGATTGACTATAATGGGGTCGCATTTTCAATAGAGTTACTAGAATGGGGTCGCACATTTTCGGATTTTTGGGCTATGAAAGGTCTTCATATTTACGGTTAGCAAACGTAACAGGATGTTTTTACTGTAGGTGAAAAGGAAAGTGTTCTTCATTCAATTTAAAAAATGGGTCAATTAATTTTAGGATGACCTATTTAAGGATTTATAATAAAGGTAGATATATAAATAGAAAGTGACTAAGTTGGGATCGCGAAAATTACACTTTTGCACAAAAGTGACTAAGATGGGGTCTATAATTGGCCACAGAATAGACTATAATGGGGTAGAGGCTCTGAGAGGCCAGGGGCACATACCCAGCAAAAATTAACCCGAGTACCGCTCCCCCCCCCCCCCCCCCCCGGGTTCTATTCTGGGTTGTGAATTTCTTGCTTTTTAATGTAAAAACTTTCAACAACAGTTCAAAAATGTTCTGAAGTCTGTTAAAAGTAGCGACGGTTGTTTACAAAGGGAAATGTGCGCCGGGCGACAGAGTTAATGCGACTGTTATTGTGATTGTTGATAGGACAAGATGCTGTTTTGTGACGAGTGCGACCGAGGATATCACAGTTTCTGTGTTGGACTCAAGCAGATTCCTGTGGGTGAGTAAAGATACTTTACACTTTAATCATGTCACCAGCGCTGACTAGAGCAAAGAAACAAAATTATTTTGAATCTTTCTTCATTTATCACCACATAGAATGCTTTCGACTTTGCTGGTCAAAGAAAAATGCAGGACGTTGTCATATAGGCTCGATTACCAGCCGCTGTTGGGGAAATGAGCCTGGCGCTCGGCGGCGGAAATCGAGCCTAGTTGTCACATAAATCATATTCAACTATTAAGTTGCCGAGGTCGCTGTAGCTCTAAGACTGTGCTCTTAAAAAAATGGTAGGAAGTCTAGAAGTTAGGAACCTCGGGAAACCATAATACCAGCATAATAACAAATGTTTTGTCAAAACGGAGATTTTCCTTTCAAAAGTAAGTCGCCAGAGCCTACTGAGTTCTGCGAGAGCATACACCGTATTCACAAATGGCGGACACGCGGGAAAACACTGGTGCCTAGTCATGAAAGCGAGGCGTTGGAGGGTAAACAAAAACTGCAAATGAAGACTTTCAGTGAACTTGCAGAGTGTTTAGCACGGATTCCACCTAAAATAACTTTCTACGGACTTCTTTTAAGATACAATTACAAGGGATGTCTTCTGCTGTTAATGTTTAGTATTGATTTGCTGTTTGCAATCAAAAGGGACGCGTATATCTTCAAGGAAACAAGATGATTTTGTAGGTTTCCAAAGCATCAGAAGCTCGACAAGTGGGCGATGGCTGGAGAAAAGCGGCAAACATGTTGGCCCAAACTTCACATTGAAACCGAGTTCGAAAGCCAGCTCACTGCAATTCGGTAAAACAGAAATATAAACAATGCAAATCTTGGGGGCAAGAAAAAAAGAAATAAGCGATGGATATATGGCCTACTTGTTAACGCAAGAGACCTGTGCCATTGAACAAAACAGTTCAAATCGAGATGGAAAAAAAGCTAAAAAAGGAAGACAGGAAAGAAGCGGTGACTGAGGTTTCGATGAAGTTATGTTTGGTGTTTATTTGCCAGGACGCTATTCTCTGGTCTTTATCGATGAAGGACATCAATTAGAACTATCTTTTTGGTATAAATGCAGGAGCGATCGAGTGGAGTACGCTCAAAATTTCGACTTGTCACTCGGCAGACTCGGTAAGCCGGCCACATTTCATTTCAGCGAGTAATTTTCCTATTTCTTATCTTTGGCTGTTAAGAGTTTTAACTTCATGTTCCATAATGTTTTAAAAGTGAAGAATACATAAATAAGTCAAATGATGGTCTTCTTAAACGGATCCAGACTCGCATTTAATGATTCGAAACAGAAGCTTGCCGTGTTCAGTCCTGACACAAATATTGCCTTAAAAGTTTAACGTAGTAAAATGTGAGCTTTATACCACTTTTTTACGAAGAGCTCTCTGAGATAATGCCGTAAAGGAGACCAGGCAAATAGCAAGCCATAAGATTCACACACTAGAGCTTCCAGTTTTGATAAAATTATTTTATTTCGCGATGCAAAGAAATCAAAAGATTTTAGATTTGCACTGAATTTGCTAAGCTCTGCCAACGTACCTCTAACAATTCACTCCAAAGCGACGGAATTGATATCATCCAAAGGAAGTTGTAAATACAGACATACATATATACATAGATATGTGTAAAATGACACTGACATGAATGAATGAGTCTCGTGAATGAATCTTTCACCCGCTCTCGACTTGACCAGTTTTGAGTAGTGGCGGAGGTCTCTTCCGTTGACAAGTAGGCCATCTATCCGTCGCTTTTTTCTTTTTTTCTTGCCACCAATATCTGTTTTTACTTCTGTTTTACAGAATTGCAGTGAGCTGGCTTTCGTATTCGGTTTCAGCGTGAAGTTTGGGCCAACATGTTTGCCGCTTTTCTCCAGCCATCACCCACTTGTCGAGCTTCTGAGGCTTCGGCAACCTAGAAAATCATCCTGTTTCCTTGAAGATATACGCGTCCCTTGTGATTGCAAACAGCAAATCAGTACTAAACATTAAAAGCAGAAGACGTTCCACGTCATTGTATTTAAAAAGACGTCCATACAAAGTTATTTTAGGTGGAATCCGTGCTAAACACTCTGCAAGTTCACTGAAAGTCTTCATTTGCAATTTTTGTTTACCCTCCAACGCCTCGCTTTCATGACTAGGCCCCAGTTTTTTCCCGCGTGTCCGCCATTTGTGAATACGGTGTATAACGCTCTATAGTTTAGGCACGGGATTGAATCTTGTCAACTGTTCAAACTTATTGTTTGTCCTATGCTCGAAAAGAGGAGCATTTCATTTTTATTAATCTTAGATCCTTTTTCTGGTTGACCAGGTCGTTGGACGTGTGACATGTGCGGAATGTGTGCATCGTGTTTAAGGCGGTCACCAGGCGAGGGATCAGCATCCAGATGGAAACACGAGGTTTGTGCGACAAAAATGAGGCCGAAGGGGATTTTTATCTATGGTTTCTTGGGTATCATCAAAGATTGGACAGCTTAAAGGGGCTGTGAATGGTTATTTTTGTGTTCCGAACAATTTGGTGGCACTTCTTGCAGTTTGAATGTTGATAAATTTCGTGACACAGCTCCTTTAACTCCTCGGAAAGACGGTGCATCTTGTTGTCATCTAGCCTGCGAGCAAGCTCTCCTATTTGGTCGAGCGAAGCGAGCCTCTCGAGAACGCGCGAGCGAAGGGCTCGCGGCTTCGCCGCTCGCTCGCGCGTTCTCGCGAGACTCGCTTCGCTCGACCAAATAGGAGAGCTTGCTCGCAGGCTAGTTCTCATCTCAGCTATATACAGTCAAAGTCTCGTTAATTACATTCCCGTCTTTTTTTGTCTTTGGGGAGATTAAGCAACGACGACGGCGACGGTAACGAAAACGGCAAAAAAGCAATAGGTTTAGATTAGCAAAACAACAACTTTGCACGTGCATCACGCTTTATTGTATATTACTTTGCCGTCGTTGCACGACTACAACGTGAAAGTGCCCAATTTTTCGTTTTGTTAAAGACTGGAACACAAGACTACAACTTTCTTTTTCTTTTCCTGAACTTTGATACAGTCCTTTAGAATTCAACTTCAAAAGAATTTGCCGACTGACGAGTTAAACGAGATGGAATAAGCGCGATAAAGTTTGAAGCAGCGCAAATTCGCTTTTTAAGTGACGTTTTCTTGGCCCTCGCCGTCATTGTTGCTTAAGCTCCCTTTTATCGAGCACAGCGTGATCGGGCCATTTGTGCACAGGACTTGCGTTCTAGATTTGTTCTCGGTAATCCCAAGTTCAACTAATCCTACCAGCTTGTAAAGCAGAGCCAACAAGCTGGCCTTCTCCCAGTTGGCATTCCTACTTGTTATGTCTATATCAATTATTTGTTTCTGTCCTTATTTGTGGGCCAAAACGTAAACTACATGTACTGGGTTATCATTAATTTATTGTGTTATCCAAATAAAGTCGTTAATTAGTTTCACGCCTCTCTTTTCACACGTAGTACACAAAACCGCGTGACGGAGCAGAAGCACAGTTTTTACAAACCCTTTGCAGTGCTTGTTCAAGGTACTCTTCTATTTCAATTCTTTTTTTGTAATTATTAAAACTTGCCTTTCTTTTGTCCCAATACGCTACCATTACTTGTGTCGTCACACAACGCTTGCCCTCGAAACATTATTTTAATGTTGCAGATGTTGTCTGACAACCAAAACAACAACCTGGTCCCCAGATTCTCCCTTCAGGGGACCGACGAGAGGAAGAGAAACACTGGGAACGACGTTGCCAAAGCGGCTGCGCACGAGACTGGACTTACCGTTGTTATACAATTTGACAGTAAAACATGTCCTTTTATTTCACTGTGGTGCGAATTTGGCATTAATAACTGAATTGAAATAAGATGTAGCCACCTTGGAGAGACTGAAAAACGGGTGTTTTAGGCCCGTCATTGTAAACGATAAGCTGAGACTCAAAACGCTACCTCTTGAGTCCTAATACAGCATGCAGCCAGTTCGCTAAGTAAATCATTCAGTCAAATTCATTCATACAACTGAAAAGAAAAAATAACATATCAATCCTTATGTCCGGAAAAATGATGACAGTTCTAGAAGCTGACCGCGATATTTAAGTCGATTCTGTTTGCTTCTGTGCCACTCACGTCGTGAATTGCAGATAGCTGTCTGACTGAATGTGTAAAAGCAGGCGCAGAGAGCAAAGTAGGTTGGGTTAACAACACACAAATGTAAATTTCGGCGGGATGCATTGTTTGTAAACTTGGCAGATAGAATTGAAGAGCTGTGAGGATTCGAGACGGATGATAGCGAACTTAAGCTAACACGTGGAAGTGGATTTCTTGCGTTCTTGGTCGATGTTTTTTCCCAAATTTTCGGGCCAATCTTCTCTATAAGAGTAAAGACACTCAGCAAGACACGTTTGGTAGCGTCAAGGCATATCAAAAGGGAAAAGGTCTCACTTCCGGTTGACTTACTTCCGGTCGTGGCTCAAAAACGCCTTTGCCTAAACTTCCTGTGGTTCTGGACCAAGATCCAGACTTCTTTAATATTTCGCTATGCAACTGACCCGCCAAAGTTTTGTACCTTCTGATTGTGACATTCGCATGTTTGTCTAATGCTTGACGTTGTCTCCAACAGGCTGTTCAGATCAGGGAACTTTTGCCCCGTTTGCTTAAAAGTTTATCGAAATGACGAATCGGACTTGCCCATGGTTTGTTGTGACATGTGTGACCGCTGGGTACACACGGGTAAGGGCGTTTTTACTCTTCAAACTTTTTTGTTACTGCGTTATACTCTTAGATTCACCGAATGAAAAATTCACAAAAATATTCAAATTTCTCTTTGTTATATCCTAAGAAGTAAATAGTATTTTACAAGAAATGAAAATTTAAGTCCCCCCTTTTGAACATACATGTAAACATGTACGAAGCCCCCTCACTGAACATGAGCAAAATGTTTTGAAAACAACTGTATTTAATGATTATCTGCAGATTGCACAATCTCAAAGATTCGGTGGGACTAAGATAATGGCTGCCTTGAAGAATGATTTGAATATCCTTCACTGAGTTTTTCAGTAATACCCTATCATGAAATAAAACGAATAACCCGTAGCTGCCACTATATTTTCACCAACCCTCCCATTTCTAACCCCCTCCTCTCTTTGGCAGGAAAAATAAGCTCCCAGTATTAGGGTATTTGAAAGTACTTTTAGTCAGAAAAGCTGTCACTAAGACTTTTGGTTGTGCTAAATTACAGAAATGAATATCTTTATCTATATTTACACAAAACAACTATTTCGAAGTAGATAAGAATTCTCGGGGGTGGGTAATAGACCGCCAAGCCGGCAAAGTATTGGAAATCTTCGGGGGTATCCCTTGATGGACGGTTACTTATCGAGCTTAATGACCCCAGATTTGCTTACGAAGTGTTCTATGCTTGCAGATTGTGATGGTATCAATGAAAAGGAATATGCTCAACTAGCCAAGACTAAAAGCAAGTACAGCTGCGTGTTGTGTCGAGGAGAGAGAGAAGAAAGGATGGACTCATTTCACAGGAAAAACAGAAGCAAGAACAGCTGAAATAACTAGATTTTTAGCCTTTATTTATAACTGATTTATAGTTGTCTTTTTTTTATTCACTGCTTGGGTTGATCACCTAAAGTGCGAAAAATGTCAGACCTTCTTGATTACCAGTAGGTATAGTAAAGAGTTCTGAGATAGTGTCCCACATCGGTGGTTCTTCGGGGCTTGAAAAAACTTGAATTCTGCATCTTGTGCTCTGGACAAGAAGGGCTCTTGTTTTGCTTGCCCGGGACCATCACAGGACGCAGGGGAGTTAATTATGACCTTGATTGTTGGTTGTAGTTAAATTTTACCGTTGATACCCTGTTACCAGGCATCGCTTTTGTTTTTATACTGTTGAATCGAGCAAACCGTTTTTCGGTCTTGTAAAACTGGTAAAATGTTATTCAATGTACCGGAAAACTGATGAAGGTATAATGACTGTGGACGAAATACGTCGCCCGAAGGGCGACTTTCGTTCCCACCGAGCTTTGGATAATATTTTACCAGGTTTTCAACACGATCGCCCGACGGTTTGATCGGTCAAGTTCTTATTCGATTCTACAGTAAACAAAGGCGAATCGCGCAATCAATTAAAATTTAACTGCAATCAAGGCCCTGGACGACCGAACGGGAGTTTTTCGAGCCTTGGCGCCACTTTTCCGTTCGACCACCGTTAACTACGGGTTTTTGAAAAGCGAGGCAGCTTGGTTTTTCATTAGCTTGTTTGAAGCACTTACCTAGTTAAGTCTGTTTATAAACTTGTTTGTTGGCAATAAACCGCCTTCTTTGAACTAACAAAGAAAGTTAGTCTTTCAACTAGATATACTTCATTTTTAATAGTAGTGTTTCATCTGACGTCAGAAACACGTGGAGCGATTCATCAGATATCCAAAGAAGTAATACATCAAACACGAGGAGTCTTTTATCCGATATCCAAACACCGAGAAGTAATGTATCAAACACGAGGAGTTTTTCATCCGATATCCAACACTGAGAAGTCAGAGTATATTAAACACGAAAAGGGGTGTCAAAACACTGGGGAGTAATAAACCAAACTCGAGAAAGAGTGTTTCGACAGATATCCAAACACTGAAAAGTAATAAAATTATCAAATACGAGAATTGTTTTATCTGATATCCAAACACCGAGGGAATATATATCAAAAACGAAAGAACGGGAGATTTTAGAAAAACTGACTACAGCCTGTTTCATTACTCGTTAGGGATTATTCATCAGCAAAATATGACCGAAATTTTACCGACTATGGGTCGTAATTGGAAGAAAGTTGCTCTTAACGCGTTATTGGTTTCGAATTATTAAAAGGGCGTGGATTGCAGCAAGAAAAAAATTAAGCTCGAAGTTACGAAAGTTGAAATGCAGATAGAAAAGCTGTTTACTTTTGAAGTTGTGTTGGGGTACTATCAATCTTATGATCTTCACGTCCTGAAGTCGTTTTTTGAATTGATGCTCTAGACAGCCAACAACAAAAAAGCTTGAAACTTCTAATAAGACTTTTGAGCCCCTAGTAGTGTTTGTAAAGCCTTGCGGTTTTATTCCACTCCCGGCAAACGCAACCGTTTTTCCGCTTCTCGCTTCTCTCCGCGTGGCGTGTGAAACAAAAGCGGGAAAGGACGTCTTGACGGTAAGGAGCTTTTTTATTTAAAAGATTTTGCCTCTAAGAAAGGTCCAGAGGCTTCTACTCTCCTTCTTAAGCTCCTTTGTCCCTAAACGGACGCCGTTTCGCGACTCAAATCTGTTTAAGGAGAAAGAAGAAAGAAAACTGGGCAATTGGCTGTGAGTGACATAAATGTAAGGGGCATTATTGAGAGAACAGCTGTTTATCATATGCCAGGGTGTCTTGCTCTATATATTCTGCAATTAGTTGCGGCAGTTTTCGTGCGATAAGATTCGTTTCCTAGAACCTTCTTCCATAGAACTTAAAGACCCGAAAAGATAAAAAATGTCTCAGACAGGTCACACCCTTTTCACTAAAACTGGTGACGATCCCGATCAGTTAAAACAAAAAATGCTGAGTGTATGAAAAGTTCTTGTTGAGGAATACTGAAAAAACGAGCAGCACCAAGTAAAGGTGCGCGTTAAAAGCCTCCATTGGAGTGATTATGCCATAAGTTTTCATCCACAAACTTATAATAGTAACATAGTAGAATGCGGTATCTTTCATCCTATACAAGGACTTTTTTCAACGGATTCAAAGCGTCTACCGATGCATTCCTTTATGGGTGTGCCTGCGTTATCTACACATCGGCTTGCAAAGTTAGAAGTTTGTCGGGCTTCAAGTTGAAGTTTTAGTTTGTGTCTGACCATGGGATGGCACCATAAAGATTTATATCGCCTTTATGAACTCTCTTCCGACTCACGACAAGGGGTTGGCAAATGTCGGGCTGCGGGGTTTTTAAGAAGGTAGTGAGCGCAATATGTTTGAAGATAGACGATGAACGGATGGGTAAAAATAAGATACGATATCCAAATACAAGACATCGCATCTTAAAAGGTAATACAAATTCCGGAATCCCGGAAACTTTTTCATTTGGTGTTCGGAATCCTGGGCTTTGGAATCCAGAATTCAGCTCAAGGAATCCGGAATCCCGAATCCAAGCTCCACTGACTAGGAATCCGGAATCGACAGCGTGGAATCTGGAATCCAAGACTGTCTTGGATTACCTTACATTGGCGAAAGACAAAAATATGAAAAAGAAAAAAATTAAGACACCATAAAAAATATTCTCTGATTGCGCCAAAAATGAGAGAACAATTAATCAAAGCCGAACTCGCTTTTGACAGGTCTCTCTCCACTATATGTTGAATTCTTTACATCTAAACACTAAGAAGCTTACGTCAGTGTGGTGGAACTCTCACGTCAATGAAATCAATAACTTCGTTGAACTAAGATTGATACATTTGCTTGAATCACATTGTACAATTTGTCCTGGTTTTATGAGAAATTTTTTAGTATAATTGCTTTGTTACTTTGATATAGAACATCATGTACTTTCCCATGAGAAAGAAGCGTTCACTTCAGGTGTCGAGAATTGTCGAACCTCCATTCACGACCACTTTTCTTATCTAAAGCTGTCACTCCTCTTAAGATTTCCAAAATCCGGTGCACTGAAGCCCGCGACCACCTCGAACACAGCTGAAACTTGGCAGTTGAACTTAATTTGCTATAAGTTTGACTGCTTAACATATGCTCCTACAAATCTTCTTATCTCCTATTAGTACGTATACAAATTGGATGAAGCTAAGGCCGGGAAACCCTACAGCCGCGATAACGTAATAACGAAGAAGCCAATTGCCTTATGAATGATGACTTTTTAGATATTTCCGATATCCAATGTTCGCCTGACAAGGCTACAAAACAAACGACGACGAATATTCAATGACAAAATGGTAGAACTAGTATTCATTACTCCTAGTACTTTCACGGAAGGTATGACTTTTTCCTGTGTCTCGCAAATCTAGTACCCATATCTCCTTTTTATAACGAAGCCGAAGTTTCTCGTATCCTTTCGTCTGTGTGTGTTAATTAAGGCCTCTTTAACACCTCTGTCTTAGCTTTCGATCATACCCGCCCACCGTCTCCTTCAATAATAAAAAATATATTTAATTCCACCCTAGGCTGGTTACGCCTGGCCAATTACAACAGTTGTTCATTTGGACGCATCGGTTATTGGATTTATTCGATAGCTAAATACAATAAATACTTATCAGTGGGATGCCTAAAATGCATGCGGTTCCACAATTGGTTTTAGCTCCATTAAATCCTGTACTAATTGCAGAACATTAAAGGATGAGCCACCCACAATGTGAGGGAGCACAGTTACGCGGACGCGTTAGGCAGACAACGCAACGTCACTTGGGATACTGAAAGGGAAATCGCGCGTAAAAGACTGGGGGCGACTTGGGGTCCTCATCCCCAATTTTTCTTTCTACTTTAGAGAAAAGACTCGTTACGTCATGTTGCCATGATAGCAAAATTTCTGGATCTCAACAAACTGAGGTCCTGCATATATGGCAAAAAAAAAAAAACGAAAAAACGACATATATGACTACCCTGTGCATGACGCACTCAGGAACAAAACGATAACCCATACTTTTCTTCCATCTTTCGACAACGCAAATTGCTGTCTGTGTGAAGAAAGATTGTTTAGATCCAGAAATGTTGTAACCTTGGTAACGTGACCTCAAACTTCTCCTCTCTATTGGTCCACGTCTAGTGGGTTTTTAGATCTGCATCCGCTATCCTTACATTGTTGTCTTGCTGTTTTTGCTAACTCCTCCGAGGGTCGCGCGCTCTTCATTTAATGGAATCCGGCATCCGGGATATTTTTGCTTTTGGAATCCGGAATCTTGGACTTTGTAATCCGCAATACAGATCAAGGAATCCAGAATCCCACTAACTACTGGAATCCGGAACCCAAGTTCCAGTGACAAAAGCCGGTGATCCGGAATCCAGTACCTGGAATCCAGAATCCAAGACTGTCTTGGATTCCCTTACATGGAGCGACGAAGGGAAAAACGCAAAAAGATACAAAATAGTTTAACGCACAAGACATTACAGAGTTTAGAGTCACGTTTAAGGCAAACGGTAAACGGCAGACAAAATAGAAGAAATGAGCAGATAAAAACAGTCTAAAACAATACTTATAGTTGAAAATAGCGTGAAACTACCAGGACCCCATGACAATGTACTTTTTTTTTTTCGTAGAAGGGATAAAGAACAGTTTAAGAAAAGCAAAGGGAAACCTTGGTCACGTGGCACACATTCACCTTTGCACACACCATCACATGAGCAAAGTAGCGCGTACGCCTTCATCAAGCTAATCTGAAGGAAGCAGTGCGTAGATATTGGGCCGGAGGGGTAGGGTAGCGAGTTGATATAAACGATCCAAATCGAGAGTACGACGATCCAATTCAACCTTCAGTTAGAGCTCATATATTCCAGGGGAGGGTCAGTGGCTTAATCTCTGCGTGACCTCTTTGCGGCAAAAACTTTGGGCGGGGGATTTTTTAATGGATAACCCATTCCTGGCGTTTTAAATCTAGTAGTCGGCTTCTGTTCAGATTCAGTGCGAATTCGATTTTGTCGTAGTTTCGATTTCAGTCTTAGGCCCGAGTCAATCGTCAAATTGCAAATGTGCTGAAATTAATATAATGCTTAAGTTGAGAACGGAACGGATTTTGCTCATCAGCATTAGGCACTTGCAAGATTATGCTCTCTTGGCACATGCGGAAGTTCGACGTTTGACCCCGCATTACTCGCAGGGAAAAAAATTTTGCGTCGATTGCTGATGAAATGTTCCTCTCCAGCTCTTAAATTTCTGGCCAAAGTTACTTTCTTTATTCGGAAATCCTTGTGTTTTGTCAGTAAGTCTGTTTCGTGAAGCCATCGTCATCCATGCTTTTCAACCCTTTTTTAACAACCCTTTAGTCAGAACGAATATAATCCCACCCTGGCACACAAAATTCACAAACAGAGGAAGGACTAAATTAAAAGAAGTATATTTTCGTTATTTCTTCCAAGGTCTAGGGAGATTTTGTTTCGCGTTGTGGGATTTTTCACCTGACTTCTAAGGAGAAGACCCTGGGAATGAGTTACGTGACACATCATGTGACTCTGGCCGAGAGCGGGACATTTAATCAAGATGGCGGCCATGGCGGCTTTTAAAAGTTCTGTCGTAGGAGTGCTCAGTCTTCATAGTCCATCAGTGGTTTTTGAGAAATCTCCTTTAAATGTGGGAATTAGAGGGGGGACAGAGGATGAAGGAGTAGATGTGGAAATCCTGTATAAATAACAGAACGTACGGTAAGATGTTTAACCGTTGAATTGTTGGTACAGACATACACAGGTACCGATTCGCTGAATACAGGTTCGTTCGTTTTACTAAAACGGTGGTTTCTTACAAGAGGTGGTCATGCATGGAGGTTCGACTCTATTAGTATCAATCCATACAGTTATCAATTAGTATAGTACGTCAAGAATTATATACAAAGAAACCCAAACACTGTCATTCTGTTGAAGACTGCATTTAAACTTGTTTGGCATATTTCACGTGATTCAAATCACTACAGCTCTTAGTTGATTTCGGGAATTGGCTGCCTGTTTTAATGAAGCCTCTTTTAGGGATTTAATTAACACTGTCCTCCACCTGGGTAGCATTGTAGGCTTATGAGACCTCATGCATTTGGGTTTCTTTGTAGTTTTCAGCATGCCCATAGAATTTGCATGGAAGTTCCACTGTCCTCCACCTGGGAAGCATTGTAGGCTTATGAGACTCATGTACAGTGAAACCTCGATTTAATGAAGGGCCAAGGGACTGACAAAATTTGTTCGCTATTGCGAGGTTTCGTTATATCGAGGTTCTTTTTCATATATTTTACTGTTACTTGGGTAAACAAAATCTTTCGTTATATCAAGAACTTCATTATATAGAGGTTTGTTAAATCAAGGTTCCACTGTACTGCTTAGCATGAAAAAGTTAAAGAACTGCAAGTCCCAAACAGTGGTAGCGGTCGCTTACAGGAGGTGTTTGTTTATGAGAGGTTCCAACTGTAAGGCTTTGATTGAGAAAATTTTGGTGTTTTGGAGAAGTGGTCGCTTATTGAACTGGAGGTAGTCACTTGCAGGGGTTTGTCCCCAGGCGGGTTTTTACTTCCTGGTAGTAGGCCGAAGAATATGGAATATGTGCCGCTGGATGGCGTCGCATTTTCATGACTGGATTGACTATTATTGGGTTGCATTTTTGTAAGAGTTACTGGAATGGGGTCGCAGATTTTCAGGATTTTGGGTGTCAGAAAATTCGGGTAATTAGGGATTTGAAAATAGAAAGATTTACACCTCATTGAGTTTAACAATTAATGTGTCAGTTCATTTTAGGATGACCAAGTTAAAAGGCTTTATTATTCATTCAAAATATTTCCCCAATTCTGATTGGCTAAAAGTACATGCATAATTCACCATAACCAGTTACTGATGACCAAATCTGGAAGAATTTTGTGTTTAACGAGCTGCCTTCTTGCAGGTTAATGCACCGTTAACCGAGAAGATCTGGGGACGAGGTTGAGTTGTTTTGGTGGTGAAAACAAAAATGGCGGACATTATAGTTAACAATACGTTATAATTAACAATTATTGAATTCGGCTTTTGTATCATATGAAGAATTATGGAGATCTTGGAGGGTGATATCCATCGAGGCCTTAACACCCTCCTCGATCTCCATAATTCTTCATAAGATTCTCAGCCTCATTCATTAATTGTTAATTATAACGTAGATGCATAAACAGAAAGTTGGGGTTGTGAAAATTACTTTTTTCCCGAAGTGACTAAGATGAGGTCTATAATCATTATGGCCGCAGAATAGACTATTGTGGGGTAGGGGTTCTGAGAGGCCAGCAGTACATAACCACCTAAAATTAACCCAAGTAAACCCCCCCCCCCCCCCCCAGGGGGTGTTGGTCACACAAGAAGGTTTGACTGTTTCTAGCTTGCTTACCTGGCCTTCCTTCCCAACCCCACATGCTGGGGGAGGGGGGTGACAGACTTGAACTGATACGTGCATTTCATGGCTTTAACAAGACATAGTCAACATCCTCACAATACACATCCATCACACATATCTATGAATAAATTATTTTATTTGAACTGATTTTTAATTATGTGCCTTAAATTTTTAATATGAAAATGCATCTGATATTCTCAACAGCAAATGGAATTTCGCATGCATCAACTGAATAAGTGAACAACGATATGGTCTAAATTTAAAAAAGAGAGAGATGAAAATTGAACTGTTCTTCGCAAAAGACCAGGTGAGAAATTTCTAGGATTATAATAACCTTGAAAGACGGTTAATTGTGACAAGTTCTAATAGCCTTACATGTAGAATCAAACACATTAGTACCCCTATATTTGAATACATTTCTTTTCCATATATTTGTATGGTACTAACAGGAAAACGTAGATGCCATTATTAATGCTTAACTTTGCATTGACCTTTACACATTTTCCCGTACTGGATTGAAGTGCTTTTTGCATAGCGCAACAGTAGAACCTCATCATAGCGAAGGGCCAAGGGACTGGCAAAATATGTTTGCTATGAGGAGATTTCATTATATTGTGGTTCCTGTCCATATGTTGTACTATTATGGGGGTGAAGAAATACTGTTCGTTACACCATGGACTTCGTTATATAGAGGTTCGTTATATCTCTGTTGCATTGAAGCTGCAATAATAGCACTCATTTTCCCGCGCTTTTACGCGGCTGCCCGTCCTCACCCTGAATTCTGATAGGCTGTTTAGTTTTGTCGGTTGTCTACCATTAACAAAGAGTTTCTGGAAAATCTGATTGGAAAAGACCTTTCGGATCGTTTCAGTTGAAAATTTCCGGTAGCAAAGAAACGTGTGAAATGGTAGTCCTGTTTTCCCGGTTGGAATGTTCCAAACGGAAACTCGGGTTTCATTTCTTCAAATTGATAACAGTTTCAGTCTTTCGCGGCCGTTTTTCGGTAAATGGAACTGATTTGTGCAAATGGTCAACGCGATTCCCGGACGAAATTTACCACTACTAAATTTGGATCAATTGAGGTTTCTGGTTAACAGACGACCTACCCCTCCCCTAAGTCAAAATCAACACTTGCTTCTCATTAAAGGCAAAGTTGTGACTTGGGAGGGTAGGTGGTGAGTTACACAGAAACGTCAAATGATCCCTAAATTTTTGCTCAAACCCTGAACCGATCGGTTTGCTGATGTAAATGGTAAACAACCTTTAAGGAGCTGTGTCACGAAATTCAGCCAAATTAGGTAATTACAAAATGCCCGTTAAATTAAGAGAGACATAAAAATAACCGCTTAAAACATTAAAGGAAGGTTGAAATAACACAACAGATACAACAGCTGCCTCGGATAGGCAAAACTGAAGAAGATTGAAACGGATTGAAATTAGGGTTTTTGAAAACTGTTCAGCCTAACAGGTTTTTAAAGTTGATCTCTGCTGTTTGCAGCTTCAAAAATAATGCTCAGAGGACACTTTTGTTTGTCTCGAATCTTTGATTTTGTCATATCCATGTAATTTCTTTGTTTACTTTAAGTTCCGTAGCGATATTAGGGCGAGTAATTGGTAAAATTAAACAAAATGAACTGGACTGCCGTGACACAGCCCCTTTAACTTTGACACGTTTGCCCCTCCCCCCCCCCCCCCCCCCCCCACAAAGGAAAGTCAGTAACCTGTTTTCTTGCGCTGTAATTCCTACGAATCCTTAGTTTGTATCATGATAGGCCTTTTGTATTAGTTCAGGTTTTGGTTGTTAGAGACAATGTGATATTTTAAACAACAGAAACAATCTACAAATATATTGCGCGGTACTCTAGAATGCATTAAAATTAAATTATGACAAAGACAAATTATTTCACGTGGACCAAAAAAAGTAGCAACCAGCTGTTTGCGATATAACTCAGCTAATGATTCATCTCTCCATAGGCTGACTCCATGTTTCCGAAATAATAAAACTGTGTTATAAAAACCTCTAAACGCGATTGTTACAATTCTCATTTCGCATCTTTTAAAAGAGGATGCTCATTATTCTTATATACAGTTTTCTCTGGTCTAAAATTAAAAAAAAAATCTTTGCGCTTGAAAGCAACTGAGCATATACTCTAAAACCTTTGCCAACTCCATCCTTGTGCGTGACAATCGGACGTCTTCGCTAAAACCAGCGCTTCGGCAATCTTCGCCTTGAACTCGGCACGGTCAGCTTATCTCGCGAAGACGGTCCTTGTTGATTTGCCCAGATATACATAGCTTGATTTTAACAGCTCGTTCATTACATATGTGTCGGAGGATACGGTTGCTCGCCCGGTCTATTCATGTGCATATACGGCGATGACATATAAGAACAGTCAGCGGTTTGTCGATAATAAGGTGGGGGTCCCGGCGCAGGGGGAGGGTGTGGGGGAGGCATAAACACTGGGCCGGAATTGTTTGTCAGTACGGGAGGAGAGGGGTAATTTTGACCATGCGTCAGTGGTATTGATGATGAATTGTTCCACATGTTCCCGTTCATGTTCGCACTGCAGCTTGGGAGCTGGTATGGCGAAGGACTTGATTTTTTTGGTTCGTTGATTTTTGGTGGAGAAGGAATTGGCCCTGGTGGAGATTTTTTTTCGAGTTTTCTTTTGTTTTCCGCTGCTTTGTCCAGCTGGCGACACTTGGCTCTTCTGTTTTTAAACCACACCTGAAACAAGACATTTACAAAGCAAGAATCAGTGTAAATAAATGCTCCATTGTTAGTCTCAAAGATTCCTCTGTTTATCTTCTTTGTAAAACAATTTCTAAAATAAACTATTAGGAAGGAAACATGAACAAGAGAAGGGCTCTTTTCTTCGGCGTTTTATACTTTCCTCACGTTTTTTTTTATCAGGGCAGCATACAAAACGCGTGCGCAGAAAAGTACCTCGAACTTTCCATCAATCTCCCCAGCAGAGTCACATGACTTGGAAACTAGTCACCAGGGCCTTTTCACATTTAAAATCACCGCAAGAAAAGACCTGGCCTTTTTACACAGGCAAATTTCTCGTGAAGACTTCATAGCCACGTTTTGGCGATTCTGTTGCGTTTTACCAAACCTTTTTCTGCAGCAGTAGCTACAAATTTATATTACGCATTTATTGTCAGATGAAAATTTATTTTAACAGGTTAGAATCTGTGATTTGAAACCGCACAAAGAATTCCAACAAAAATTGTACGAAAAATCGAAGAATAAGAAGTGAAGAAGATTAAAACTTGAAAATTTTTTATCGTGACAGTTTTTTTCAATTTTTCCCAGTTGTGCCTAACTTGAAAAAATGCTTTGAGGACGTATTTACTTGTCAGGGCGTTGTGATTTTGTCAATAGGGAGCTTAAGCAGCGACGTTTTTGAGCGACGCACGTCAACCGGAAGTGGACGTTTTGCACTCTTGAGCCGTGATTTTAAACAAATTTTTGGGCAAATCGTCTCTATAAGAATTAAGACACTTGGCAATACAAATATGGTAGCGTCAAGGCTTATTGAAAGAGGAAAAGGCTCACTTCCGGTTGACGTGCGTCGCTCAAAAACGTCGCTGCTTAAGCTCCCTATTTATTTAATTTCTTAACCCCTTAAAGCCCTAAGAGTGATATCACTGCTTTATAAAACACAGTGGTCACGAGAATTGAGGACATGATCACGCAAGATGAATCTAACTGATACTTCAACAAATTCCTTCCACAACTTCAATTGAAAACGTATAGGGACAACAAATGAGAATTTGAATTTTGATAAAGGGCAGTGTAGTAGTTCATTACATAACACTTTCTCTCTCCTATCTGTTACATATTGTGCCATGTTTAACCTATTTTTAAACATCCTTTTTCTTTTTTTTCACTATAAACCGATCTATCTGTGGATCCAGCTGTCAATGAAACTTATCGCATGTCCAAAATTTTTCATCCTTCACATCCTAATCGCATTTACTCATGAATATATCCTCAGTCTTTCACGGATAATCCCATCAAGCAGTCGTGCATTTTGCAGACCGGTGATACGGTAATTATCTCTCTACTTGTATCAACTTTAACATTTTATAACCGGGATTATGAAATCATTTCTATCAAATTCCTTTAGCGTCTTTTTCTCATATCAGAATAGATTATTCATGTTTTATCATTCTTTGTTAATGGCTTGATACAATAAAAACTATTGAACAAATGAAACATTTATGCTTACTACATTTTCAGTTTATCTCAATCCTTTACCGCTGCTAAAAATGGCCAAAGTCCATTTTTTAAATCTAAATTTAAGTTTGTAAAAATACTGAAAAATAAATGGTACCCATTAAAAGTGCTGCTGAAGAGATTTTAATTGAATATCACACCACAGGATTTCATCCACAGACTCAAAAGCTAGAAGCACCTTGTACAGCATAATAAACAAAGCCACAGAAAAGTACTGCTCAGTAGCTTTCATTTGAATGGTCACACGTGAGGATTGTTTAAGTTGAAACTCCATTACGCGTCTATATAATAATTAATTGACTCTAAAAACTGAAGAGTTAATCTATTTTTTATGCAAACGTGAAGTAAGAACTTACTATCATGGCGATAACACACATTACAAGCCTCTCCTAAATAACAAGTCGTATGAGCCCAAAACCAATCTTTGAGAAAGAATTAGAATTGCGGTAACTGTTTTCCATATCACTTGGAAACAATAAAGAGCGACGATATAAAAAGTGACGTTAATGCATATTTTCGCTGAAAAGTTTAAAAGCAGCATATTTTAGAAAAAGAAATTAATTCCTCGTATTTGCCAGCTGCGGACGCCTTGTTGAAGGTCCTAGCAGAGCTTGTCGTACCCAAAACATTATTTTATTATCGCAAAAAAGCAGACAATTGGCGGAGCAAATTGTCAGAAGAAAGACTGTCTTTTTCTAGTGCAATTTGCTAATTTTCTAAACCCCCTCAGCTGTAGAGTATTTTGTGGAGGTATGAAAATAACTGGTCTAACTTTTGATACTGTAAAAGAAATCAGTATATGTGATCATTCAAATATAACCACTTTGGCAGACCTTTCTCATAATACCATTTGTTTTGCACTTCTTTGTAAAATGAGGTGAAATGGTTTAATACAACCTTCACAATAGATAGTCTTTCAAAGCATTGTCTTTCAGGGTGCAAAGAAAGTCCGTTTCACAGCCTGCCATTCGGGCAAGCTGTAGCCAGCATGTACTAGCCAACAAGTCATTTCAACTAGCCCCAAAACCCTTTTTGATTAGCAGGATTGATTACCATCCTTCTGTAATTTGAATTTCCCAAAAACACAGCACTTGCCCGTCGGGCAAGTTAAGGACAAAAATCACTAGCCCGATAGCAAAATCCACTAGCCCCGGGCTATCGGACACGACTTTCTTTGCACGCTGGTCTGTCCTTCCTTGTATTATTTTCTGTCGTCGGTTGGATGTCACGTTTTCAAATACTTTTTGATGCATAAAACCGGAATATTTGACCCAACCCTACCGCAAAAATATGTAGTTTAGCAATAAATTGGAGGTGAAACTACTGCAACATTTTAAAATATGTAGCATTTTCGATACTATTAGTATTTACCGTACTTAAAAGGCCTTCGCCAACGCAAAAACTGGCTCATAAAACCTTTCTTCAGCTTTGCCATGCACAGAAACGGTTTACAATAGATCCACAAAACAAGCAATTTGATTCTGCACCGCAGAGCTACTCTGCTTCACTCATCAATAGCTTTTATTTAGATGGTCATAACGTACTAATGCAATTAAGTCCAAATTAAATGCGCCCATTGCAACATCGTAAACCTCCACTCGAGGAAAATCGTCTCTAGTCTGATACGCTAGGTTTGCATCATCCCAAGTAAAATGATATACACACAAACATGGTAGCAAAGTTTACGAGAAAACTGAACGGGATGTACCATCTTGGAGGACTCCCCAAGCGATTTAAAGCGGTCATAACTTCGGGTTTTATTTGCCACAGGCGCAAACACATCGTTGTGTACAATTAATGGGCGCAGAGACTTAAAGTGTGAATGGTCTTGTAAAGCGTTTAATCACATTACTGCATGAAATTACTGCTAAATTGAGTTAATTTAAACTTTTAAATTATAGCAGTTTAGATTTTTTCACAGGCATAAAGTTCGATCCGCTTTGTACAGCATAATCTACAGTACTACAGTAAAGTGCTGCTGAGCCGTAGCTTTTGTTTGAATGGTCACACCATGGGATTTCATCCACAGCCTCAAAAGTTAGAACAATCCGTCTTGACAGCATATTAAACACTGAATAGTACAGGAACAAACTTTTAACCTTCCGATTAAAATGTTATCGTCCCATGTTAGCAAAATAGCTGGCTCAGATTCTTCAAGAATTTTTTGAGGCCCTTTACCTCTTTGACCAAGATTAGGTGAGATGATTTGTCATTCTAACTTTAGAATCTCTGGGGAAATCCTATGCTTTTACCATTTGCACGATACTACATTCGTATGTAATTCCTAGGATTTTACAAAAACAAATTTTGATTTTTCGTGTGTGAATATTCAATTAGGCCACTGTCAGCAATGAAAGGCTCAACCATGCTCACAAGTTCAAAGTTAGATCCACTCCATTTAGTCACTGTAGATTTTCAAGGACAGTCAAGACAAACCGACACTTTAGAAAAGAAATGTGGCCATAAGTGACTTTTATTTTAAGTACATTGGTGTCAGAAATACCTACGCGTGTTTCCCATTAAATAAGTCTGGGCTAGAAATTCTTCACTGTTATAATTAAATGTATAAAACTGGTTTAGCTTTCACATTCTTTTAAAGCACGGCGCGAACGAAAACCTAAAACGACTTTCACTCCACAAGTCAGATGTAGAAACGAGCGAGTTTTTTTCAGTATTTTTGAGTTTATTGACGATCCTTTGGCGAAGTTCCTTTCCTTAGTACTATTTGTTCTCGAGTACTTTACACATTGGAATTAAAGAATTTCCTACGTTCCTCATGGGAATGACAGAGTTAACTAGAAACGTTTTTCGTTTCGTATCCATGCTTTAGGGGAACAATATTTTGGGTCTGGTTTTGGAGAGAAATGCTTCTTTTCCTTTTTTGTAGTGTCGTGTCAAGATACAAATGTCAAAATATGAATTTTATGAAGTGTTGTTACAATTTCGCAATTTTTGTTTATTATTTCGCAATCAAACAAGACAAACAAGAATTTGGTAAATATCTCTAGCCTTATATACGTGAATAGACGAAATCTTTCTCGGTAATTACTAAATATAACTGAGCTATGTAACGGTGAGCTTTCAAATTCAAACTTTGGAATTTTTGGCTTTACTTGCTGTGACTTCATGTGGTCGTAACTCCTGATTTCCGTGACAAGACATCTCAGCTCAGACAGTCAGTCTGACTTTAGCCATCTTTGTTGAAACTAATCCTAGCTGTTAGATTACTTGTGATAAATTCGAAAGTTCCTGTTTCAACTGTTTCCTAAAGCTAATTTAATTGAGGCTAAAATCGGACTCAATATCTACCGATAACACGACAGAATGTAAGGAAATATTTTATCTTAATATACGAACATAAAGATAACAGCCACTTTGAATAGTTTCTTTGGGTGTTTTTGTAGTTTGATTTAGGTCAGTTCTGAAGTAAAAAAGACACAAGAAAAGAAAGGCTCCCTATTCACGATCGCTGTTTAGCCCTTTCAGCGTGAGGTGGTTCTAACTTTTGAATCAGTGCAAAAAATCCTATGGTGTGACCATTCAAATGAAATCTACTGAGCAGTACTTTCCTGTGGTACTGTTTATTATGCGGTACACGGTGGTTCTAAGGTTGGAATCTGCGGATGAAATCCTATGATGTGAACATTCAAATGCAACCTCTTTTACAGTACTTTCACTTGGCACTATTTGTTTTTCAGCATTTTACAAAATGAAATGTAGAAATTTGTTGAATTTTGACTTCGGCATTGAAAGGATCAGGTGATATTCGCGTTTTTTTTTATGTCACCATACTCAAAAAATATTCTCCTTCGATGTTGCACTAAAAAGACAGTCAAGCACGTACATATATCATGACACTTTCACCCCGAGAGATAATTATGCAGACACGGAAGGTATTCTCTAACTTTTAAGTGTGTGGTCAAATTCCGTAAGTGTTAACATTCAACTGAGACCTCATCTGGAGCTCTTTCCCTCTGCCATTTGTTTTTTTTCGCAAAATTTGGAAATCTCCAGGGAATATCGCGTAATTTGCAATGGATATTCCATATCACACTTAGCGTATAAGGTCTTTTGATCCAATCCAGTACCGGAGATGGTCACTTAATCAATCTATTAAATTTTACCTGATACAAAAAAAAGGTCGAGGAAAGCACTCTTTTAGCGTCCAATTACCAGAGAGAGTACAGTAAATGATATTTATTTTTGAGTAGTTGGCTAAAAATATCGATGTGAATCATCAAATGTACCATGATTTGATGTATTGAGTTTATGCTATGTGACTATGTTTCTTGCACGCTGCTGCACTCCATCTGCAAAATTTCACTTCACTCGGATAGTGGGTGTGGCACTAAGAGTAAGGTTATCGGTCACTGCAGAGTCGTTTTACCTGTTTAACCCTTTCACTTCTCATGGTGATAGTCTATCCCAAAAAATTCCAAATTTAATCTCGTTTTGAGAAACCTTGGATCAACAAGAGGTACCTTGCAAAAATACTGCTGAGGAGTGTTTATTTGAATTGCCACACCATACGATTTCGTCCACAGACGAAAAGGTTAGAAGCGTTCTCTATAGCATAATAAATAGCACCACCAGAAAATGCTGCTCAAAAGCTTTTGTTTGAATGGTCACACAAAGGATTTCATCCACAGACTCAAAAGTTAGAACCACCTTGTACAGCATAATAAACAGTACCACAGGAAAGTACTGCTCAGTAGCTTTCATTTGAATGGTCACACCATGGGATTTCATACACAGACTCAAAAGTTAGAATCACCTTGCACAGCATAATAAACAGTACCACAGGAAAGTACTGCTCAGTAGCTTTCATTTGAATGGTCACACCATGGGATTTCATCCACAGACTCAAAAGTTAAAACCACCTTGTACAGCATAATAAATAGTACCACAGGAAAGTACTGCTCAGTAGCTTTCATTAGAATAGTCACAATATAGGATTTCATCCACAGCCTCAAAAGTTAAAAGCACCTTGTACAGCATAATAAACAGTACCCCAGGAAGGTACTACTCAGTAGCTTTCATTTGAATGGTCACACTGCAGGATTTCCTTCCATAGACTCAACAGTTAGAACCACCTTGTACAGCATAAAAAACAGTACCACAGGAAAGTACTGCTCAGTAGCTTCATCTGAATAGTCACACCATAGGATTTCGTCCACAGACTCAAAAGTTAGAAGAACTTTACATTTAACCTTGATTCGCTCTACGTCTGAGACGGTAAAGGATTTTGAACAACACTGAAAACAGTGAAATCACGTTTTATCCACAGACTTAAACCTTAATGTACAATATAATGCAGATTCAGCGATTGGAACGAGCTATTTAACAGCCAGTATTTGAGCCGCCACACTTGGAGTTATATATGGACTAAAACGTCATTAGCTTAGGAAAGTACTGCCCCATATTTTTTCACTGGGACTAATATTCTCACACTTGCTACAACGTTCGAACATAAAACAATTGGAATCACTATCTTAGAGATGGGTTGTGAAGTCAAACATAATTGGTAGGAAATTTGGCAAACGTTTGTTTGAATTTTTTTCAAAAAAAGTTAATAAGATTTGAGAGTACACCAGGCATTACAAAGTCGGTTAAAGATCGTGTGTGTATCGTTTTTGTAACCTCTTTCTCGGTTTTTAGATCTCAGTTGAAACACTCTCTCTCGTGTTTGGTGTATTACTTCTCGGTGTTTAGATCTCAGCTGAAACACTCCTCGTGTTTGATGTATTAATGCTTGCTGTTTGGATGTCAGATGAAACATTTCTTTTTGTGTTTGATGTACTATTTCCCGGGGTTTAAACATTAGTTAGATGATCGAGACACCGCTTCTCGTGTTTTATATATCACTTCCTGCTATTTAAACATCAGATGAAACACTCCTTCTCGTGTTTGATATCACTGGTGAAATCAGTTTAAACACTACTTCTCTTATGTGAAATTAATATTAGTTTTCAATGTGATATATTAGTTTTCAGTGTTCGAGCATTAGATGACAAAACCTCGAATCGTTTTTGACTTATTTCATCACACTTCTAGACTTTCTAGAAATTTCAGAGTTACATAACGTGCTCCTCAACCGTCGCCATTCGAATGCCATGACATTATTCCATCGAAAACAGCAAATTTGCAGTCGTGCGACATTTATCCCTAAGTGGTAATGAATTGATCGATCGATCGATCGTTTGATCAGGTTTTACAATCATCTAAAGATAAGACTTTTAATGAATGCTACAGAAAGTACAGATATAAATGGTTTCTGCTGATCCTCTCGCTAATCAGCTGTATATCGGTCCGCTTATCGAGACATAACTGTAAGATTGTATTCATTGTGGATGGTCACTCCATTGGATTTTGTCCACAGACTTCAGAGACCCAAAACAAGGTAATATAAATTAGGCACGCGAAATTCCCATGCACAGCAAACTCGTTTATAGTGTAGCTGCAGTGCTCCGTTTTTCTGATTGAAAATTTGGACCGCTGTATTGATAATATTTGACCATGTGTAATATGCGTCTGGCAAATTTTAGTCACACATCACGGGTGTGTAATTTCTTCTTTCTGGAATGGTGTCTGGAAGTGTGATTTTTTCAAAAGGTTTTCTTGGATTTCTACTTTCGGTTTTTCAATTTAGAAGGTGAAAGAAAAACTCGGATTCCTATTCCCGAGAAACTACACGTAAAAGAGAAATTTTGGTCAAAAATATAATAAAATAATTAATTGATAACTTCATCGTTTTAATTTCCTCCACATGTAATGTGCGTCGACAAGGTTGTTTGAGGATAGCATTCGTATGCCTTGTAAAGTAAACTGATTCTTAGTTTTGTAATGATTAATTCTTTTATTGTACGCGACAGTTGGGAATTGTAGAGCTTCAGAGATGGTTCGACTAGTACGTGTGAAAAGATGTATAATTATTTAGGGTATATTTCACCTCAGATGACAAGAAGTAGGGAATTTGGTATAGGTAATAGCATGATTTGTAGTTATATTTGGCATAAATACAACGAGTGATATTTCGAAATTGTTATACGTAATTTCACGAGCCGTTAGGCGAGTGAAATCTGAGACAATTTTGAAATATCACGAGTCGTATTTATGCCAAATATCACGTACAAATCATGCTATTTAATTATTTGTTTATACTACTACATGCAAAAGGTTTGTAATTTTGACTTGTAGGTATTTCAAATTAAGCTGAAATACCACTGCTCTAAGCCAATCAAACTGCAGAAATTTGTCATGTAGTAGTATAAAGTACGGAATAGAAGTAAGAAGCCTGTGCTATTTAGTATTTCTAGGACGGATTTATAAAAGGAATAGGACATTCGCCAATACTTTTGCAATCTCGAAGGATTAAAGAAGTGGTCCATATATTTAATCATGAATGTAGTAAAGGTGTTCTTCATTATAGCTTGATGGTTGTTTTGCTATCTGCTCAGTAGACACTGCAGAACAGCGTGACAGTTTCGTCAACATACTCAACATTCTAGTAGTAGTATTTCTTGACTCGTAAGGAAGTCATAAACTAGCAGTAATTACCCTAGCTTTACCCGTTATGAAAGTCTGATACTTAAGGATTTCAGTCAGGGACCGAAAGCTAAGGCACTTAAAGCAGTACATTCATTGACTCAGGGACACCTTGGTGAAGGCTGCAGCTTGCCAAAAAAACTTCCACGTTGAGTAGGCCCATTCAAAGGAAAGTCGTGGAAGAAGAATGTATTCAGTTTGATGGATTTCAATGCATTGAACAAGGAGAGACCAAAAAAAAGCGCCATAAGTTCTAGTGGTCAGTGGTCTTTCTGCAGGAGCATGCGCGGTAGTTTTCAGTCAGCAATGATATCATGTAGCGTCTTTCAGCCTGTGTTGTTCGCCAAGCGGATTTTTCGAACTTGCCCGAAGACTTTGATCACCACAGGAAACCTTGAACGGCTACCACAAGAAATTTTCATTTTTATGGTCACACTCACTTTGGAATTTTTTATTCTTACCTTTCTGTCTTTCGTTATTTTTTGCCAACTACATATTAGTTTTTTCCTCACCCTGCCTGGCTTTAAAGGACCTTTCTTTAAGGCAAATGCCCTCCATAGCAGCTTTTAAGCACAGCTTATCTAGCGCTAAATTTAAAGTACACTTTCTATCCTGTGTTGTAGAACTTTTTACATTGTACTCATCCTTTTATCCTGTGTTGCAGTGCTTTTTATATTGTAACATATGTAGATTCTTTAAGGCTCTAATTTTTATATTAATAACCTATTATTTTTAGCTTAATAGTTTGGTCTTATAAGAGGACTCCTCTGTAAACCACTCATTCAGTGAAGTTGGCTTCCTCATTAAAGATTAAATTATTATTATTACTATTAATAATTCTCTTTTGTATTGACATAAGTTTAAACTCTGGACTGCCTGCAAGAGTTATTGACCGCATCTGAACCGCAAGGCATGTATTTGGGAAATCGTTCTTGACACAGTGATTGTTTTTTTTTATGATTTTTTTAATTTTTAAAGTTATATAGTGCTTTAATTCTTACTTCAAATATTTCTGTAAATTATGTACATACATATTTTTTAAAAGTTAAATAAAATTATTTATTATTAACAAAAAAATTATTATTATTATTTTTTTAACAATTTTATAAAAAAAATCTGTTCGTTTTAAAAGTCGTCTAGGTACTTGCAGTATGATAAGACAATCAGGGTTGTCACTAAGATTTCAAGTTGCAGGGTAAATACAACAAGTAGGCGAGGAATCAAACAGCGAGGGGTTTCTTTTGGTTCTATTTTTCTTTTATTTTCTTTTGAAAGTAGCCGGGGGCCATGTTCATAGTAGCCGGGGAAATCTCTGGCCCCCGGCTCTTAATGACAGGCCTGACAATATGTATAGGTAATAGCATGATTTGTGGTGATATTTGGCATAAATACCACGAGTGATATTTCAAAATTGTTATACGTAATTTCACGAGCCGTTAGGCGAGTGAAATTTGAGACAATTTTGAAATATAACGAGTATTATTTATGCCAAATATCACGTACAAATCATGCTATTATTTGTTTATACTACTACCGGCGAAGGGTTTGTAATTTTCACATGTAGGTATTTCAAATTAAGCTGAAATACCACTGCTCTAAGCCAATCAAATTGTAGAAATTTCTCATGTAGTAGTTTAAGAGTGCTCATACCTGTACTCTACTCTCTGGAAGACTAATTTTCATAGCTACTTCTTCCCTCATGAAGATGTCAGGATATTTCGTTTTGCTGAAGAGTTCTTCTAGGATTTCTAACTGTGCTTTAGTGAATGTTGTTCGTTCTCGTCGCTGTTTCCTTGGATGTGCTGTTTTAAGAGAAAACCACACACAGGTTTAGAAATAACTTTTTTTCAGGTTTTTCCGTTTAATAAATTCAATAGACTTGCCACAAGTCGACCTCACGAGTTTAATATGGCGCCACGCCATATTAAATCGGACGAAGGACATTTTTGAAAGTCTGTAAATCCAAAAGCAACTTGAAACACTTGCAAGTTCTCTTTACATCAGTGTTCAAGAATTCTTTTCTTATAAAGTCGTTGCCACCATTTTTATAATTCCGTACTTTTGATTTTTGAGTGGGAATTTTCCTTTTTCTGATAAGCGCCAATGAAGTCCACCTCTTCGTTTTTAGTATTATTAAAAGGGTAAACATAGTCGTAAGCGTTTACGATTTATGTCAGCCTTCAACGTTTACAACGACGTTTGCCACGAATCCGGCTTCCCCTTGGGCAATTTATCGCTGTGTAACCGCATACATGAAAGAAAACTCAAGCCAAGCTATTTCCCCAAGGGAAGGTTTCAGGGAAAGGCCCAGTGTGACCGCACCTGTTATTCTACATAAGAAGGTTTCTTTAGTCATTTTCAGACCTGACTAAGTTTCCTTTTCTCCCCTCAAAATAAGGGTTCATTCTACCTGTTTTCAGACAAGAAGTTAGAAGGTTCCTCTACTTTCGTCTATCCTTTCTTTTTTTTTATTTTAAGACCAAGAGTAAGTTTCTTTACCTTTTTCCCGAATAAAATAGGTACGTTTCTATGTTCATTTCTGTACAAATAAGGACGTTTTGTTCTTCCTTATTTTTCAGACCAAAGTAAGAAATTGGGGTCACAACTCATTTTCTGATCAATTCTGTACAAGCAATACCTCAGCGAAATTTGTACTTCGTTTCTCTAGCTATTTGGAGACCAGAATAAGCAAGTACCTCCGGCTATATTGAGGCCAAAACACGGTAGTTTGTCTTACTATTTTCTGACTAAAATTGTAAAACAGCCTCCATCTTCAGACGAAAAAAACCAGACGATTTTTCCAGTGAACCAAAGTGTATCATTTTCCAAATATATATTCTGAGCACGAACGGTTGATTTTGTTACCATGTAACATGTGAAATTTTCCTTTTCATTTTGCAGATCAACACCAGAAATTTTCCCAATCCAATTTGGAACCCAAATTTGTATTCTTTTTTCAACCTAAACAAAATCTCCCTGCACACTTCCAAATTGTTCAGTACTTTCCTGTGGTACTGCATCTCGTGAGTCTGTAATTGTTGCCAGTGGCCGAAGAGGCAGGCAAACAGGGGGATTATATATATTACACAAAAAATGGGCATTGACTATTCGCAAAACATTCAATACTTTCTGTAATCATCTTCTGAACCAGAAAACGATTTTATGGAAGCTATTACATTTTTTTAGTCACAAATAAGTGCAGTCCCTTCGTTCTCGCGTTCGTTAAAAATTTTGTTACCAAGCTATTTCTTGGAAACTACAACGTTCCCAAATTGCGTGATTTCCATTCATCCACGAACACATTCCTTAAATTTAAACAACAAGATCTGTTGCCAGACGTCTACAGATTAAAGCCGCTGAGAACATTAACAAATCATTTTTCCTCGCAAATTAGGCAATATCGGATTCCAATACAAACATATTTTTCTAGTATTTTGCCTCGAGTGTAACGAGTGTATCTAAATTAAATTTTTTGTGTATAGCTTTCCTTTGATGCCGTGATTCTGGGCTTAAAAACAAATCGGAAGCTCCACGGGAATACTTTAAAGAATTAATATTGCCTGTTAGTCTTTAATTATTCATTGCAGTCCAACGGAAGTGGAAAACAAGACAAAAAACATTGGTTCCATTCAAGTAAATTTTGGGAAATCAAGAAATAGCTAGTGTTGCAAGCTTTTATCGTCATGATTTAGTACAATGTGTAACTTATTACACAATTATTTGTGGCAATTTCATGCAAAATCAAAATAGCCTTTAGAGTAGCTTGTGTACAGACCCGCCCCCTCCCCTCACGAAAAATCGGAGGGGGTCTGTACACAGGCTACCTTTAGAGTAAACAGGCAAAATTTAAAATAAAGTCTATTAACTTGCTGCACGACAACCCTGTTCGAATAGTTTTTTTATAATTAAAGATTTCAGCACCTTTCCGTGTTACTTGTATAATGCTATTTTAAGTGGACCGATTGGCCAAAGTAAAAATTCGAAAAAAAAGATACAATTTATTTCTTTAAAGTCCTAAGATTTAAATGGTATGATGCAACGCGTCTACCAAAGAGGTTTTATTTGAATGGTCACGCCACAGGATTTCATCCACAGACTCAAAAGTTAGAACCACATTGTACAGCATACTAAACAGTACCACAGGAAAGTACTGCTCAGTGGCTTTCATTTGAATGGTAACAACATAGTATTTCATCCACAGATGCAAAAGTTAGAGCGAAAAATCATTTCAAAACAATTCTGGCCAGCCATTTGAATCAGTACTTTCCTGTGGTACTGTGCACGGAACGCTGTATAAAAGATCCCATCTTTTGACTACGTAAACTGAGAAAACCTTGGATGTGCTTATTCGAGCAAAAACTATCACGCAGGTTATTGAACTTGGATGGCCGCCACTATACAGTTACGACACAAAGGGTTATTTTAGGCTATAAACAGCATCGGTCGGGAGACTACATGCCAGGTCCGAAAATAAAACATATGTTTTGCTAACCAAAGAACAGAGGAAGTGAAACCACCACAATGAATGGGCGTCTAGGGCTATCTGAGGGGGTTATAAAGGCATGACATGAAATAGGCATTATTCAACTGTTGATACTAATGAAAACCAGATACTACAAAGGTTTGGCTAACCCACTGATCTCTTCGTTATATGGTTAGAAGTAAGAATTTTCCGCATTGACGATTTTGCGACTTCATGGTTCGCTTGCTCTTTCTCACCAAAGAAGCAATAATTGTTATTAATTACTTTTATTATAATATCTGGCACCCACAGTGCATTTAACTGGCGAAGAAAGAGCGTTCTATGCTTGAAAGGAAGAGCTCACTAATTAATTCTTTTCGAGGGTCGGGTCGATACGTGCGGTTTTTTACCCCTGAGGTCGATTTTATGGAGAAAAGCAATTTACTGTGACCGTTCAAATGAAAGCTACTGAACAGTTCTTTCCTGTGGTACTGTTTATAATGCTGTACGAGGTGGTTTTAACTTTTGAGTCTGTGGATGAAATCCTATGGTGGGACCATTCAAATGAAAGCTACTGACAAGTACTTTCCTATGGTGCTATTTATTATGCTGTACAATGTGGTCTTAGCTTTTGTTTCTGTGGCTGATATCTACTGGTGTGACAATTCAAATGAATTTTCTTCGGCAGAACATGTGCCGTACTTTCGCTTTGCCAAGATTTCTTCTAACTATTACACGTGAATGGAATTTGAGATATCTCCTTTCTTTTCGTTCTATCATCCTTTCTCATTTCTGCCACTCACGGAAGGGAAAGGTCAAATTATTTTTTTTCATTAAACTAAAATTGGTGTCCTTTTGGGTCACGCTTACTTAGGGAAGAACTTCAGTTTAAGCCACACGAGGACTTTTAATTGATAAACGCTAAGCTATCTTGTTAAAATGTGTAAATGAACTCAAACAGGCTTATAACAGGTGAAAATTAAGTGAAAAACAAGAGGTTTTTCGATCGCAACAAACTGCTATGAAGTGCCGCCAGGGTGCAATGGCCAAACAGAACTTTTCTTCCGTAGTGTTTATTGTGCTACACAAGGTTGTTCTAACTTTCGACTCTATGGACACTTGGCAAATACTTCGGTATTACCCTTCAAATATGGAGCGTTTTTGCATGCCTTTCATTTCAGTATTACATGATATAAAATTCCGCGTTTTTTTGCTTTTCTTCTTTCTTCTTCTTCTTCTTTTTTTAATTTCAAGTTTAGGTGCTGGAGTTAAATCGATGTTGCTCACCCTATTTGCCTTGAATTCATGAAGGTCAAGAGAAACTGGCTTTTTAAGCGAAAGTAAAAAAAAATTCACAGAACTGCACATTTCTCTGTTAAAATCCTAAGAAATGACTAGTACTATGTAAAAGTTCTACAAAAGAGGTGTCATTTGAATGGTCACACTATAGGATTTCATCCACAGATTCAAAAGTTAGAACCACCTTGTGCAGCGTAATAAACAGTACCACAGGAAAGTACTGCTCAGTAGCTTTCATTTGAATGGTCACACCATAGGATTTCATCCACAGACACAAAAGTTAGAAACACCTGGTAGGTACATCCAAAGCATCAAAACGCGTCGTATACTGCTCAGTAGCTTTCATTTAAATGATCACACCCTAGGATTTCATCCACAGACACAAAAGTTAGAAACACGTTGTACAGCGTAATAAGCAGTACCACACGAAAGTACTGCTCAGTAGCTTTCATTCGAATGGTCACACTACAGGATTCCATAGGGTGTTAAAGTGTTTGAATATAGTTATAGAACCAGCAAAGTTTAGTGTAAAGTGTTATAGTGGTATTTACATCCATACTTGGAGACATTTTGGCGGCTATAAGTATTGCCAGAAGAGTAGTACTGGATTTTAGAGCGCCTTTCACAAAGACGTCTCACATGCAAAGGCCCATCCTCTTTGCTTAAATAAATCAAAGAATTCTTGTTATTTATATATGTTTTTTTAACGCAGGGGGCGGCGGGCAGTACTCTGGCTACAAATAGTTGCATGTAGTCCTGCAGTTTCTGTTTCAACTAGTTGTTCAGTTTTGCTCTATCTTGTTTTGTTTTGAAGTATCACATCGCACTTAGAGAAGAGAAATTTCGCCTAGCCTAAGGGTGCAGATAGAGTGCTACACATTGAATTCTAGACTATAAACCAAAAGAAGCAACCTGGATTTTATAAAGTGTGTAAAAACGAATAGCACTATGTGAAGGTACTACCAAGAAAGAGGTACATGTATCACTTTAAATGTTCACAGAATGAAATGTTTTAAAAAGGCTCTCAGTGAAATAGTTTTTTCAAGATTTTGTGAGGCACGTAGTTATCTTCGAAAAAGTCAAGCAATTATATGTGACTCGAATTCGTGCGGTCAACGCCAACTGAAGACATCCTCTTGAGTTCTTGTTAGGATTGTGGTAAGGATGATTGCTAAAAATGCTAAAAATCTTCCACTTTTGTTGGGTACGAATACCTGACAAGTTAGACTTCAACTCATTTTGAAAATAACCAGTGCAAAAATGGCGCTCGACCAGTTACAATCCTCTGGTAAATCCAGAGATGTTGTACGGTAGTTTTCATCTTGCGTTGTATAGTTTTGTTTCCTGTGTAGGTTGGTTTTAGCTTCTCTTCATAGTATTGTTAGTTCAAGTCGCTCTCAGTTTAAACAAAATTGTGAGACGTTTCAGTTCACTTTAAATGAACTTAGAAACCGTCCATGAGAAAACTCACGTGATATCATGCATGCACGGAAAATATGCATTGCTGCTCGACACAAAGTGAGAATATTTCTTCCAAGAGTAGATAAAAGTATTTTAGCACAACAAGCCTGACTATGCACAGCTAGTTATTTGTACCCGTAATTTGGCATTTTCTGCTCGTCCAGCGAGATAAAAGCTTAGATCTTAAACGTTGTTATTCTATTTTTGTTCCGTCTTTTGGCTGAAAGTTCTGAGTGACTTTACTTCGTCAATATCAGCAGCATGTGCGGTGAAGATAATCGATTTTCTTTTCCTGTTTTCGTAACGCTAGTTTACAATACTAATACACCATCTATTGCCTCATAATAACATTATAACAATACTAGTTTTCATTTGAACAGAATGTTGTACTTAAGGATGTACGCCCAGACAAAACATCGTATTTTAACCAAAACTGACTTAATGATATATCCCTTGCAACTGCCTTTCTCTTTGATAATCGTTGCACCTACAAAAGTGCCGAATACAACCCTGACCAACGTTTAATTGTCCGAAGATATGAATAAACGTAGAATGTTCGTGGCGTTTTGCTAGAAGCTTTCAATTGAATCGTCCACACTGAAGATTAGCGTCCAGAAAACCCAGAAGATAAAGCCGATGTTGTATAGCATAATAAACAACTGCTCACTAGCCGTTGTTTTTCACACTATAACATTTCATCTTATTTTGAAAAACAAGAATCATCTTAAAAAGCATAATATTGAACTAACAGAATACCAAACAAAGTTTATCAGAATAGCTTCATTGTGGATGGGAAGCCTCAAAAGATTCCATTCAGTGACTCAAAAGTTAAGAGAGTAATCTACACAGCTGAATAAACAGCACCGGTCAAATTTTTGGAAAGGTCACACTGTAGTTTTCTGTACCTTGTGCAACAAATTTAACAGTGCCACAGGAAAGTGCAGTTTTAAAGTAGCTCTATTTTCAGTGGCGCATTTTGGGATGCAATTTCGCGCACAGAATCCAAAAGTAAACTGATTCAAAAACTATGGCATAAACCTTGAAGACCTGCGTTGAAAGTATGATTGTACATTTCAATTATCGTTTACAAATTCAACTTTACGTTTTTCTTTAACTGAATATACATGTACAGGCGCATTTAGTGGCATCCAGATCTAAAGATACAAACCGAACCAATTATCTTTGTTACTACCGGTACCTCAAACCCTCCTACACTAACTTTGTTTTTAGGAGCTTTACTACGTGACCTTCGGAACGGAGATGCTCATAGGTAGAGCAAATGAGACCAATTTTGTGAATTCTAAATTCAGTTGCAAAGATGCTGTAGCTCTTTCTGCACCTTTCACATCAGTTTGTAGCAAGTTGTTAGGACTATTCTATGGTGGCCTATCAGTTCTTAGCACTAATCATTTAACCAGCATTTTTAGTCGCCTGTATTGCAAGTCGCAAGAGTTAAAAAAAAGAAAAACTTTGAATACAAAAAAGACAACAGAAACAGCATCTCTCGTACTTTTTGCGTGAGGCAAGATTCAACATTCAAGGGCATCGTTATCCACGAAAGAAAAACAAACGTACCGATATACCACTCAGCGGCTCGCCTTCACTTCATAGAAACTGTGTTACAGAGGCTCCGAAGCTTTACTACCATTGCGGAATGAGACTAAAAAAGTAGCACCTCGTGCAGCCTCCCTACAGCTTTTTATAAAAAAGTGACTGCCTCTTGCAATTGAATGCGCACTTTGATAGTTGAAGAGTTTATGAAAGAACAGTCATACTGCAGCAATAATTCAAAAAAAAGAGTCTAGGCCTCTCGGTTAAATGAAATTTATGTATTTCATTGCCATTCTATTCCGATCATGACAATTTCAAATCCAGCAACTCCATTCTCGTCACGTAACTCAGTGGTTAGCGAAATTATACAACTCGTGAGCTTGAAGAAACATTTAACAATTCTGAGACAGCACAGAAGAGACGACCCACAGAAACCACTGCTGACCGCAAATGAAGTCAATCAGAAGTTCATAAAAATGTCAAATTACTCTAATTTAGCCAAGTGAAGTGAATTTGTTTATCTAGATCACTGGAAATAACGTTGCTTTGACAAATGTAAGGCAAATGAAGGACTGACTTGTCCGATCCATTCTGTCAACTGTTGAGGTAAATGACAGGTTTCCTAACACCACGAACTGCATGAAATCGATGATGATTTACTAAGCCTTTAATGATGTGTAATTATGTAACAAACAAGGCCTGTTTAAACATTGTTCCATGAGCAAATCCGTGTATGTAAACCCATTTTTCAATTAGCAAATAAAGTGTTTGAAGAACTGCCCAAGGAGATACATGTGTAACGTTCAAAACGCGTTTCTCAGCTACGTGCATGTACTTAGTTGCGCAAATTCACATTTCCTCCAAATCCATTGCTGTTTCGGCTATTAAACGATGGCTTCCGTCACATTCTATGCAAAAGCGCGGATAATTTAAGCCTTTAGATTCACAGTCGTGTCTTTCAATGAACTGTGTCGGGGATAAAATGGACTAGAACGAAGATTAAACACAAGGTCTTGTCACGATTAAGTTGCAGTGGTATCCCGTGACCTTCTTGCACGGGAAATGAAAATCCAATAGATAAATTAACTAAAGCTTGTGATTAATCCTCAGTTCATTCGTTCAAGTTGCTGTTACGCAAAACCCGCACAGAATTCAACCGTAAAGAGCACGCTACTTTCATGCAACTGTAACTGGTTGCAACAAACCCCTGTAGAATGAGTCACTGCAAGGTCGCTTTTAAATCTAATTCAAGTGTATTCACGAGGCACTTACCACAAGACGGAGGCGCCATTTGGCTGAAAAAATCAATGTTGGGCGCTGGATGGCTTAATCCATGGCTGTTTACAGGGTATGGTGGCATATGTCCGCCGACATGCCCAAAATAGCCCGCCATTTTGCTGCAATCAACGAGGCTTCGCTGAGGAGAGAGAGAGAAAAACAGACGGGACTTATGATTATAAAATTACTGTCACTATTGGTCTGGATTATAACACTATGCCACCAACCGAGACAGAAAGCTGTCACTTTCTAGCATACAAAGGAATGTATTCAATCATACGTTCCCTGTTTTCATTCAAAGTATATATAGCCGTGAATTATGGCGGGTCAAATCATCAACCCGCCCATGTGATACGGGCTCCGATAACATCGAAATATATTTAGTCCCGGTCCTTCCTTTGTAAGTGATCATTCGAGTATGAACGCAACGCCTAAATGTCACTTTCATTGTGCTCGCTTGAACAATGGTTTTTATTGTAAAGGTGTGTTTTATTCAAAAGTAATTGTTTGATCTATGTGTGTGGTAAAGCTGTGCTTCTTTCCATCCGTTTTAAATTCGCGACGACGTTTATGAGCAATGAGTGAACAGACGTGTTTCTTATCATGTTTCGCGAGTGACACTGATTTATAAACTAAAGCAAAATGTCTGTTTTTTCGCTGCCACAGCAGTCAAAGTGTTTAAGTGGTGTCAAAGTCACAGCATCTTGCTGATTTGAGATAACATAAATCAAAGGTGTCAAAAGATTGCGATATTTAAAGTCTTTTTATGTTATTTTTCCCTAAGGGTCGCCACCGCAATTCTCGAACTGTATTCCACGTGATAACATTACAAAAAAATAACGGTTTTGATACCAGCAGATACGTGGTCTATACCGTAGGTCATAGAAGTCGTGTTTTCAATCAACTAATTGAGGGGGCGGGCTCGATTTCATTTAGAGCAATAAGCAAATTAGGGATTGTCATCGAGCATAACTGCCACGCCATGTTCTGGAGTAAAATATTCCATATTTCTCTAGAATGGCATTTTTTGTGTCATATGCTCTCGGCCAAAGAATTTTGCCATGCCCTTCGCTAGAAATACGCTATTTTTTTCCTCTCCTGAGTGCTTTGTAATTAAAAGTTCAATTGTCATTTCACATTTTGATTTTTCCAAGGCAAGTTTGTTTGCGGTTTTCTTTTCAAAATATATCGAAAGATATCTCCGAGTTTCATTATGCAAGACACCAGAATCTTGCAGTCATTCTTTCTCAACGTTGTGATCAAAAGTCTTATTTCTCATGGCTTAAACCTTATGAGCACCCACAAACGACTGTTGTTGTGAATGAATAGAAAAAACGCAGCGCTCAATGTCGCGATTATCCATTGTCCTTTCAGTTCTACTGATGATGTTTTATCTTGTCCATTCTACAGTAGAATAGCTATATTTATATCGTCATTTTATAATGCCCATTGAAACCTTTTGTTGTAGGGATAAAGTTAATTGAGTTCCGTTTTACTGAAATTAACTGAATGGAAGTCAAAACTTAAGGATAAGGGCTTTATGAAGATGTTTGACTGGGAACTTTCAAGGTATATTTCAAAGCTAACTTTTCAAAGCAAGTCGAATCGTCTAGTCTTCAACATGTAAATAGTCATAGCAGTTAGCCAACCGCATTTGTCATTGAATTACCTCTGTCGCGGGATTGTATCTGAGCCTTGCTATCGAACCTTTAGGGCGTAGATCACTAATTACGGCTCTTTTTCGAAAAAATCTATCGCGTTCGATACTTCATAGCTTACCTGATACAAGGCTGTTCGCTGTTAACGATTGAATAGACTCTGCTTGAGACCAGTTGCAGTCGTGTTCCCTAGCTAATTGTCCAGAGCTCACAAATGAATATGATATTATCCACGTATCTGCCTCTTTACAAAGTAATACAGTGGTAATAACCAGACTTCGATCAAAAGCACGCAAACTGCTTCCTGCTACGCAATTACTGTGCAGTCGGTATTTCTTGTTTTTAATTTTTTTTTCAGTAATATTGCACCTTTAGCAAGACCAATCAGGAAAAAAGAAAAGATGAAAAGGAACCAAGTTCCTTCCTGCGCGGCGCTTTTGTAAAACGCTCGGATGGTTGTCAGTTTTGCGAGATGTATCAAAATATACTGATTCAGCAACCTTTTGGCAGCGAATGCCTGATCGTAAAGCGCATTGATGGTCCATTTCATGATAGAATTAAATAGTAGCAATTGCCGCCTAAACAGTAACAACATAACAGCATCAGATCGAACCAATATCAAGGACACCCCTCAAAAATTACGACGTCACCTAAGTTTTTCTTAATATCCAAATGGCACCTGTATTGCTAAGAGACGACTGAAACTTAAAAATAAGGTTGTTTTACGCTAGAAGTTGATGTGAACTTACAGTGAATCGCTTGAATAGTCTTTTGAGAAATCCTGGTTCGTGACAAATGTTAACCATAATTCAGTTATGTTGTACCTTGTCCCATCTTGAGTCAATGGAAAGAATGGACCTCATTAAATCGATTTAATTGTCTTTGTTTTTAATGCAAAATTCCTGTACTGCTGTTTTTGTGTTTGTTGTTACTCGTAGGAACCCTTTTAGGCAGGCAATGTTAAAAATGTATCTGCACTTTTAAAAAAGGTCTAACTCTTTTCATAAGTTAAAGAGTTATTTCAGGAACCCATTTGCGATGAAATCAAAACGATGAAGAAGACATACTTGTCAAGCTCAGTTAATGTTTCTAGCTCGGCTTTGAATAAGTGTAAAACTACTGATATAATTAAAAGTGATATCGAATGAGAACTGGCGATATAAAAGTCCTGTTCGTTTGTCTTGCGATAGCTTTGTTCTTTGGGTGAATCTTTGAATCAAGTCTGAAGGTGTAGCAGTTCATTAAACACGCTTGTAGTTGCTGACTTTACAAATTCTGGGTGGATTTTTTTCGTTTTGCATTTTTATGCCGACGCCATGAGTTTTGAAGTATTTGTTCCGTGATCCCCTTTCGGTAGAAAATGAAGTTGACCGTTCACCTTTTAGATAACTCCATTTTAACTCACTGCTAATTAACTACTAACAGTGGAATAACATCCGTATCAGTCAATGGAAACGCTTAAACGACTCACCATTCTGCAGTGTGTTAGTCTTTAATAAAAATCACAGTTCAGATTTCCTTTGAGTTTTAATTTGTCCTCCCGGTGAAATGTTTGCCAAAGTACAAATGACCATGGTTAGGGAGTTAGATTTACCGCAGACATCGTGCTATTTTATTGATTTCAACACAAACATGTATTTTAACGAATTTTGTCAGAGAACGTTTACCTAATCATGTTGTTTGAATCAGTGAACTTCTTGGCTGTCTACGGCCATTATTCGTTACTTAGGGGAGCAAGTTGCACAGAGTGTAACCAACATAAGCCGTAATACTTCACATTTTGAAAGATGAAAACGGCAACGCACATACAAATGGGCCGCCTCAACCCTTTAACAACTATGAAGTCCAGTTAGCAAACTTAAAAAAAAAATAGTATTTACACTTTGTAAATTATACTAAAGGACATCTGGAACCTTGCGAAAGTACAGTTGAAAAGGTGTAATTTGAATGGTAACACTACACAATTTCATGCACAGACTCAAAAGTTAAAACCACCTTGTACATCATAATAAACAATACTACAGCAAAGAAGTGTTCAGTAGCTTTCATTTGAATGGTCACACTATAGGATTTCATCCACAGGTTCTAAAGTGAGATTCACCTTGTACAGCATAATAAACAGTACCACGGCAAAGAAGTGCTCAGCAGGTTTCATTTGAATGGTCACATAGGATTTCATCCACAGATTCATAAGTAAGAGGCACCTTGTACAGCATAATAATTAAGATTAACAGTATCACAGCAAAGAGGTGCTTAGAAGCTTTCATTTGAATAGCAACGCTATAGGACTTGATACACAGACTCGAAAGGTAGAAACAACTTGTTCAGCATAATTAATAGTATACCACAGGACTGAGTAGTGCTCAGTAACTTTCATTTGAATGGTCATACCATAGGATTAAAGTTTAGAACCACTGTGAACAGCATAATATTAAAACGGTACTACAGGAAAGTGCTGCTTAGTACCTTTCATTTGAATGGTGACATAACATGATTTCGTCATCCGTTTCAAAGGCTCTACTGACTCTGGAAATTAAAAGGTCAGAACCCTTTCAGAGCCGCTTCCTAAATTTCCCTTTGTCAATTAGAAGCAACAGCGCCGCAGGTAAAGTACTGCCCATTGGGTTTCATTTGAGTCAGAAGTCAGAAAATTACTAGCATCAGTTGAACTTTAAGCTGAAAATATTGAAATTGCCTTAGTCTAAACATTTTTTTAACTTCACAATAAAATGGTGAGCTCTATGATTGGAAAGTTTTGTACATCAGACATGTTATTTACTCTGTTCTATTCATGAGCAATCAACAATTTGATCATAACCAGGAATTAAAGTCCACGTTTTAAGCAAAATGGTCCTTTAGTAATAAACACGGGGCGTTTCCACAAAGGCGTGAAACATTTTCATGCGCTCTTTATCAGAAATTCCATTAGAACATTCTCAAACCTACTTCAAGTTAAGCCGTTTTATAATGTGGTTTCCTGAAACTTGTGTTAACGTATTGTGTCTAATAGCAAACAATGTCACGAAGAGTTGCCTGCTATTGAGCAAAAAGGCGTGAAACATTTTCATGCACAGCTTTATCAGCGACTCCAATGGAACATTCTCAAACCTACTTCAGATTAAGCCGTTTTATAATGTGGTTTCCTGAAACTTGCATGTGTGTCTCCCGTAGCAAACAGTGTCACGAAGAGTTGCCTGCTACTGAGGTATATTTCTCGTGGTTCAGGCCCTGCAATCCCCTGCGCCGAGTGCCTAGAAAATAGGCACTTGGCTTAGACACTGTAGCTTTTACCATGAATAGTGTGGAATTCAGCAACAGACTCGAAAGTTAAAACCACCTTCTACAAGGTAACAAAGTAACTGCATCAGAGAAAAGCAACACTCTCCAGTTTCCATTTGAATAGTCGCTCGAGAGGAGGATTTATCTATAAGCTAGTTAAACTCTCCGAACACTTTGTAAAGCAAAATAGCACCGCAGCATAACACCATAGAAAGGTAACGAAAAATAGTTTTCATTTGAGGAGCACACAACTGAACCCTTATGGGATCGACTAAACAAAGTTGAATCCGTTTACAGTTGATCCAACCCCAATGACTTAACATCGGCTTAGTATGAAAAGCGTCAAGAAGACGCGTTTTGAGGACTAGAAGACCACGTTTTACTTAACACTATCCCACTTAAAAAACAAATCGGAAGGCCCAATGATCTTAGTTGAGCCAGCACCTGCCGGAGTTATCCTTCCTTGAACTAATCGCCCCCTTAGGATTTCATAAACAACAGCATAGAAAAGTAATTCGCCCTAAGCTTTCGTTTGAATGTGCTGAACTCTCCCGATTTTCTCAGCAGAGCCACAAGTCAGAACTATCTTGTACAGCAAGAACAGCACGAGAAACAAATAAAAGTAATTTTCAGTGCCCTTGATTTGAATTCAGTGCCACACATAAAATCAAGTTTCGTCCACAGGGAAACAAATAAAAAATCTCTTTTACAGAACTTAAACGAACAACAAATTAGTTAGTGTGGTTCACATGCTTTAATAGGCTTCATGCAGAATCTCTAAGAATCACCTTTTGACAGCCAAGCATTACCTTTACATGTGCAACACCGAGTTTTGCCAGGGTTTGCTACTGATCGGAGTCTAAATTGGTCCCAAAACCGAAGCCAATCTAGAGTTTATTCATTCGTATTTGAGTGGCGAGGTTTGACCTAATAGGCGAGGTTTTAGACTCTGTATTTTCGGTTTATTGTATCTCTTAAAGATTCCCTCGGCCAATGACTTCCAACATGGGCCAATTAGTGCTTTTCGGGCAAGAAGTGCAAAATTCACTAATTTGCAGTCTACATAGCTTGAGACATTGAGAGCTTTTTCCGGCCGGCTCCATAACTAGCTAAACCATAATCCTTGAACAAGTATGAGTTGAAGTTAGTTTTATGGCAGACAAAAGTCTCGTTTTACCCTTAAAGTGAGAGATGTTTTACGCTTCTTTCAGCGATATTTTTTCGCTTTGCAATCGCAATCGGAAATGGTGAAAAAGTTGTCGAATTTGCACACTTACGACGGAGTGAGCGAATTAGACTGGATTTACGCATTTGTACATTCCGTCAGCCCAAGTGCTGCCTTAGTCTTCGTTATGTCCCTTTCTAGTTACAAAACATAGCAAAACAACCAGATGGCACGTATATGGGCAAATTGCTGTTTTACCCACACAAAAATAAAATTTTGAATTTCAGTCTTTGGCTCACTGAAATGCCGCTACAGTCGTTACATAACAGTCACCTGAAATCATCTCTAAACTGTTCTTTCTCCTTACGGTGTTCATGCATCGAAAAGCGTTTTCCCAACAGATAATTGATTCTAAAGCCGGAACTTCTTTTTCGTCGTCTACAAAAGCTTTTAAGATGGCGATTTTGGTGTTTACCATAAACAGTTGTCAGTCCTAGTTAACCCTCTCACTCCCATCTAAGTAGTTGCCAAACATCGAAATTTTGTAAAATGTGGTGAGAAAAAAACAAATACTACATTGTAAAGTACTCCTAAAGAGGTATCATTTGAATGCTAACATCAGACGACTTCGTCCACTGACAGGTCCTGACACAAAAAGTACAAACTAGATCGCATGCTTTTACATGGATTGGCAAAAGCTAGTGCTTGCATCTTGTGTATGTCTTACTCCATTGCTGCCTTCTTCAGCACTTTAAAACAACATTTTCGATTTTCTCAAGACCTTAGAAAGCACAACACAAAAGCGTCTTCAGAGGTTTTCAAAGTACATTTTGAATAAGGCAAATTAATTTAGATTTTTTTGGCGCTAATGCCAGGGCTTATGCCAAACAATTAGGCGTAATTCCTGATAAATACTGTATAGTTTTCTTTGACTTACGTCTTCTTGCCCAATTCTTTCTATAGTTGACAAACTTTATCCCACGGATTTCCTATAGCCGGATTTCCCTTTTAATGTAACCACAACCTGAGATAAAAATAGTGACTTGGAAACCACAGCCTCGATGTTAACTAGTGATGTCTGTGCAGAGTCATTTTCAAGAATAAGACCCTCTGACAACTGCGTTCTTTCTCATGATTTTCTCATGAAATCCCTCTACTTCTCTGCGCATAGAGCCAATAAAGATGTTTGAGAAAATCGAAAATTGCCCACTGCTGTATCAATGATAAGCTTTACAAGAACTCACAAACCTGTACTAATCGAAACGAATCCTCCCAAATGGTGAGTGCAACTCAATATGAAAATTCCGTGTCAAGTTCAACTACTGTTTTTTCCACTGTTGGCTCCTGTTGACATTATGCAGTGGCACTGAGGGCAAGCTTGGTTTTACTTTCTCGAACCAAGTTACTGGCGATTTACGTCTAGTTTTAAGCCCAGTGTTTGCCCTCTAAGCTAACAACAGACAGGGGAAAAGACTGCGAACTCTGCCATTTTTAGAGTGTTGGCTAATTTGCTTTCGTTTTTCGACACAGACAAAATTGAACTTTTCTAGTGGCTTTTGTCTCAAACGACAAGTTCAATGTCGACATATGCCAGTAGCAAGGAGAGCTGAGTCACTGTACGTTCTTACTATAAAGGTTTTTAACGTATTAAAATGTGAAAGGAAATGTTTAGGCCATGTTTGTTCGGTAAAGTTACACCTTGGATGACAAGGTAAACAATAACAGAGAGTCGCGATGAATTTAGAGGCTGGTTCCTGCACTCAAAATTTGAAGTACTGTTGCACAGAGATAAAGGCAAACAATTCAGACATTACACGAATACCGCAAGGAAAATTAACCTGAAGGGGCAACGGAAAACGTGCTTTTGAACTCCTACCCGTTTGTTTTATTATGAAGAACATTCATGGCTCGATTCTCGGCGTTGTCCCCATGTACCACAAATGAACACAAAAATTTCCTCCCCAAGTGTGCAAAGTCCTGCATATAAACAAAAGGAGTGTTCTAAAAACGGGCGCACGGTCGTTTTTCTTCGATGTCGTTCTATTAAACGTTCATCAATAACTGTTGCTAAGACTTGTCTTCCGTTATCGTGGTTTCCTTTCGCGGGGAAAAGATTGGAACCCTAATCAAAAGGACTTCGTGCAAAACGCGAAAACAGCAGCATGAAATATCCGTTTCCTGTCCTCATGGTGGTAGCAAATGCATACAAAAGAATACATCGACCCTGTAGTCAAATCAACGGGAGAGAAATCAAGAAAAATATTACCACATTTCTCTCCGCGTTTCTCGTCACGAATTTCTTTTAGCTGTGATCCCGGCACTCATCCGATTAGAATTTTTGTTAATCGAAAGCTGATTGAATTGCCGAACGTCTGTTGACACTTGCTTCGCGCTGCGAAAGTTTTGTTTTGCAATGTTGGCAGATTTGACCACGAGTTTTTGTCGTAAATTGAAATGTTGTAAACCCTGGTGCCTATCCTATTAGGTGTTTGAATGGCTTAGAGTGTTGGATTTTGTTCGCGATAGCGTTGCTTTGATTCAAAAGCAGTGAAGCTTGTCAACATTGTATCAATAAAGAGAGCGTTTGGCAACGCAGTAAGCAAACCCTTTGGTGACCATGGCCGTTTTCCGTGTGCGCTGTTCTGAATTGACTTTTCCCTGGTGGGTGTTTTGTTTGGAGTGCTGGATGCAATTATTTCACCAAGGTTCCGTTCAAACACATGGCCTGCTAAAATTGAAGGTTTCTAAATACTGGATTTAGGCCTGACATTTACTATCAATTAATTGAATAGCAGTTAACTCTCAGTAAATAAGACTATTATCTTCACGCTCTTATGCTGAAGCCATGATGACATGACTCCCGCGATACAACCTCAGCTCACGATAATTCATCCTACGCGAAATTCTGGCAATTTTCTCCTCTGAGCCCAATATTATTGTATACTCGTTCTTAGGAAGTAATTAAAAAGCCCCTTACGAATGATATTAAACGCAATATACCTCAATAACCGTTTAAAATGACGAACGAGTGCTTTTGCCAAGCTTAATAACATTTCCAAAACATTGCGTTAGTTGATGTGGAATAAATTTACCCCTGGTATTGTCTTGTGTGCTCAGACATGCGATCGATTTTTTTCTTACGTAAAGACTTAATTTCCATCTTTCTGAAGCACGTTTTGAGAACTATTTGAGCGTGGTTGTACCAACCTCTTCTCCGGGTGAAGACGAGATTTCTTCTCAAAGAATCCAGCTAGAAGACCTCTCACTGATAGTTTGGTATTACTCGCACAACCAGCAGAAATTAACTCACGAAACTTCCTCGCGAGCTGAAACAAAAAAAATATTGCAACGGAGCTGGGATAGAAATTAATGCAAAGTTAGGGACGTTGGCGATCCAAAACGCAAGTCGTTGTTAGCATACAGCGGTCTAGGCAAATCCGGTTTGATGGCTTTACCGGGTTGCGTGCGTGCAGTGTCAATTGAGTGACAAGCCAGAGAGAGGTTGACTCACGCTTTGCCTTATATGTAAACGAGACTCAGTAGGGTCATTTGGCTGTGGCTCGCGAGGAGCGAGTCTGTATTGCCTTTCGGCTCACGCATCTCAGGTCAACAGAGAGCTTTGTGGACGGTCATTAGCTCAAACAAAGGCAAACTTCAAATGCAATTGTTCGAGGTGCGAGTGAAGCTCTAGACAGCTGCTCTCCGCGATGTGGGCTTAATTGAGTTAATTTCGAAGTGCCGCAGTTCATTTTGAATATATGGGCCAGTAGAAAATATTCATTGCTCGCCTTTGTTCTTAAATGGCGGCACTGCCTCATTTTCGGCCGTCTGTAAAGCGACAAGAAAAGAACAAATTAGATCGCTGATTAGTTTATTACATTATTTGCATCAGAAAGACTTCGTCTCATTTTGAAGGACTCTAATATCTCAAGCATCCTTTTCCGGTTAATACGGTGTTTTTTCTGACGTATTTTGCCTGTCCATCGCTGTATGACCAATTTCAACACTTTAGGATTTATTTTCTCACCAAAAGACGATTTTGTCCTTTTTCAGCGCGAAATCGAACCTTCAGGAAACGATCTAGCCCCATCGCTTGCGTTACTCGTCTCCCTTGACGAACTCAAGCGGTTTAAAATCGCTTTGGATAATGTAAATTTTTCCTTACTCCCTTAAAGCGGACCGCGAGGATATTAACAATTATTACTGAAACAATATCATAGCAATCTAAATACAGTACGCGGTTGTTGAGTAGTTAGAGGCATAATTCACCGATCGCCTCTATTTTTTCATGCTACTAATTAAATTAAAACTTTAATAAAATTGTTTCTATTGACACCAAGGAGATATAATTGCGGAATTGATTACTGCAATAAAAGTGAAATTATAGCGGCAAATGAGTTTCCCTTAACAATAAAAAGCTTGCCGAAGGTATCTAAACGCTTTGCCATCTGTAGTATTTTGGCGATTATGAGTTTTGCTCGGAAATTGAACTTTGTTTCTCTTTCTCGTAAAAATATTAACTCCTTAGTTAAATTGCCTTCCTTCGTTCAACAGAAAGATCAAACTGAATTATTTGTAATCCCTTTCAACGAGTTTTGGGGCTAAAGGTAACCTTCCTTGGTTTGCCGGCGTAATGTTTTAACAAGACATTTCCAAGAAAAACAAGCACTATGTACTACTACCCGGAGAGCAATCACGCCGCACGAGACTATCAATCTCAAGCAGTGTTGATTTACGGGTCTTTAAAACATCACCGTAAATGCAGGGCTCGTTCAAACCGATCACTGTTCTCACACAAATGATAAAAACGGATCAGTTAATTACTTTAACTTATTTTTAAGCGTCTTTGCCCCAGCAGAAGCGTTTTTGCTTAATCTCGGTGTTTTTATAATTCTTTTCATTTCCCTTTCGTTTTTCTTGTTGCTTGACTTTTTCCCTTATTATTTAAACCTTGAGGTTCATTTTTGGTCGCTTTTCTTCTGGTATCGTGGCGACTATATGTGCTGTCCAAATTGTCATGAATTGTAAATATTTTAACATTCATAAGAAAAGTAGAGGTTTCTCTGGTCGACAAATTGCTTTTTGCTCCTGCATAGCGGAGAGTAAAGTAAATATATTTGACTGTCATTGAATGATTTCAACCAGAAATTTAGGTCACTTTAATTAGCTAATGTCATTTACGTCTTGCTATATTATTAAATGAAAAGCTTGGGCAATATATTCCTTCACTTAACTCAAGGTTTGATCACATAGAACAAAATATCGCCTTTCATTTGTTTACTGTAAAAGAATGACTGTTAAAAAAATTGTCGAGAAATATTACAAAAATTACTCCATCTTATCTTTGAATAAATATTTTCTCATTGATATTGGTAGGTTTCGAAAGCCGAATCGAAATGAATCGTAAGTAGTGATGCTCAAGAACTCGATTTTATTGAAAGAGTTCTTGTTGCTTAAATTATAGCCAGCTTTTTGACACTATAACAAACACTACTATAGTAAAATACTTCGTGCTTATGGTGTCTATTTGAATGGTCACAGTGCCACGATTTCGTCCACAGACCGAAAACTTAGAAACGCCTTTAACAGAATAAACATCAACGCGGAAAGAATTGCTCCGTAGCTTTTATTTAAATCGGTCAATAATACACGATTCACTGGGTTTATAGTTAGTTCTAACAATCATAAGATAATTCTGATGTCCCCTGTAATCGCATCATGTATTTTATCCTCAAAGTGTTATACTATCAGTGTTTACCGATTCACAGTGTATTTTCCTAAAAAGATCAATTGTTATATCTTGTTTCTAAATCAACCTAACGGTTCACTCTGTCGGAATGTTTCCCGTTAAAGTTTGCACAACTGGCGTTGCGATGTTTACTTAAAGCAGCAAGCCAACTTGTTTCAAAAATGAAAAACAATCGTACTGAACGAGAAGTGATATACTAAGCTCTTTACTTCGTCTTAGACCCGTCGTAAAACAAACACTCCCTGCTGGTTCGGCTATGCTGGAGATCCTTTCCAGCTTCTAGCTTCTCTCAAAGTACTGCTGTCCGAGTAACATGTTCTTCAAGATATGAAATCAGGTTGCATTGCCTTCCGCACCCCATAATCTCAAACACAATGCCTAAAACTACATATAGTTATAGCTACATGTGACTGTCTTTATATTTTGCTAGCGTGTGGAATCAAGGTCTATTGGCACAGGTGTAAGTTGACTAAGTTATTTGTAGCTTACATTTTATAATGAGATTATGCACCTCCAAGCCGACAATGAGAAAACACGACTTTAGACACAGGCACGCGAATAATAGACCATATATTCTCTTTGCATGAGACCGGCTTCTATCTGCTATTCATAGCGTCTCTTAAATGAAAAGGTCACGCTAAATAAGTTGAAAATTAATTAACGAGTTGCACTTCGCCAGAATGTTATGAAAAGAAAGATAGTTTCGCGAAGCGTCGCAAACCAGCTCTTTTCTTTTTTAAGGAATCCAGAACTTTCTGTTTTTAAACAAACAAAAAAGGGAGTCGGATAGCCAAAGAGGAAATATTTAATAAGTTCACTCCAAACGTGTAAGAAGGTCGGTTTGGCGGGATGGTTTTGGCGTGCGAAATAATTAAATGAAAAACGAATGAATGGTGTAGTTCGGTTGCATATAACAGCGCTCTTGAGTAAACAACTTTGTTTCTGAGTTTCCTGTGCCGATTTGTTATTTGTAGTTTAAAATGTTCGTTTACAGGTGATTTCATACAGTCAAGGGATAAACACAATTCTAAACAATTCAATGATGCATGCAACGCGCGACCGCGATCTTAAAGATACATAAACCTCGTGTAAAAAGTTGGAAAAATGAGGACAAAGCTATGATATGAAGTGTTCCATAGAAAGCCCTTTTTTGTTTAAACTAAGTGAAAGATACAGGATAGATAAACATTAAGCTCTCGCTGTCGCTCACTATTCAACAAAGCAATTTAAATTCTATTTTGATATTACGGTGGTTTTATCTTCAATTCCTTTCGCCCTTTGTCGCCTCAACAGCGCTGGTTCTTAGATGATGAAAAATTCATTATTTCGAACTTGCGGCAAGCTTTTCCAAATTGTGCAAAACATCCAAGGAATTGGTCTAATTTTCATTTCAAAGGGCAGTTCAAAGTTCCGACCGAAAATTCGGGCTAACTTATTCGTTCGGTTAATTGTCGGAAGACTTTGAAACTTACGATTTCTGTTTTTAGTTTCTTCTTTTCGCAGACTCTTGATTAACTTGTTATCATGAAAGGCAAATTTTTTCCACCGTCTCAACATTTCCCTGTTGCTTGCATGTATTCATCTGGCAAAGTCGCCCTGAAAATGAATGCTAATCTATAAATTTTTAGTAGAGTGAAAACGTTAAACAAACAAGATATGATTCCAGTTGCTGGGAAAAATCAAAGAATAAAGTCGCCGTGATCGAAGCACCGTGAAATTGCTAGACTTAAACAACCTAACTCTTACTTTATGATGCAAATTTGGCCGGTTCAAGCGTTTCAAAGCATTCACCCTCAAAGAGCTTTGTCGACTTTTAATTCAGCGTTGTACCTTAGACATTTTTCGCCAGGAATGGGATAATTGTTTAAAAATCTAATGGATCAATTCCCTGTCTTAGACATGTAGATATTATCATTCTAATTTCAATGACCATTTTTGCGGGATTTTCAAAGTAAACTCCAATTTGCGCAATTTCGTTCTTGCAGATCCAAACTTCTCTTCAGTAAATAAAAGTTTAAAAAAAGCTAAACACATGTTTTACAATGAAATTGCCAAGGAAACGCCTTGAGAGTATTTTAAACAGGTATAAAATTCAGTTGCAGAGTTTACACTTTTAACTAGGTCAGTGTTCATCTTCGTTGAATTAAAAATAAAGAAGAAATGTGCAAGTTTTCATTTACCAAGTTTTGCCCTGCCTTAATTGTCTAGCCTTGTTGTAACGAGTATTTTTTCCTCTCTTTTTCTTATTTTATCTTGCCGTTTCTAGTTATTTACGGTATGGTAATAGTAGTGCTCGGGTCAGTTCACCCCTTATCTAAATAAAGTCATCTTTTAATTATAAAATAAATTTCGCTTTTAGAGTGATGAAGGTTTGATGTCATTGTGTACTCAGGTTCTTTCTTGTTCGGTGCATTTTTTTCTTCTTGGCACTTAGTCGTAACAAACGTAAAAGTCATAACCGATCTTATAGTTTTATTTCCGTCAACTGACGCCCTTTTTCATGACAAAGTACCTTAAACAAAAGATTATTGCCATGATGGGTTTTTCTGTCGTATTTTGTGATAGACTGAAGGCATTGTCTACGTAAAATCGTTTGCAAACCTCTTGCCTAATATCTCTAAATCTTTACGTATGGCCAGAGAAATTGCCTACAGTTTTCGGAGAGCCTCGAGGGTTAATTTATTACAAACATTTGACGGCTTTCCGATAAGGAAGTGTTAAGAAAAACTCTTTGCATAAATTTACAAAACGAGCAGTTGATGCTGTGCAAGTCAAAATACAAAAAAAAAATACATAATCAGATGAATCACAGGTCTCTGTTCTACTCGGTGGCCACAGAAACTAGACAAGAAAGCTATATACAGACAAATACACTACATTCAGGTACTCTTTAACTATGTTAGGTTTTCTTTAGACTTGAAGGGGTACAATGTTCACTTTTATGGCATGTGCGTAACAATTTTAAGATAGATTTCATTTGCCCGCAGGCCTCGAGCATCGAAGTGATAAGGCCAAGGCCGATGCGCCTTTCACTTAAAAAGGGGGGGATTGTGCAAATTTGTTAGCTACTCGATTAAATTCACTTAGTTAAATCGCTGCACTGGAATATGTTGTAAGTAATTCAAGCAACTAAAAGGGTCATTATGTAACCGACAGAAGTGGTACTGAGTTTCTTCCTGACGCACCAAATTAAAACGTACTGCTCAATACTAATTTTCTAGTTTTTTATTTCATACATTTACTAGAGAGCTGAGAGAGTAAATAATGAGAAAATGAAAAGCAGTGAATAATGTCATTTTTAACATTAATCGGGGTTTATAAACCACTTCACAATCGAAACAATGTGATGAAACTCACGTCCGTAGCTGCTAACACGTGTCGTGTATTGAAAAGAGGATTGAATTTTGACATGGAGTTTTTCTTCACCGATCTTGTACATGTCCGTCTTTCTTTGGCGAGTGTCAACTTTTAGACACAAATCGCATTCATACTAAAGGTGTTCATGCGGATTATTGCTTCACAATATGCCATGTTGAGATAGAATAAAGCCCTTTTAACCGCGGAGTGTTGTAAAACGTTGGCGTTCAGTATCTGAGGGACGAACCTTGACGATTTCAACCGCGTCGCCTCTCTCTTCAGGTGCCTCAAAAACTGACCTCTTTATATTATTATGACAGGCATTTTCAGGCAACTCCTCAGTCTGTTCTTCAACTCTTTGTACACTTAACCCTAAAATGTAATTCAGACTGCACGTATTGAGAGCATGATGAGGTACCCGGTCTCATTCTTCCAAAGTCTTGGTTAAATAAGGACATTGTATGAGACCTGTATTCATCGAGCTTCCCTGTCTTGCACGTGTTACCTAGCAAGTCAAGTCACTCTTGGAAAAGAGATCACTTGACGTTCCCCTTCTACAAATGCCACGTTTTCTCTCTTTGACCTTGCCCAATGAGCATTGCGATTTCACTGGCCTGTACGTGCGTGTTTTTTTACGGTGGAAAACGTGTCACTTGTGTCTGCTTCAGCATAAGTCTCTATCCTATCTATCTTGTGGGAAAATCTGAAATGAGTGCGAGCGTCTACTTCGAATTTTTCGCTATTTAAACTTACTTAAACCCACGTGTCTGTTATAGCAACAGAAAGCTGCTCGACCTTATAATACTATTTCTCGGCCCACATAAAATCTGGCTTTTCTGTGGCTAAGTCAAGGGCATATTGCGTTTGGTTGTCGTATATGTTGATTAGTCAAGAATCATAGTGGTATAACTGAAACTCTCCGGATTCACTTTGATTCAGAATTCAATATTTTTGTTATGCTATTGTTGTATTGGAACAAACTCAGTTAAATATTCATTTCTTTGCTTCTGCGCTAGAATAGGAGCTTTTTTTTTTCATTTGAAACAAGTACATTTGAGTGAGCTTGTTGTGTATGTTAATTTTGACAGAAGATGTTTGAAAAGAAGGCATAAGCCCATTTTAAAAAATAGAGCTTTCTCTTAACCGATAACAAAAACATAGCTTACTTTCAAGTACTAGCAAAATACTTCAACAACAGAGTTTCTGACCTTTTTTTTTTCTCTCAACTTTCGTTAAATACACCCAAGAGTTTTAACTTGTTTACGATCCATGTTCAAAAGGTTACATTTTTTAAAAGTTTACTGTACACAAGTGGCAAGGAATTATGTTGAAAGACTTCGAATGTGGAGGAAGTAGAAGGCGGAGATGAGTTCAAAAAGATTTCAACCGCCAAGAATTTTATCAGATACCAAATTTAGAAGCAGATTTCGTTCTATTTAACAAATCTCGTGTTAGTTAGATTGTTCTAATTTTTATACGCACGCCAACTGGTTGACAAATTCTTTCGAAGTAAACAGAGAAGCATGGACGTTCAGAATGTACAATGATCGGTCTCCAGTATTTTCGTTGACAGCTATACCTCAACCAGTAAAGTAAACTTGTCGTTTATTGAAAGGCTTTACTGAAAATCAAGTCAAAAGACAAGAACGCACAATGCTGTTTCTCATTGTGTCAGAATTAAGGAGAAAGCTGGTTAAGAGTGTCTGTAAGTTGGAATAATCCCCGCTGAGATGCTTAAGGGTGGAGGAAAAGCATACTGCCAGCTGATAGTCTTGGAATATCACGAGACTCTGCCTTTCTTTTCACTGAAATAGACGGGTCTGCATTGGGCGCATCATTTGGGCGTGTCTCGTGTCTTGGAAAAGAAAATGTTTTGAAGAATTAGTTTGTTAAAAGCCACTCCCGGGCATTTTTTTAGCAGTTGGCCTGATTGTGCATGAATCAAACATAGACCTTTTAATGTAGCATCTCTAGTACGACAAAGGCGGGCGACTGGAGTCGCCGACGTTTTTTTGAAGCAGGATGTTAAGCTGTTTTTTGTCGTGAGATATCTAGATATTCTTGTTTCAGTAATTTGAGCTGTCTTGTGTCTCTTTTAAGTTTGGGCTTGTCAGATTTTGGGAGCACACAGATGCTCCAACAAGTCAGTAACTTTACTCCCAAAAATGCCTAATCTTAAGCCGGAACTCTCTGAAAATATTCCCTACCTGAATGCACGTTTGTGTCACGTTTTTATACCCAAAAACAGAGGTGTTTTAAACTCCTTTGGGCTGGAATAAAATCCAAAATATAAAGAGAGAAAAGATAGGTGGACTGTTGTTAAATTGCAACTCGTGCTTTTTGAGACTAAGGGAAACTTTCTGGAAATACCTTGCGTGTCCCACTTAAAACAGGTCTATTGACAGTATGCTGGTGTGGTAAATGTCGTATTGACCTCAAGACGAATAGAATGGGATATAAATCACGTATCACGAGAGGAACGCAAACATTCGGGGGACTAACATTGTTGACAGCGCGCGGATAACTGAAAACCAAGTGGGAGGTGGAGGCCTCATTCAACGCCCCACCATTTAAAATTTCCTGTGTTTGTACTTAAGGCTGACGGAGAACAGAACATTGCGAAGGATTTGTAGATAAATAGGTGAGCCTTACATTAAAAATAGAACTAAAGGCCGGCCTCGATAAAAATTTATATTGTAATAATTTGTGTCATCATTGGGACATGTGGAATACTTGTGTGCAGAGAAGCGCCCCGTTATACCTGCGTCCTTTTGCGGCGCGCAGATTTCTTGGAAAACAACTAAAAAAGAGCTAACTAATTCTTATGCCTTCGAAAACCGGTGGTGCTGTTTTCAGCCCCAGCAAATGCCACTGCAATTAACACAGGCAGGGATTTGAGACGTTGATCCGTTTATGAAAATTTACCGCGTTGACAGCCCAATGTTAAAATTAGCGAAGGTTAATTGATAGGTAGTAGTTTCCATTTCGGTCAATTGTCGATCTTTGTCTGATTGCAACTTATATACGAATCGCTGAGTTTTCCTTTCCGGTGATGGGCGCCTTCCTTTACCGGCTTGTAAGAAAGAGATTTGAGGAAAAGATCTTTTTGGAAGTGTGATGTCGACTCTTCTCTAATCAACCGTTACTAATAGAACACACTAGAAGAGCCACTGTTGCAAAGGAAGGTATGACTGTACGAAATTTCTTTTTTCTTTTTTACTTTTATGGAGATCTTGTTTATAAAAACAAAATTTATTGGATTCGTAAACGAAATGAATTGTTTCGACTTTGTTTTAGCTATGTACTCGATAGCTCGTTAATTAAGCTTGGCCTTCTGTTTTCAGTAAATGATTGTTCCTTTTGCATTAAAAAATAGCGTTAACTAGCCTTTGGTTGCCATATTGAAAAACAAACGAGCAAATGCAAAAGGAACTAATAAATTTCGGATTTGATTTAATTTCCGGGCAACACTCTGAACTACAATTCGCGGGGACAGTAAGAATTAATCCCTACGATTTTCACTTTTTATTTGATAGCGCTGTCAGCTTTGATTGCAACCAAATTCATAACAGTGCAATTTTGAAGAGGAGCTTCCGTAATACAACAAATAAAGTATGTTTACATTTCCAAAAGAGAAGGCGTCGAACGACGTGGAGTACATTGAAAAGTTCAACGCGATAAATGGTTTATAAAAGTAAAATATCGACAATTATTCACCTGTGAATAACACTTTTGTTATCAACTGAAAAATGACTCAAAAATTTCCGAAATAAAAAGCCAATGTTAAATACATAATGCAGTGGTAAATATAAATATTGAAATTCGCGATTGATAGTAAACTTATAACCCGTGGCAGTACAAACGGTTTTAGTTAATGTTCGTTTTCAACCACTGAAATCGATCTTGTTAATTACAACTAATTACTTCACTTCCACCGAAAGTCGGAATCCTGAAAAGAGCGATTGAAAAGTTAAATTGGGAGCCTTTGTTTTGGGCAGGCGATCAAGCTGGGTTGAAATTTCTTTCAAGGAAATCACAATATTCCTTGTGCTTATTCAAACCAACTCTATTGTATCGCTTTGACGGTTTGTTGTTCTGCACTTCAGATCAGTGCACTTCCTCTTGAAACGTGCTTGAAAGACCCTAAATGTTCCTTTTGCATGCAAATAATACAACTCTATAGGGTAATTGGCAAAACATTCTACTCCTACTTTATTACACTGCCAAAGTGGTGTAAATTAGAATTGATGAGATCGTTCACAAAATGCTGTTGAAATAAACACTCTCGACAATTTAGATTTATTGAACGCGAATATTTAATAACTGTAGCCTTTTGAAGGGGGTTAGAGCATTGCCGCAAAAATTTCGGCACCATCTGGAAACATTCCCCGCCTCTCCTTATTAAAATAACAAAACTCTTTCTTGGTTCGCCGTTCTCAGTTTAATATACGAGGATAAGAACAATTATTAGAATAGAGGCGAAGGGCAGTGGAGTCTTTTTATGTTACGCGGAGTTAAAAGTATGTAGAAGGTTTTACAGAGTTTTTTTTTAACTTTGGGTCTCTAGCTGTGAATGACTAACATCAATGTTATATTAACTTTTTTTCCAGCGGGGAACCCCCAGTACATTTTGTATTAACTCGAGTAGCCTTGTTACATGTTTGGTTTCATTCTAGGATTTCGGATTTGTCCTACGAAAGCTGATAACGAACGCTTTTCTGAAGCACCCAAGAGAACTATTGGCACACCAAAGACTAGTATTGATTTGTGGAATCGCATTTTGGTAAGTAGAAGTACAATGTAGTTAAAACTCATCACTAATTCTCCCGGGATAATATCCGATATTTCCTGCTCACAGTTGAGTGTTTGGAAGTTCAGTCCTTAGAGCTCTACGATTCCTGAAGGACAGAGCTTGCTTATGGACTTTTGTTGTTGGCAACAAATCCTCAAAGGTTTCCTATTACTTTATTAGCTTGTGATACAGATAAGCCGGCAAATCCAACGAAAGACTTAAGTCAACAACGAACACGAAAACGCTGGTAGATAGTTCCTTGTATAGGTTATTTTTGGCCAACTCCCCTAAACAAATCACTTGAGAATTGTCACAGCTTTAATGGATGGTTTTAGCTGGTATTTTCAGACGCTATATGGGTATATTCAATCGACTGCTACGAGTATTGTTGCACTCTGTGCCTATGACTCAGTGCTTTCTTACAAACGAAACTCTTCTGTAGTTTGAAACGAAATCACTTACTTGCAGTGACTTCTGTACGATCGATAATAACTTCTCTGTCTCGAGATTTAGATCCGCGCTGAGCGTCTTTCAGTTAAATCATACATTATCTCACCTGTCCATTTAAAAACCGTGTGAGTGACTGCTCTCTTCCTCACGCAGACTTGGCGACTTGAAATTAACGACAATTTTGGGAGTCTAGAGTACACCATCGTCAGTGAAGCAACATGCTGTGTTTCCCACATCAAGAAGCCATCGGAGAAAAGCAATAACAATAAGTCATTGTCTGGCAGTAGTAATTTTTTTACCCTCCTTCGGATTGTACGGACTAAACTCGTAGTGTACAGAGCGCGATAAGGCGACCTTCGCTTCATAACTAAGCTGTGGCGTTGCCAACTCGGCTTTTTCTAAGGCCCCTTAATAATAGGATAGAGTGGAAATAATCCTCCGAAGTGAAAGAAAGATCACCAAACGCTTTCAAAAACCAATTACACCGATAATAAGTATCCACAAAATCCCACAAAAGCGCTTGTTTTGAAATCATTCTTCAAGTTGTAGTCACTACGGACGCCTTACATTGCCTAGTTATATTTACCGATTGAAGTATTTCTCACCTAAACCGCAGCGGACCTGTTCGTACGCAAATAGCCAAGGCCTATAGTATTTTCCCACACAGATGGCCAACTGATTCGCGGTTTTAAAGCAGACATGCTTTAGTGATTAACAAACAGGCGGGTCTCGACCTACACCAGATCATACTCGATAGAACTATTACACGCGAATTAAAGCTGCGCAAACCCATCAAGAAACTGCGAAAAATCACTATCTTGCTAGATCAATATTTGTGTTCAACTTGTCTGTCTCTCACGGGGACTTTGTTTGATTGTGAGCTCCATCTCGTGTTGACGTATGGTTTACTTTCTGTTTACCTTGACATCGTTAAAGTTTGTGATAAGCAAGCTAAAGATAACTTAAGCCTTTCACTCCCGATAGTCGCCAAACAAAACGTTCACTGAAAAAAAGAATCATGTCTTTCGGTAAGAAATATTTAACGCTAGATGCAAACATTCTGCCAGAGATATTTCATTTGAAATGGCAACATCATAGACCTTTCTTCGTCCAAGGATTTTAACTGAGTTTATGTGACAAATTATCTTGCCACGACTTGGTCTAGCACTTTAAAAGTGGAAGGCCAGGGTTAATGCGCGTTTATTACATAAGGGTCACAGAAAGCAGCGTACAAAATAAATAAAGAAAAAAAACCGAAAACGTAACCATTGTTCTCTTTGAAGTTCTTCTAGTTTCAAAAGCGCCAATGAGTTGAAAGCCGATTTATCGCTTTGACCTTTCCTTTCTATGACGAAGAGGAAACAGGGATAAGTACTGTTTATACAAAACTATTTAGAATCACGAACATAAGCTTCGAGTCTTATTTAAGACCCGTACTTTCGAAATCACTTTGTAATGTGGCAGTTCTTGGTTATTTGACAAGTTTTCTAAGAGTGTGCAATTTTGTAAGAGATCATTTTCGTCAGCTTTGAAAATAACTGTACAGAAGATTGAGTCGTTTGCTTCAGACGGGCACAGCGGGAGAGATTTTGTGGATAAATGTTTGATTTGCAAGCGGGAATTGAACTAAGCAGCCCCCTCACGAAGCGGTCTTCAACGGAAGCGAAAAGGGAAGCAAACTCCATTAAATATGAAACGACTTTCTTTTTGCGTTCGCCGTTTGCTGTTAAAGCAAGCTTTGCTAGATCTTGCTATGATTGAATTCACTTCCCTGAGTTTCAGGTTTTGTGACTCAACGTTGGTCGAGAAACTACCAGGGCAGTTAATCCCGGATGCACCGGTCAGACAACTAAACCACAATTTCTTTCTTGCAATTTTTCTTACAATGTCAAAACGGTTTTATTATTTCAGTAAGTGCCTTGAGATTAAATGAGAAAAAAGCTACGATCAGATTTCTCTATTTTCTATAATGTGTCATCTTTTAATAAAAAGTCAGAAATTTAAGCGTTAACGTTTTCGCAGCATTCGTTAATATGATCACTAATCCTCAGCATCTTGTAAGAGATCTACTCTCTTGCTTCAAATTACCAAATACTGCCAAAAATTACCGTTAAGATTTTTCCCTTTTTAAAGATAAGCTCCTAAATTCACGAGATTTCTTTTAAAATAAATTATCTATTTGCCTGTTATTTCTTCAACAACGCTCTTTCTTTTTTGTGTGAATGGGACATAAAATGTGTTTCATACTCTGATTAAAACATTTATTTTCGCTTTTCAAGCTTTGATTCCCTGTGTTTACTCTAGCTATCCTTACTTTGAAATAAAAAAATAAGACAGAAGGAACTAAAGTTAGACTAAGTTCTCTCGGAGTATATCGGGAAAATCTCAAACTGCGGAGTGTTTAAAAACGATGGAAAAACGTGCCGATAAAAGTTGCCAAATAATAGACACCAAAGATTCGTTTAGCTGTGGGTCTTTTCATTTAATTAGTTAACAAAGGGGCATTGAATGGAAAAGTGGTATTTTGTAGGATAAACAGTGTTATTGAAAGGCTTCTCCGATCGGCACTAAAGATTCATTTGGGTTCCTAATTGGTCAAAAAAGTGTATTCAATTGCAGAAGAGTGTTACTTTCCTTGTTTCATGGAAAGTTCTCTAAGATGGGAAGTAAAAAAGTAAGAATTTGACTTAAATCCTTAATCCAGAGAGTTAAGCTTCTTTGGTAACAGTAAGTTCACTGAATTGTCTGTGCACTTGTAAAATAAAACAAATTGTGAAAGAGAGATAAGGGTAAAGCTTCTCGAACTTTTGCAAACCCCGGCTGTTTTTGAAATTTCCTTAAGTATATGAAATTATGGCCACACCACGGGTGAAACTGCTTTGATTGTTAGAGAAGTTTTTTTTAAAGTTTTTACCCTAAAAATTGTTTTTCTCGGCCGAGTTTTATAAATTGTTTTACTGATATAGAGTCCTTTAAAGCAGAATAAATTGAGCTGAAAATTAGGGTTTGGTTTTGTTAATTTTCCTCTCAGAATAATCCGACAGTTTTTTTCTTCTTCTGCCAATAGCGTCAATTCTTTTAAGATTAAACTTCGTTTATTTGCGAAGGGAGGCATGTTGCATTTTTCCCACTTTCCAATACCCTGAGCTTATAAACACGATCAAATCTAACAGTCTTACTGTTAAATCGGTAATTAGTACACCTTTAGGTGTAATTGAAAATCTTTTGAATTCGGGATGGCAACGAAACCGTCCCTGTGAGTGACGTAATGAAAGTTGACTTGTCCATTCCGCTAGCCGGGGTGTTGTTCATTGTTCGTGTGGCAGTGACACAACTGCAGTCACGAACAAAGAGTACACGGGCCACTGTTTTGATGGAGCGTGTGTCTTTCAAAATTAATCTTTAAGCAAGGCCGCCCTGTTCCTTGTGTGTCACTTCGTGCAATACGTCCGTAAAACAATTTGATTTAAGCCTTCAGTAAACTGAACAGTGTCACTGGATTAGAGGATCAGAAATCGTGGAACATCCGTCCAATTCTTCACAAAATTAAATTAAAGCAGGCTATTCGTACAACTTAACGTCCATAAAGAGCCTCTATACGTGTCTCAAATCAGGAAAGCCAATGCTTATTAGCTCGCGAACGAGTGTGGACAAAAGAAATTTTACTTTAAGAAATGTCTTTTTCGTTGTACGAGAACCAAAATGGTTGCTTTTCCGTTCCAAATCCTTACTTTACACAGTGTGTTCTTGGCTCATTCTTCAGCAAAGATTCCCAGTTTCAAGCTGTCGATTTAGTAAGTCATCCTACCGTGTGTTTCTCTGATATTTTTGGTTAAACTCTCCGAGGGCGTCATTATTTAGGGCTCAATCATCGACGTATAAGGTGATCAATTGCAGTCTTTCAGTGTTGTCGGATCTGCGGTTTTCCTTCCTAAATTAGCGATATTGCTACGAAAGATATTCTGATTTAGCGCTTTTGGTCTGTCCTATTACTTTCTCGGATCAGCGTGTAGGTTAATATCCGATGTAACTTCGCCGTTTCTTCTTGGCAAACGAGTTTTGTGGATTAATTAATCTTGTAAACTAGTTCTGTCGTCACACGTGTTACAACTGATTCTTTTTTCATTGCCTTTCTTTTTCTTTGATTTCACTTAATACACGATTTGTTCATTGATGCAAGTACTATTGTCAAGATGTAAAATTTTGGCAGTCCTTAATTTTGCTCCTTTTTTCTTTGTAAGCACATGGGCATGAACTATCGAAAAACTTAAATCAGGGTGTCTTTAAGTCGATGGGTCTGTGCAATATAAAATAATTTTAGTCAAAATTCACTCAAGTACCACTGTCAAGATATAAAACTTTTCCAGTTCTTTATTTTCTATTTCTTCTTTTTCTTTGTTTACACATGGGCACCAAGTATCGAAAAAGTTAAATGCAGGTTGTCTTGAGTTTGTGCAATTTAAAATAATTCTAGTTAAAATTTATTTACTATACACTCATTGTCTAACTTGTGAGAAAGGTTTTTTATGGCCTAAATTAGCCTGTACATTTTTAAATTTAATTATTTCACCCTAGTTGGATAACAAGTTCAACAAGTAATGAAAAGTTTGATCCTAGGTTTTTGCTAAATAATTGCGACATAAGGTCATAGGCTTTAAAGCTTACAATTAGCAATGTTCAAATCTTTTCGTGTACCTTGGTTTTCGGTTCTCTCTTACAAATTACAAAAACCAACCAAACGCGTATATGTTCTCTAAAAACGATTTGATTTGAATTAACGTTAATGCTTTGCTTGGTTTAGCTTCCTTAATCTTGATTTTTAGAGCTAAGTTCTCCCTACTGTTATTAATACATGTCTTTCAACGCGCTTTGGGAGAATGTTACATATAATCGGTTTGACTATGTACTCTTGAACACGCCTTTCGGACCAAAGAAGTGGGGTTGGTAAAGTTCAAGCACAGCCACTACGAGGCTTAACATCCAGAAATTTAAATTTTACCTAATTTCGTATCATAAATTTCTTTAGTTCCGTGATTAGTTATCACTAATTTTTGTCTTATTTTGTGTGTGTATTTTTTTTTTCAGTTTTCAGAGATCGTAATTTGTTTCTCGAAGATATTAGCTATATATTGTAGCTACTCTAAAATTCGAGTTAAAATAAAGGTTATATTTGTATGTAGTGTCACATCAGGCGTTCTACCACAGACAAAGTAAATCCACCTTGTAAAGTATAACAAACAATTGCTCAGTAGCTTTCATTTGAATGGTCACACGAGAATTTATCCACAGACTTAAAAGCTAAAACCACCTTTTACTGGGCAATAAACAGTACCACAGGAAAGTACTGCTCAGTAGCTTTCATTTGAATGGTCACACTATAGGATTTCATACACAGACTCAAAAGTTAGAACCACCTTGTACAGCATAATAAACAGTACCACAGGAAAGTACTGTTCAGTAGCTTTCATTTGAATGGTCACACCATAGGATTTCATACACAGACTCAAAAGTTAGAACCACCTTGTACAGCATAATAAACAGTATCACAGGAAAGTACTGTTCAGTAGCTTTCATTTGAATGGTCACACCATAGGATTTCATACACAGACCCAAAAGTTAGAACCACCTTGTACAGCATGATAAACAGTACCACAGGAAAGTACTGCTCAGTAGCTTTCATTTAAATGGTCACACCATAGGATTTCATACACAGACTCAAAAGTTAGAGCCACCATGTACTGTTCAGTAGCTTTCATTTGAATGGTCACACCATAGGATTTCATACACAGACCCAAAAGTTAGAACCACCTTGCACAGCATTATTAACAAACAGTACCACAGGAAAGTACTGCTTAGTAGCTCACACCAAAGGATTTCATCCAGACTCAGAATTAGAACCATCTTGTACAACATAATAAACAGTATCTCACATAGCGAGGTAAAAATTTAGTCTGAGGGAGAATCGGCATTTTATTTATAACGCCCAAAAGAGCTCTACTCCCTTTTATATGAAAAAAATATTCATTATGTCAGGTATTACATTGAATTTCAACTTAGAGATCTCCCGTTGAAAGTTCACACATCCAAATCTTTTTCTCACCGACAGTCCAACTTCGGAAAAATATTTCTTGTTATTCTGTGAAGTATGTTAGTATCTTTGTTGATGTAGTGTAGAGAACGTGACAAGCAAAGTTTACTTACATGTTATAGCCATTTTTGCTGATGATTATGGTTTATTTCAGGTCGCTAAAATGGCCTTTGCCGTTCTCAGTTATGAAAAAAACAGTCAACAGACCTTCAGTAAATTCTTTATAAAACTCACTCTTAAATAAATAAGTTAGCTTTAATCAATACATGTTCGTTCATAACCTAACCTTCAAATCAGTTCGTGACCTAAGAACTTATTTAACGTGTTAACCGTTTCTTTTCCGCTTACTCCGTTGACATAATTTGGAACTAAGGAGGTGTTTAATCACGTTAGAAAGACTTGAAAGCCTTTATAAATAATTCTTTAATTGAAAAAGTTGAAAGTTATCGACAAATTTTGTTATCGTCAAATAGTGATAACAACAACATCATCAACATCAACAACAATTTGATGATGATAAAAATAATGATAATAAACAATATAAAAATAATAAAAAAACGGCTTGAGATGGTTTGTAGCAGTTAATTGTCCTATTGTTTCCTAAAGGTTATTGCGGTTTGATGTGTTTTGTTATTGTTATTTCGTACTTCCTTTCTAGAAAAAAAAATGACGTCCTTGGCGTTTACTACTAATTATAACCAGCCACAATTTATGCACGTACACTTTCATGTTCTGTTTCTTTTATTATCGTTCGTTTTCTCCTACAATTTTTCAATGGAACCCCCCAGAAAAGATCTCCTTTTTTGTCCCTTAGAAATTCTGGCTAAAATACATCCGCCCTTTTAACACAGAACTCGCACATACTTCAATTTTAGTAGTATTACGACGTGCTGATTCCTTCACAAGATCATATGAATGCTTGTAATGGATTTTTATTTTTACTTACGGAGAGGAAATGTTATCGCTAGCTTTAATTGTAGTGCTTCCGTAAGGTACGAGAATTTACAAGAAAAAAAATATCCCTGCGTTAAAACGTCCATGATTCTTCAATCCGTGACATCATCTACATAAACATCGTGACGTGTTTAATCCAGCATGAACATTTCATCTGTTGCTAAGCGGTATCCTTTTGGACTACCAATGCAGACAATTTGACCTCCCACATTGTTGTAAATTAGATAAAATAGCAATAAAGATTCTATACGATGTGATCTGCAGTAAATAGTAAAGCATGTATGCACTTGTGTCGAGCGCTATTGCATAGACTTGCTAACGTTTGGCTACCCTAATCCTGCATAGCTTTCATGTCTTAGTTCCCAGTAATCCCACTGGGTGTAGCAGCATCACACGCTTGTTTTTCTTATGTGGAATTTCAGAAGGAGTCCTTTATCAAGCGGATTTTCTGTCTCCGTCTTTTGGATTGATAACTTGACAGCTCGGATCTGCAGGGGGGCCTTAAAGGGGCGACTGGCAAAGAGGGTCGCGAGAATAACCGCGACCTGATCAGCTCATTAGTGTTTTCATTTACTCCTCCAGCACGCGGCACACAACTCGCGCTCAACCATTCATCAAGAATCTAAGATGGCGGGCTTTCTGAACCATTATCCACCTTACCCAGTCAATGGGCTTAACATGCCTCCTAGAAGCGCCGACATGTTTTCCCCGATGGTTGCTCCACCTTATGGTAAGACTTAAGATTTTATTTTTAGACTCTAAAGACGGCGAATTTGCCAACTTTCTACACACTTAGGTAATGACAATTAACCGCTCTCGCGGTTAGCAGGAAAAAATATTTCTTTGAGAAGGAGGAAGTTTTTTATCCTCTGTCGAGTTGCGTTAAATGCTTGCTAAGTGCTTATTTCAGTTTGCTTGAACTTTGAATTGTCAAGTTTTCCTTGTGTTAAAGAGACCTCCCAGATTTTCCGCCTTAGAATTTGTAAAGGTATTTATTAGAGTGTGATATTCTATAAAGCCTATTTACGAAGCTCCCTTTGAAGCTCGGTGGTGTTGTGTAAGCAAAGCCCTTACGGTCAAATAATCGTTATAATGCTGTTCACTTCTTCTCTGCTTCGCATTTAACGAACAGAGTGAGGATCAAGAAAAATGATTCCACAATCTGCAGTGCTTTTCAAAATGACAAGCAAACAGGGTGGAAGTTTGACTATTGTCCGTGAAGGATTTGCGGGCGCCAAAACTCTTAAGTTAGGCCGATTTTCGAAGGGAAGATTTTTACTACGAATCTCGTTTAAAGCACAGAGAAACATACTTCCCGCAGAAAACATTTAAACTCATTTGCGGCCATAAAGCTGTTGTACAAGACCGCATGAAGATAACGTGGCTTAAACGGCGATGATAAGATCGTTGAGTTAATTTTGTGTTAAGCGCTTTCACTCCTTCTCGAGAACAATGTCCAAAATCCAACAAAAAACCAAAATTTTACTTTTAAAGGTATTAAGAAATAAATTGTAAAATCTAAAAGTTCTGCTGAAGATTTTTCTTTTAAATAGTAACACCGTTGGATTTTGCCCTTAGACTCTAAAGCTACATATGCATTTTATGACTCCGTTATGAGTCTACGTTAATGGGTTTACATTCGATGCATTGCACGTACTGTGCTCCTGAACTAGACGTACATGGATCTATTCAGCTTTGTTAGTGGAAAATTTAAAATGTTTTCTTTAGTTCTATAGTGTCCATGTCAATGAACAAATCAGGACTTTGCCCATGCTATAAAAAGAACAGTTTATTCAAATATTTGTGCTTCTAATTTGACTAAAGAACGTTCCTCTTAGAACATGTCATTGCTTAGCTCAAAACTGAGGGTGTGTTACGAAAGTTAAATTGCAAATAAACGAAAATACATCATTGATTCTATGTTTAGGTTATCCTAGGAAACAGAGAAGGGAGCGAACCACTTTTACCAAGGCACAACTAGAAATCTTAGAAGAACTCTTCTCCAAGACAAAATACCCAGACATTTTCATGAGAGAAGAAGTAGCAATGAAAATCAGCCTACCCGAATCTCGAGTTCAGGTAAGTTAAAGTGGCGCCTTTTCTGACTTAATTCCCAGCTGAAAGAGCAAAGAAATGTTTAGGAAGCACTGAGGAACTTATCTAAATTAGATCCAAATTTAGCAACATCTTGCGCAACGTCATAAACATGCAGTATCTTAGAAAAGCAATGCCCAAAAGCTTTTCTCAACAAACTCTTGCAAAACGTTCTTTTGTCTGTTGCATGTTCCACTTGTTTTTGAACCGGCGGCTCCCAAAGCTTTATCCCCAATTTCGATGTTAACGAGGGTAAAGAAAGTATATCGTATCATGTCGGGTAATCTAGTCGTGTCGGGAAAAATAAATAAATATAAACGCACATTGGAAAAGCTGAAGATGAGCTTCCCGCACGTTGCAAGGCTTGTTCCCTTTTCATGTCATTGTTAGCTAAAAAGATCATGAAGAAATTAGGGTTTTCTTTTGGAGATGGTTCTGTTGCCCAGGTTTGAATCCTGACTGCGTGGAGGGGAATGCTGCTTACGTCTAAACACGTTATGTCTGAACAATCATACGAAAATTCTACAGCACATCTCCACAAGAAGATTTTTGTACAAAGTTTTAGAATTTTTTCTTTCCTTTTTTTTTTCTTCTTCTTGTTTTTTTTCTTTTTATTATTATGTCTCAGACAAGAAGTAGTGATAATTAATCTCCAAAGGTAGAGATCTTACAAAGGTGATTTTCACTTGTGTACAGCGTCCTTATCCTCATCATGTCCTCTGTGTGTACTTCTAGAAAGCCGGGACTCCGCTTTTGACCTTGGATAGCTTTAACTCGAATTAACAGTCTCAAAAGTTAAAATCGTAGGAGGTTTTACATGAAAAGAGATAAAATTCTAAATAGGTTATTAAAAACTCTAAAACTCTAAAGAATTTTCCGGGAAGTAGAGCAAACTGGCAATGAACTCTGTACCTTGTTAACATGAATGGCCCGTTGTTTGGGAAACATTAGTTAGAGGCTACTTTATCATTGCTCAGAAGAGCGAACCCCTTTAAATATTTCTGAATATTTTGTTTTGGTTTCCGACTATTTGTGAAATTCAATTTAACACTCACTAGGTTTTTCGTGTTATATCAGGATACTACATTCTTTCACGTTCAGCATTTAGTGGTTTTAAAAGAAGGCTGACAGTTCCTGTCTAGTTCGCTGACCAGCACTAACAGTTGAAAATTTCTATGAAAAGTTGGGTCGTTTTGGAGAGAACTAAAAGAATGATATTATAACAAAATCAGATATTAAAGTGTGTCATAAATTCGTTAAAAAGAAGGGGTGTATAACCCTTCGTGTTCCTGGATGTCGTTCTTTATGCGTGCTTCGATGCACATTCATCATAATGGCATAGTTTCTCCGTTATGATCACTCCCAAATTTAACTATGCTATATTGATGTAAAGCTAACGTTTGAGTCTGTACAAAATCCTATTTTGTTGTCATTAAAGGAAACCTCTAATTAGCAGTACTTTCATATGGTAGTGCTTGGTTCTAACCTAAGTTTTGGCACAAAAACTTATGAAGTGATCATTCAAATGAACCTCTTCAACAGTACCTTTTAATGGTATTTGCTGTTTGTCAATATCGTGGCTTTTCAATATTCTGTCCTTCTTTGAAGTTAAAGGGTTAAGAACTTGCTGGTAGGTGGCTTTTATTTGTGTGCACACTTATAAGGATTCCATAAATGAACTTAAGCGCACGGCGAAAACAACACAATAATGAATGAACACTGAGTGGCAAGGAAACATTCACTTAAATGATGACACTTTGGGATTTGGCTTAGCTGTCCTTTTTAGTCTTTTTTTTTCCACCCTTCTCGCTCAAATTTGTAAGTTTATTGATGAGATCTCTTGGCCCAGCCTTTCGAAGACTAATGATGAAAACGTTTTTCAGCGAGCTGCATACGACTGTTTTCTAATGTTCGTACGTGAACAATTTCAAAGTAATTGGCAATTTGTAGAACTGTTGGCTGGTCACTCACTGTTTCAGAAAGATGTCAAGTAGCAAACTATATCTGCAAAAATTGCTTCTAAAAAAGAAGACTTGATTTTTATCTCAGACGTAATACAGAACTGTAGACAACCGTTTAAGAATGAATCAGTGGGTCTTGAGATTTCAACCAAACATCGATCGTTACCCTATTAGAGCAAGAAAAATGGAGGGAAATAATGAGAATGAAGTGTCCTTTTTACAAGTTTTTGTAAAGGTGGAGCCCAGCATCCCCAAATAAAAACAAGATATACTTTGTTTTGCGCGGAATCAAATGGCGGCATATTGCGTGTAAAATAACCTTAAGCCGGTAGTAAACTCATTTTGTAAGTAAAAATAAGATAGTTGTTATTTGCATTTTTTTTAAATTTTTAGGTGAACTTTAGATAGAAAGAATTCTATCTCAGTTTGTCTAAACGTGGAATCAGGTGCAACGCAAATTGAATTAAAATCGTTTGACTTCCGAGCATTTAGGCGGTGATCTGGATAGTGTACGTACACACGAATGTACTGTCAGGGATTTTACGCCCACAAGACTATTCATCTTTTCTCACGTAATGACTTTAAGGTTAAACATTTTTACTCGAGGCTTTCCATGTTATTACAACAACTTGTGTTCAAAAATATCGTCACATATATTCGAGGCAGTCGTAGGAAAAACCCTCTTTGTGTTTTTCATGGATGAGTTTTGGGATCGCGTGTGATGCCATTCTTTTCGTGGTGTCTGGGCAATTCGCTTGACCTCACTTTTGCGTGCTCATACACCCCTGCTTGTCTCGCTGGTATTGTGTATTTAAAGGAAACTGAAACTTTCCAGAGAAAACTACTTAAAATCCTATTCCAAAAGTCACGCTCGCCTAAAATAGCCAGAAACTTCCAAAAAAAGGTGAAAAAGCCACACATGTATTGCTTGTAAGTTTCTAGATTTGTGTTGTTGCGTGGCTTCCTAAATTAGGGACTTGTGTTTATACGTAAAGCTTCTAATCGAGATTTCATTATTGTTTTTTTCCTTCTTATCGCTATTGCTACTCAATGAATCTTAAAGGTCAGCAAATACTATGTAAACACCACAGGAGACAACAATGTAAATTCCACTTGTTTGAAGGCGCCAATTTGAGATTCAAACGGACATATATTTGTTTGTTTTATTCTACAACAGGTGTGGTTTAAAAACAGACGCGCCAAAGTTAGGCAACAGAGCAAGGGAGAGCCTAAACCCAAACCCAAACCCAAAACTCCAACGTCAAGCAAAGAGTCTTCGCAGGCCGTACCATCGCCATGCAGATACGCAAGCTGCAGCGGAAACATTTGGAGCCCGGCCCACGATTCCGTTCGGCCCATGCCTACTTATCCCTCCCACGCGGCCGTCATTAACAACAGTATGACAATGACAAGTGCCAATCCTTCATTCATGCCACCTCCCCCTCCCCCTCCGTATTACTGCTCAAGTCCGAACGGTGGGTCGTACATGCCTTTGGAACATGCGCACATGCATCCCATGGCACCGAGATAAAAAGTCGTTTCGTGTGGCTTTGAACGTTATTAGGGAAATGTAAGGAAATGCTAATATCTGGGCTTTGCACTCATAATACCAATTAATTTAAAAAGCTTATGTGCAAATACAGGACTATAACGGTAATCCATATATTATAAGCGAGCGAAATTCCAAATTGTTGTCTGCGATAGTAGTCAAAGCTAGCGTATCACTTTCTCACAAACACATTTAAGGATAAGCTTTCTAGACTTATTAATCACGGAATCCGCTAATAGATGCGCGACCAAGACACATAACCTGTTATTATTACGCATTAGGACTTAAAACCTTTTAAGGTTTCAAAAAAATGGTTATGTGGGTTCAGTATTCAATTTCTTCCAGTTTTGTCTACATATTTTTGACCAAGAAAATGTAGCGTTGTTAGTCTCGCTAGTTGCACGAACATGTTGAATATAACAACTCCAAACAAACAACAGTAAGGAGTTAATAGAACCACACAGTACATATCGTTGATAGCTACATTTGAGCGCTCCAAGTTTTCAGTTTATTTAGCTTTGTTTTGTTTATGTGATAGACACCCAAGTATTAGGTAGTTCACATTGTTCTGGAAACTTTGTTTTGATATTCAACTTCGTGGGCTAGCGTGGCTTTTATTAGTTGTTGATTCATGTAAGTGTTTGGTATTCTTTTACTTTTGTCTTTGAATAGAATGGTCATAGAATTTCTGGTAAGCTCGACCAGTTGACGCGGACACCTTCCGGCTTTAGTTTGAATCAAGTATCCTCAGTTGTAATTTCACTAAGGCTCATTTAATATTTCTGTTATTTCATTTCCCCCTTCCTAAAGACACAAGGCGTAAAATTTTAAAAGGATTCCCATTCGAAAAATATTAAGCTAGATATCGAAAACTACTAAGTTCTTTTAATGACATTATTTTGACCACACCTTCCGGCACGAATTAATATGTTAATAAGTACCCGTTCTCGTGGGCTGAAAAAAAAACGTTTAAACCCCATGCAAATCCAAAGTAATCGTAAGTTTCATCCACTTTTGAGAATTCCTGATCAGACAATTTCGTACCATGTAAACAATTAATTTAAACTTCTATGTCTAGTAAATAGCATGCATGCTTCATTCTGTTATAGATTTTTTCGTATTGCAGGAGATAATGAAGGTACATTCCTGTCTTGGAAATTTAGGAAAACGGTGATATGATTTTTTTTTTCTTAGTTTTTGCCGACTTTGTATTTGTAACTTTTGTATCTATTTAACTAGCCCTTTTTTCCATCGACCTTTCTATTGATAGACAACAAATGGCTTCTGTTATGCGAAAATGTTGTTTACAAAGGCTGGATTCGATCTGGGAGTCGAAGCAGGTTAATTTATTTTATTAAATTAAACCTTCTGCTTCCTAAATTGCCACCCGTGAGTGTATTAAATTCAGTATCGGATTTTATTTTTTAACAAAAGCCATTTATACTCCTTTGCATCTAAAGGGGCTTTGTCACGGCAGTCTCGTTCATTTGTTAAAAATTAGTTACCGTGATTTCGCATCCCTATTCGCTATGGAACTTGAGAATGACAAAGTTAAAGTTTCTGTGAAATATTTCTCAAGTACAGATGATAAAAAGTGTTAGGCTAACAAGTTTTTAAAAACCACAATTGCAATCCGTTTTTTAATCTTCTTCAAGTTTTTCGATCCTTGCCTCTGTTCTGTATTTGCTGTGTTATGTATTTCTTCTCTTATACTACTACATGAGAAATTTCTGCAATTTGATTGGCTTAGAGCAGTGGTATTTCGGCTTAATTTCAAATACGCACATGTGAAAATTACAAAACCTTTGCGGGTAGTAGTATAAGCAAATAAAAGCATGATTTGTAGGTGATTTTTGGCATAAATACCACTTGTGATATTTAAAAATTGTTATATCACTCCTGGTATTTATGCCAAATATCACTACAAATCATGCTATTACCTATACTAACGTTTTGAGCGATATTTTTTTCTGTTTCACTCGATGTAGTGGTAGTTTCCACTAGTTGAATTTTGATAAATTTTGTGACACAGCTCCTTCAAGGTTTAAGGGAAAATGTAAAGGTTATACCTTGTTTGTGTAATCAGATTTCGTTCATATACATTTATTATTTTGTTAGATAAATTTTTATTCCATTAGGTATTGGTTTACATATAACATCGCAATTAATAGTCTTGCTCACTTATTGTTTGTAATGTAGACTTTAAAGTTGGAACCAAAGTAATATAGTAAGCTCCATAGCACAAGTACCTATATGCGTACCACTTATTGTAACTAGAATTGCTTCAGAGAAAATATAATGTAAATAGACTGCAACGATTGAGCTTTGGGAATTAATGAAATTATTAACAACTGATGAAATATGGAATACACTAGAAGTCTTTTTTATTACAATTATGAGGAGAAATCACATTTTGATCGTTTAGATGCATGACCAGGGAGTTGACTTTGAAATCTCTAAAGAAATCAAATTATCTTGTAAATTAATGCTCGGGAAATACAGCTATAAATAAAGGAAAGACGAAAAAAATAAAATAAATGGAAATCAAATGTGATGTTTTCTTGTTCAAAATTTAATTCCAAAAAAATTTTCCCCGTTTGTTTGTTTGTTTGCTTTGTTTTGTTTTGTCTTTGTTTGTTTTGCTTTTCTCCACAATGTTTTTAGTCTCCTTTGCAAGGGCCGATTTCATTAAAAAATTAATGCCTATCATGTCACTGCCACAAATTTCCTTTTAAAAGGATCATAAGTTTTCAAGTAACGTATACTATTCCGTGTTCAACAGTGTGGCGAGTCCTTTTCAAGACATCGTCGCCGACGCGAAAATGTTTGGAATAATAACATCTTTTGGGGGGCAATTTCTTGCCCTGTGATAATTGTTTTTCTTATTACCTTCATACTTCATTCAGTTTTTACCGTGCGGCTCCAAAGTCTTGTCAAGAACAATTCCTTTTAATGTGGAATCTTTTTCTCCAAGATAAATGGTATGCCTTTTCACGTTTTTTTTCCCAGTTATTTCGTTTCCTAAGTACAAAAATGTGAAAAAGAATGTGAATGGTGCAAAAGACGATTATCATTATTGAGCAAGGCTATATTAACATAGGTTGTGACGATGATGACGATGATGGTGGTTGTGGTGAGAGTTTTTTTTTACGCTTTTGTCTTCGAAGGAAAACAGAACAAAAAATCCAACACAGGATATTTTTTACATGGTCAATGCTCGATACATTCTTCGAATTCTTTTGTTAGTGGTTTTCTTCGCGTTTTATCAAGTGACGAAATCTAATTTGAGATGAACAGAATGTAAGATGGAATACATGTTAATGATGATCAGCCATCATCTTCTTGTCTAAACTACGTTTCCCACGTTGCAAACCTTTGATTAACAAATAACGTCTGTTTTTGTTTCGGTAAAAATGCAGTCCCTCGACTGGGTTACAAGCAGCGGAGTTAGGTTTCAAAACAACTTTCGGCATCGGCTAAGTATTTTAAGAAACGGCTAAGGTCCAAAAACGATTATGTAATTCCACATATTGTTTGTAAATGAGTGTGAATTAAAGAATAAGATGTTTTGCGATAAACTTCGTATACTCAAAGCAATCAAAGGATCGGATCGTCAAAAGTGGCAAAGTAAGGCAATTTTTGTTGAATATTTTTTCGGTATTTACAGGACAGTTTCGTATGCTTCAGAGACTCTTTATAAACAAGACACTTGTCTATCGGTATTTGTTGTTTTCGGAGAGGTCGCTGAAGATGGTGTCTCAAAACCCTGTAAAAAAAAACAAGAGTATCCCGATCATTTAATCGTCAAAATACTTATTTCTTTGACCTGACCCTGTCTGCTAACGAAATTCCACCGTTCTTTTTTATTACTTAAAAGGCCAACTAACGTGCTCGCAATAGTAGATTATTAGCCATCAACCACTTTAGGGTCTTTTATTGGATATTAAACAATTATTGAATGAGGCTAAGTATGATGTGAAGAATTATACAGATCGAGGAAATGAATAACAAAGTGCTACATATATAAGTAGAGAAAGATTATTGTCACTAACATCATAATCACAATCATCATTAATATTATTATGACTGTCTAGTTTTCGTTGACAGTTATTAAGTTAATCACAATTTACCCATCCGAAAAGATTAACTTAGTAGATAGTATAGATTTCAACTTTCATAATCAAGGGCTAAATTTTTCTTTGAAAAATCAATTTAAGTGTACATTGCCCTAACGTCTCGATTTAGATTGAGATTAGATTTGAATAAGATACAAATTAACCGAACATCTTCAAAGTTATTCCTACCAAACTTTGTAAAGCTAATACTCTTACACCAGGTTTAAGCTGATACATGAATACTTTACAATTAAACTGGAAAACGAATCATTTGACAAAGCCTAATAGAGGGTTTTCAAATGACGTCACTACCGCCGTGTTGTTGTCTCAAAACAATGAAACGGCGGCCATGTTGGTGTCCCAGACCGATCCTATGGGAGTTGAACTTTGAAGCGTTCTTTTTTTCCAAAAAATTTGTACGGCTGCTGGCCATGTGAGTGAAAGGCCTCCATATTACAGTAACCACTGAGATACGAAAGTGTCTTTTTGCATGTTATTTGAGAATCGAAAGTGTCTTTTTGCACGTTGTTTGAGGATCGAAAGTCAGCTTTTTAAACACTCCGTTCAGTCATCAACACTTATTTGTTCATTGGTCACTGCCAATCGGCGCTCAGCCTGGGCAAACTGTGATTTTGGCTAAACTGTTTAGTAGCTTGAAACCGCGCTTGATTCTACCGACCGCGAAGGCAAAAACTTTGCTTTGATTCACACCTTTGTCTCCGAGAAATATTGCGTGATAAATCACTGCTGCCATACCTATAGAAGCCCTTATACAAAACTGAAAAATTCTTCATACTGTTACGTCCCTATAATATGGGGACGTGAGATATTACCTTGATTATGGTACTGAACAAGGCTAATTTGGATTGCTTGACCATTTACAGTTGTCAATTGCTTTGTTCGTATGACCTCAAGTTTGACAAAGCCGTTATACTATGAGGAGAAATATTGTTGTATTCTGTTCTTCAAAAAAGACTACTGATTGCATTCTTATCTTGTCTAGCTTGAGTGAAAGAGGGAGGATTCATAAGTAGAATGAGTATGATCGTCCGGGTGAACGTAGTCCTGAGGACTGTTGTTGTTGACAGTGACTGCCGTTTCGACAACCTGCGCGGTAATAATCTTCACAGTCAAGACTCTGAAGATGACTATCGCACAGGTTGTCGAATACTCAACCTACTTATGAAATTACTCCTGGGTTCAAAGCTTTCACAGAGGGAGTATTGAAACGTTGCTGTAACTTTTGAAACTGTGCCGATGGTATCCTGTTTTACACAAAAAAATGTGATTTTCCCTTCGCTATTTCAGCCTTGAGCCCCTGTTCTAAAGAGACGGCAATGGTTCCAGAAACCCCCAAGGATTCTCCCTAAAATGGCCCATACGGGGAGGCTCCGTCCGAAAGGGGTACCTTTTTCAAGCTTCAGGTATATGAAATTGTAGGGATTTCATAAATCAAAGTATGTGAAAGGGTTGGGAAATCTGTCATTTCGGTGCGTAAAAGGACCAAAAAGGGCTAACAGACTCCTGTTATGGATATGAAAGAGACAAGAAAACTTTCTAGTTTAGTGATTTATTCATATCAAAAGACCGAACATTTAAAGCAGTTAAAACGGGATGCAGTGTTCTAACTATGTATGTGAAAGGGGTGCCATTTGTCAATAGAAGGTATACAAAACGGGTACCTTCACCGTAAAAATGATATGTAAAAGGGTAAGGAATGAACCTCCGGGAGGAGCCTTCCCGTATAAGACTTTGTGGAGTACTCCACCCCCCTCCCCTCCCCACCCCCTAGGCAAAAGCGCAAAACCCTGCCACAGACCGCAAATGGTTAAATGGTCAGACCCAAAAGATCGGACCCGCACATACCTTCCTTGGACGAGGTCAGCAACATACATATCAGTAGATCTTAAAAACTTTACAATTAATTTCCACCATAAGATATGTACTAATTTTAGAACTGCCAGATTTATTCTTGCATGCACTGTGTCCTCAATAAGAGCAGGTAGAATTCAGCTGGGGTAGAGTTAGTCATTTAGCTGGTTGTGTCATTTTTTTAAGGAGCTCTGATCTTGATTTTTCTGTAGTCCATCATGTAAATTACGTTATCACTGCGGGAGGGGCCAGAGGCACTTGAGATAAGATTAGATACAAGGGCAGGGTGACCTATTTTTAACTAATCAGTTAATCGCGAGGTCCAAATTTAGCGACAAAAGGGTTGTGTCCATTCAAATGTACATGTCAGTCTCTTTCATCTTGGGGTTAAATTTAGCTTGTTTGATTCCAGTGAGTAAGCGTTTTTAGATTGTGGAAGGAATGTTTAGCAAAGGTAGATCAATTGCAAAATATTCCACCAATCCAAGTCGCGTGTCGATGTAATCTTTCTCAAAGAGAAGGCGAACTCGAGATTAATTTCTACTGGTCGCTATATAGGTGACGAGGATCGAAGCTAGAAGTAAACTATCAGATTCGATACAAATAGAGCTGAGAGAGAATCTGCTGTTTACCTAAAAAAGTTAACAGCAAAATTAGTTCTAAGAAATTTTCTTCTGATTTTTTTTACTTTCCTATTCTCCCCTCTGTGTGCTAATAGATAACTAACAGGTAAGCCAGTCAGAATAGGGGATTCACAACAGAACCCATTGTTGTAGAAGATAGTTCTGGATATTATTACGTAATACTTTTACACCAGGCTTTCAGGCTCTCAGATAGCAGGGATGAAGCGTTATAGTGAATGGCACTCGAAAATATGAGAGCATGATTTGGGAAAATGGTGTCATAGCTCGCGGACCCAACTCGGAGCTTGGAACAGGCTAAATTCCACCTTGCAGACTGCTTCAAAGTGATTAGCAGCACCGAACAATTTCGTTCATAAAGTAAAAAACTGCCACGTACATGTGTCTTTCGTTTGAGAAAGTTTAAGTCACGTTTGGGACATTTTTTACCTTAACTTGACGTATTACATCTACTGTACACAAAAATTTGCAGTTTAATTTCACGCAATTCTTATCCATTATAGTTTCAGCTGAGCTTGAATCCGACGTTTACCATTTTTAGTAAACTTGAATCTGTTAGGGAAAATCTGGTAGGCAATGGATGTGGTCATATGTACGAAGTGTTTTTTTGTTTGTTTGTTTGTTTCTTACTGTTGAGGTTCTGTAGTAATATTTATTGGAGCTAGAGGTGTTGTTTAGTTTACCTTTCATTAACTGATTAAGAGTAGTTGAAACCTTTAAGACTTCCAAAGGCTTTGTGCTGATAACTCCGAATATCCTCTGCGGGAAGAGAGGAGGGAGGGAGAGACAACCAGGAAGGGAGAACCCTTCGGACGACACTGAGAATATTGATACTTTTTGGGAGGTTAAATTTGTCATTTTAGTCTCTTTTGTTGCTTTACGACCCAAGTATTCTCAGTGAGCGAGAGCTGCAGCCGTAGCTTAGAAAGCCGGAAGACTTAAATGGATAACAGACCGCAAAAAATTTTCTAACGGCCTTCAAGTCGAAATCCCCGTTTTGTTACGATGCATCATCAGATAGGGATAGACAGAAAAATGGACTGTTCAAACCGGGGAAGTTGTTTTTAGCTTATGAAGAAGGATTTCATTTCAAAGAACTAGAATTTCAAAATGAACAGTTTCTTGTGGTGTCACTTTAGTCAGGTTTGTAGGGGATTTTAGAGAGAGTCATTACTTGTAAGATTCTTTTCACACTGTGGGACATTTTGCTGATCTCATGATCCCCTATATAAACCGCATTATTTACTATTTCATTTCATTTTTCAAATGAATCACAAGAATTCAGTTCTGATACACCAAATTACTCAGGAATTGATGACATAGGATTAACTGTAGAATTTTTCGTGTATCTTCAACTAAAAACATATATAAAAGTCTTTTGATACATTTTATTATAAAAGTTATCTGTTTTCGCGAAAAAACATCTATCCCACCCAGCTAGAAAGTGATACGATTAAGAACAAAAAGTATTTTATCGCATAAGGTTTTTTAAAAGACCATCCGATTGAAATTTGTACTCTTTATGTAGAAAAAATACATTTTCCCATTTGGAAACCCAACGTTTTATGAACGCTCACAAAACTTTTGGGCGTGGCCATATAATGAGAACAAAGAAATCCCAATAAGACAATTTGTATTCTATAATAGCCAAAATATCTGAATTTCCTCAAGAATTGCTGCTGCGAGACATGGAAATAATCAGTCAAAATGCACTTGAATTAATCCTACCTATCGTTCCTCTTAGATTCTCATGTATCTACAGCGTAGATCTCCCGCCTGCGGTTGAAAATTTCCCAGTTGCCGTCGACTCTTTAACGACGACTCTGTTTTGCATTTTTATTCTTCACTTTGAAACTTAAGTACAAATCTTATACTTATGTAAGAATTTTTACTCCTCTAATAGATTATCCTAGACGAAGAAAAAGTGTTTAAAATTCAAAGAAATGGAAAGAAACATTTCAATTTATGAATGAAACGGAAATGATCTCTGGAGAGTTCTCGTTATCATCAACCATACATTAATGGTTTTTTCAATGTCATTAATGAACAAAAGGCCAAGTGAAAATTACAAATGGCAAAAAGGCTAGCTGCGCCAGAATCGTTGAACTTTTATGTGAAGTTTCTAACTTCAGAACTGAGCATGGCGAAAGAAGTGAATTGAGTTAGGTTAAACATGTTTCTCCTTTAGAACGATGATGTTAGTCCTTTTAATTATAATCTTAATTTTTTGTTGCAAATTTTAAAATTTTATCTTAAATGGTAGGTGGATCCTTTTTAAGGTTTAACTAAACAAAATGGGTTTTGTTAGATTAAAGATAATTAGCACACAAACCTAAAGAAATCCAGACGTTGACCCAGTGTGATAAATCAGTAGGGGTCGCGAAAGGTTCCTCTCGTCCCCCGCCCACGTTTAAAAATGGGTCCTCGATATTTGACACAGAGCAGATTCTCAGTAGGCCCTGTTCAATCTCAACTCATCAAAGTGTTGCACAATAATATGCTTATTGCTGGACAGTGCCATGGAAAGGAAACACAACCGGAAGGAAATTGATAGAAGCACGAAGGCTGATTTGCTAGAAGTTGAATAAGATGAGCTAAAACGGAAGGCATACGTTCCCTTGTTGCCTACCTCCTTCGAAGCAAAACAAACACACTGATGTTCTATTTCTCATTCTTATAAATATACGGTATAGAAAAGACAAAGGTTGTTCTTGGGGACTCACTATAGGTAAGTTTTTTCCCGTATGAAAATATACATTTATTCCTGTTTTGCAAAATAGCTTGCCAACGACTTAAATCGTGCGTATTCATCTATAGTATACTCTTCCAACACGTTGTTTTGAATTGTGGGTCAGTATAGCTACGGCTTCTAGAAATGTTTGCTGATAAAACATTTACAAACTAAGATCTAGCGATGAATATGCATTTTAAAACATCACGAATTGTAATGTCTCATTTGTGATTGCATTCAGTGCTAACATAAAGTATATCCTTCCCTTCTATCTGATCATCGCACTCTTTCGTCTATTTTAAAACCAACAGCTGGACTGAGGGCAGTACTATTGAGTTAAGCAACGAAAAAACCCTGCAAACTATCAATAGCTACACTTGGATGTTATCATCTTACTAGATTTGTAAGGAAGAGAGAGCAATAACATACATTTTGGCTTGTTTTCGTCCAATGTTCTGTCAACTGCTAACAGTCAAAAATAATCCTAGAACAGAATAAAATATGTGAAGATGTCCATCATGGACTGCCGTTCAACCTCTTTTGTCTGCACCAGTGTATAGCAAAATTATTCACAGTGATAATTTGAAAAGCCATTTTCAAATATAACTTTACTCCTAAGCAGCTCTTCTGATTTATCAAACTTGTAGTCTCCTCCATGAATTCACTAGTGGCATGAACGCCACTTGACACTTACGTATGAGGTCTTCTGGCGTGCAATTTTACTGATGAATCGTGCAGTTTTCAAAAGCAAATAACTGCCTTTTTCGGGAAGGTTGTTAGCTCAGTATGGCTGGGTATTTTGAAAGCAAAAGGAATTGACTAAAATTATATGGGATGGCCTCATAGGGAAGTTTGTGGAAATCACACAAACTCTCCAATGTGGCGACTGATTTCGACATTCAAGTGAAAACTTGTAACAAACTATCCAAGCCATACTGCCTCTGGTGCAATGGGTAATAAAATAACACGCACATTTAGTCTTAATTAACAACAGAAAAAATACTCTATATCCCTCTATCTCATCACTTCAAGCGCTTCTACTCTGCCTATTAAAATGATTAAAGACAAATCACAACTTAATGATGGAAACATGCAATAAAGTTCTATGGGTTGCTTAAATAATATGTAAAAAAATTTCCGTAGCAGTACTTTTCGCGTACTGTTACTCACTGTTCTTCAAATTTTCTTCAATACTTGCTTGCTGTGGGTTATGGGTAAGTGGAGACCACTCGCTATCATAGCCGAAATACTGATATATCAGATCCGCAGATCTAGGAGCATGTGGCGTGCCGTCGTTGAGACATACAAAAAATTGAGCATTTTACAAGCATTTATTCATTTAGAATGTTCACAATTATATCCCTTTTTCTCATTATTTGTTGTATGTCTCATTAAAAATTGCTGCAAGCATTCCTGATTAGATGTTTACGAGCATCATTCTATTTGAATTCTACTTTTACGAAACAAACTCTTCTTTATGACTTCTTTATTGTCACTTTCGATCAAGAAACGTTGTCCAACTCAGCTCAGTGGTCTCTCTGTTTGACTCTGTTGGAAGAGTAAATCGAGGGGGCGTTTCTGTAAACAATGTCCATGAAACCCACAGCGAAACCAATTTCCTGTTTCTGAACTTGCCTAGTCACATTGTGCAACGTGTTTCAGTCAACTATAGGTAACTATCGGTTGTCAAAATTTGAGTAAAATCCCCACTTCAATGGTAAAAAGGTAAAACTTCTAGGGTAGAATTTTTGTCTGTTACTTTTAAATGAATTTATTGAGAAACAAATTGGTGTAAAATTTGTTGCCCAATTTGAACTTTGAGCGTGGTTAACGGAAGGAAATAATGTGCACCAAAGAAGTTCTACCACTTGCTTTCCAGTCTCTTTTTGTCTGTTTAAAAAATGCCAAGGATGCGACAACAATGGTGACAAAGAGACAACTTTTAACGAAGATATAATTGCAATTACTTTAAACGCTGACGGCCAAGGATGGCTATTTGCTGATAATGAGATTAATCGTTAATCCGTGATAAACAGTCGCGCGTGACTATGATCAACGACAAGGGAGAAATAAAACAAGCAAAAAACATGAAAAATTTGTCCCCGTGATTTCAAGACAGCAGTAGAAATGATTATCTTGCTGTCCCTGTAGAAATTCATGCCAATGCGTTGGGAAATTTCACGTGTGGCGGATGTTAGACAATCACAGACCATCAATGCGTGATGTTTCCCGCCAAGTTCACATCTGCGGGGGGACAAGTTTTATTGACATGCGGATAAGAAACCTAACCACCCGAACACGCAATGTTGAGAAAATAGCAGTTTTCGGTTTTAACGGGAATGAACGATCAAGAAAAGGAAAGTAAATCAAATTCACACTGATGGTCTTACAAGAATTAAGACTTATTCCTTTTTGTTAAGTACGTCGAATCTACCCTTAATTCAGATCAACCTTTTGTTTTATTTTGATCGATTTGACTTTGTATTTACTAAAGCACATTGATTGATTTATAGCACTACCTCTAAATTTGTAAAAGATAGTTTACTGCCAAAATAAAATTTAAAAAAGGCGAACAAATTTCTTTGTCCTTTCCCTTGTAACTACAAAATCAAATTTGGCAATTACAAATTGTCATACTGATGCTAAACAGTGCAAATAATTATAATTTAAATTTTTCAATTAGCCTAAAAAACACCGTAAGAGGTATGCTCAGGCAAACTGTTGGAGTGATGTAGATTCTATTTTTGCTCTATACCGTTTTACTCGTCCTGAGTTAATTCTTATTAAGACATGAGCTAAACCTGTAACTTTAGAGTCAACGTTTGAAGTCCTGTGGTGTGACCATTGAAATAAACTGCCTTGTTTGCGAGAGCAGATGGTGCTGACATTAATATGTTAGCTAAAAAATCATTTAAAGGTATATGCATTTTGATGTTAAACAACGAGTAGTTTTTAGAGCCAAATGTTTCTGAGGAAAGAGTTATTGTCTAATTTTCTGGCTAGTTTTTTCACTTTGAAAACAGTTTTCTGTGTCATATTATTTAGAAGTCTAAACGGTGCTGCTCCTTCGAAAGGAAAAACCGTTACATTTTCTAATGTAAGGAGGAGTAATAGTGACAGTTGACGAAGGAAAACTCCGGTTTTTAATACAACAATTGGATTCTCGTGATTAAATTGATTAGAGTAGCACAATCATATGTGATATCACTAAATTCTTCTGTCATGAAATAACTAGATGTGCCTCGTGTATATTCACTAGCTTCGCGTTTTATCGTAGAGTAAAAATGTTTCTTTGCCGTTCCGAGAGATGACTATCTTGCTTTAAAAGACTGATAACTAAGAGACTCTAAAGAAATGCGAAATCGTAATTAAAATCTACAAAACAACTGTTATTTTACAATTGTGGTCGCATACAAATATTGGAGTTAACCAAAACAAAGACCACAATTAAATCAACCTTATATCCTTCAAAGGGTGAAAAGCAAAACAAAATCAGCTGAAAACATAAACTTAGGACCGGAATATGGCTTTTATTCTAATTTAGGTTGAAGGCTCCGCCACGAGGTTTATGATAGAACCCATTAAAGCCTTAAAGATAAACCAATTGTCAGAAAAGGTGTAAAACTGATAAACCAGCAAAAAAAAAAAATCCAAATCGACGCCATACACACTGAGATTCAATTTAATTCACAAGCTCGTTAGTTTTGAAATGCGCGATCAAAGTCATTAAAGCTCTGTCTCTGTAACACGCTGGATGCATAAACCAGGTAAGCTAGGAGTATATAAGTTCATAGTGACAAAGACTTGCTTAACATGGAAGTTCTTTTATATCTCAATTTGCAAGAGTTTGCGGAGCCATAATTCACATCATCCTAGATAATAGGTTCATCTCTTTACACAAAGCAACAGGCAAGTGATTTCAAGCACCACCGCACTTGACTAAAACTGTAACTATTTTCACTCCCAAAGGTGCCAATTACAAAACTCTATAGAGAAAATACCTTATTTCCCTTTGAAGAGTTATGAATCACAAATACTACCATGTTAAAGTACTGCCAAATAGGTTCTTATAGTTATAAATGGTCACGGCAAAGGACTTTGTCCTTTTGCACTCAGGCGGAAGTTAGAAACACATAACATTTCTTTATAATTGTCTCTAGGAATGAGAGACTTAAAATCTCTCTATAAAAAGAGGCGAAAATTCCAAAGGCACACTGAGCTCAAGAGAAATCCTAAATTTCATTTAAATGTGCAATATTGAAGATCAAATACCAAACTAAACTACTTCTAAAAAGGTTAACGATCTCTACGACTTTGCCTTACACGCTCAAATGTTTAGCTACCGTATTGAACTTACTTGACGGACGAGAGACAATCCAACGTAGCTAGCAAGGTTCTTGTTGTTCGATTTGATCCTTGCTTCCAAGGACTTCGGACCAAATGGTGTTCAAGAAACAAAGTGTTTCCCGTACCGAATAAAAGCGACGAGACTGTTCTAAACATATAGAATAGCGCTCATTTGCATGTGGAAGCACTGCGTTCCCTCACAAAGATTGCATATGATTTGGTTATTTGTAGTACACAAATCTTTAAACAGTGAGTCAAGCATTTGATACTTAAAATCTTAAATGAATAAATGAAGTTAAGAAAACGTATCATTGTAGAAAGAAATAGCCTTTTTTCTCTAAACATCTCTGAAGAATCTCGAGACAAAATGTAACACTGTCGCAAACTCGACCTCCAGAAGCAGTTGGTTCAAAGACGGATTACCTACACCTTGTGCATTTAAATTTTAAGCCTATGTCTAAAACAGAAAAACACTTAACCTAACAACTTGTAAGAAAGGTCTCTTTTCAATTAACGCAAGATATAAGGGCGACTGAGACAAATGGTACTGCTGATTTAGAGAATCATTCGCATTCATGATAGGTCCGATCCACTAAGCACATTTGCCCATTTATTGCATTGTACTAAGAGGTCTGTTTTTTCTTTCTATAACTTTTGACTCTCGTGTTGGATTAAACCCTTAACTGTCAACTTTTAAATAAACGTGTTCCACTGGGTAGAAGGTTTTTCGGGTTTTGTTTTTCTGAAGACTCAAACTTGCCATTCACTGAGTGAGACTGGCCATTTAGTTTTTGGATTTGTGACATATTTGTGTAGTGCTGAACCATCATGCATACTTGACCTTAAAATGTAAAAAGGATTTAAGAAATTTGCAGCCAGTTTTAACACCTTTGGCAAAGGAAATAACTAAACAAGAAATTCAAGGCAGCCAAGATTGATTCGAGAAATTAAATTTCCTTTTCCTCTAACTATATATAAGAGGTTGCATTGTATACACATAACTCTCCCCTGAAAACTAAACTTAAGCGAAAAACAAACTTAGGTTGGTTTTGTGGAATTCGAAATGTTTGTAAATTACATTTACATCAAAGAATTCAAAGATTATTAATAAAGTGTTAAAATTTGTATCTTTTCCTGTCAGATAATTTATTGTACAACAGTACAATTATTTTGGCCAAAAATTTATCGAAAGGAATGTCAGGTTTTCAGCCACTTCCCATTAAAAAGGCGCCACTTGAAAATCGTCCAAAAGGCAACTGGCAACACGGAAGGAAAATATGCTAACTATTTGGAAATTTTAAACTGTGTACTGCCTCTTGAACCTTCCATTAACACAACATTTATGGAAAATCTCCACCGTGCAGAAATGCTTGTCAATCGAGAAAACAGGAGATACAGTCAAACAGAGTTTGGAAAACATTCAGTCAGAAGGATAAATTTATGGTCAATCTGGACATTGCAATGCAAAAGAAACTTGTTTTAGCTCAGTGTCATGATATCTTGACATATCGAATTTTACTGGTATTTTCAGTCTTCTTTTATCGAATCAACCCAAACCTCCTTGTGAGCCTTGTTTGTTTTTCTGATCAACCCAACGCCCGGAGAGGTTAATCTTATTTTGCTTTAAATTGGTTTATGAATAGTTGAACTGGCGTCAGTGCAATGTTCTAGTTTTGACCTGAATCTGTTATGTTCAGCAATTCAGTTAACCTTTACAAGCGAAGTACCAGACGCTAGTGAAACTTATATATTTATCTAATACATGGCGATATTGTTATAACCTTTCTTAAAGTCCAAAAAAATCCAAATTCCATTGAGTCAAATGCCGCTGAGAAAGAAGGAGTAAAAGTTTTAAAAGTTGTACAGGGTTCATTTTAGTGGCAACTGATGTCGTGAAAGCAGGATTTTTTTTCCTTGAGTAACGTAAAATGTCTCGTACCCGGTGTTGTGAAAAAGCCAGAGGGTCCACATCTCTGCGGCGATGAATGTGCAAAAGACAGAATAAATTTCGCAGAAGTCGTTTTTTTAACCCTGCAAACTTTAATATAAAGATGGAGAATTTGTCGCTTTCGAAGAAGAGGAGGCCAATGACTTTAGTTCATATTTTTCTAGTAACACAAAATTTCGTCAGCAAATGTTCACCACGATAATCAGCCCCGAAATAATGCTGCAGAGTTTGCTTCACGTACATCGAAAATGCCAGGTAACGGAAATTGAGACTTACACATTTAGCAAAACTGAAATATTTTTCCAGCCGCGAAACGAAATTTTCTTCAAGTACTTCATTATTGTTTGAAGAAATATTTAACAAGAGAATAATCTAATTTTTGATTCGCAATTGTATCATGAATATACTGAAGGAAGCCTTCCGGCAGAAATCCAAGATCCTAAAGGCTGACTCAGAAGCTCCTTGTTCCGTTATTGTCGGCATTCATAGGGACTAATTTCGCCTGATCGATCATTTACTTCTGAATCAATTTGTAAACCATCATAGCGAGTAAAAAGCCCTGGCATATAAACGAGTCCAAAATTTGGGACATCGATTGTTGATTCTACCACATTGTCGATACTAAAGACGGACTTTCCCTTAGTTTTCGTGAGGGGAGGTTCAACCGCTTGTGCAATAAAAGTGGCAGCCAACTGCCTGATCCGCTAAACAGGAGACGAGGTACTCTTGGTTTGAAAAGGATTTTGGATTAATAGAGCTTTACGGATTCAAAACTTTTAGATTTCAGACAGATTTTCCGGTTTAAGACGAGCACAATGCAGCTAAGTTAATTTTCTTTGAACAGGTCTTCTTTACTGGCCACAGGAAGAGAAAAAGGGCGGAGAAAAATATAGTAATTCACGGAACAAATCGGGAAAGCGACGCACTATTAATTTTGAACTCAGGAATGCTTGGCTTGCAAGTATAAATTAAACGCAGTAATCGTTCCTCGACGAGACCGCATGTGTACAGAGTGTAATATAAAGAGACCCTTGCTTTCTTATAAAGAAACTTTTGACGGCCATTGAAATTCCCGAAAAGGCAGGGACCGTATTAAGGTTTAATAAATAACACAGACTAAAAAAGGGTTCCAAAAGCTTAAACGGTTCCACCACATGGCTGAAGACATTGAAAACATGTCGGCGTTTTTAGGGAGTTGCCTGACAAAGGGCGTGGCCCTGACTAAAAGACTCTGCTTTATAGTGTCTCGGAGAACGAGCTAAAATACTGGCGGCCAGTTATTGAAATAACGGGTGACAAATTGCAAAGGGAAAGAGGGCTAAAATCCCTAAATTAGATATGTGGTGTTTGTGTTGGGAACCATATTCGAAAGTCTATACCGAAAATTGAGAAAATATGCTGAAAAGGCAGTAGAATCTGAGATTCAGTTGACATAAGATTTCAGAAGGAGAACTAACTGACAATGCACTGCTGCACTGGTGTTTAAATCACCAACAGAAGCTATTGGCAAATCAAGAAGCTCCGGCACTGGTGAATTTACGCGGACGTTTCATACGTCTGGACTAGTACACTGATTCTCACTTTTAAAACCGAAGCTCCCGTCTATGTAAAAATGAAAGGGGTGAATTATAGCCTCTCATGATTAAGTCTCACCTTGGGCACAACTCAGTTTAACACTTTTAACGACAGTTACCTTACAACAGGAGTGTTTTAACATTAGCGTAAATACTAAAGAAGAAAACGCTAATGAAACAAATGCGGCTTGACCTTAACTAACAGCGTTAACTGTGAATTGAGTAGTCGGTTAAACACGGGTCAGAGAGATGCGTTCAATTACTTCTAGGGAAAAGGAGGAGAAAAATGGATTACAAATTAAAAATTAGTACACCTTTCAATAAATCTGAGTTTTTAATTGTATGGAAAACAAGTCAGGAAATGATCATTAAAAATGATATCTTTTCTCTGGAAACTTTATTTACTAATTGATACTTCGCGTAATAACCGGTCTGTGCAGCGAGATTGTTCATGATTGCTTTTTTTGCGTTACTTAATTTTGTAGGCTTTGATCTTTTTGTTGTGACAATACGTTATAACTTTATGAAAAACGCTGGCAACTTAAAATGAGTATAAAGATATGTTTATGTGCCGACACATAAAATTTCAATCAGCGTAAGTAATTAAAAAGAATAAAGCACGAAAAACTGCTAAGGTTTGCCTTGGAGTTGTACGAGGTAATACGAATTTCTTTATGCTTATAGACAAAATACAAGCAGTACTTGCTTCCCTTTTATGCTCTCTGCAAGTTTCTCACTTTTGAGACTGTGAATGAAATCCAGGATGACCGTTCAAAGGAAAGTTTTGAGCAATACTTTCTGTTTGTGGTTCAAATCCTAAACCGATAAATTAAGGTTAGGAGCAGTCAAACATTTATCCTTTTTCAGTTCAGAGGTTTGGGGGCTCATAAAACAGTTGCATTTGTCAATGCCGATTTTAGATAATGAAATACTTTTAAAGTTCACAAAGCATTACAACAGAGGTGACATTCCGTTTATCAGTATTTGATAAGGAGGAATAAATATTCATCTCGTTTTCATCTCTAAAAGGATTTCCAGCGGTTGATAAATCTTTAGGTGCAAAAGGGTTTATGAGATATAACTTTCTTTAAAAAGACCAGAACACTTTCAGAAACTTTTCGAATGTTTAAATTTAGATACTGACGTCAATGACGTTAGATAACACCCCGGATTAACTTATTATGACGCAGAAATATTTAATCCTCACTTCGCATTCCGCCGCTAGTTTGCTTGTATGCTCATTTAGACTTAACGAGCAAAGAAGTGCATTTCCATCTTTCTCAAAACCGATCTGACCGAAGTTTGAAAAGGTGAGTTTGAAAAACTAGGAGTGCAGAATAACGTTCAAGGGAGATCAAAATCAGGTCTATTTCATTAGGTAAGTTAAAAGTAACCTCGGGATAAGCAACATTTATTCATATATTTTAAATTTCAGCAGCTGAAACTGTTTTCTGGAATACATAACACCTTGCGCCTGATGAAAACGCAAAAGAATCTGAAAATCTTCTTCTCTGTTGCTGATTCATTTTTTTCTTGAAACCTTCATTCATCGTGCGTGCGGAGCAATACTTTTTGTCGACTTGCTGGCTTGTTGTGTTTTTTTTTTTTACGTATTAGATTTTTGGTCATTTAAGACCCTGCCCGGTTAAATGTTATCCAATTCTCAGTTGTCAGGAAAATTGATCTCAATTATCAGTTCAAAAAATCCAAGAGTTAAAATTTTAGACAATTTTCACCCCCATATCTATCGGTAAACTAACGCTTAGTTGGAAGAGCAACTTTTCCCTGACATCAGGTCATTAGTTTACCTCACCTACAGAAGCTATTGTAAAACCCTCTTCACTCTTTTCATGGTCGTAGCATTTCTAGAAGTCCCAGATTTCATAACGCAAAATTTTGAAATACAAGTAGTTTCATTTTGAAAGTCACACCGTAGGATTCCTTCAAGGATTCAAAGATAAGAACTGCATCACACAATTGACACTAGAATTGAGCGTTAGCGTGAGTAATAAGGTACAAAATCGGGTTAGATGTTCGTCGTGATTCTGGGCTAATTTGTACCACAAAAAACAACAAGTCGTAAAGTTCATAAGATGGATATCGTAAGCGACTTTAAGCTACTGCTTCACAGCTTAGGTCTTCATGGCACTTTCGTTGGTGGACCACATTTCTAAATTTTGCCATCTTGACAACTGTAAATTTTTTCACAAATTTTCGCTTTTATCTTTTTATCATTATCTCTTGCAGTAATTTTTATTTTTTTAAAAAAACTTTATACTCACTCTTTTAAAAGCACTAACACGTTCCTGATACCGTTGATATGTTAAGGAGGTAATTATTTTTATAAGATTTTAAATAGATATTTAAACGAGTGAGGTTTAATTGTTGATTAAGTCAAATTTTCAAACCCTTCACTTGCAAGTTCTGCGAATGTTTCACTTTAATTTCCTAAGCCTACTTGAAATTTTTAAACAGAATATACTTTTATCGTAAAGTTAGATTTGCATCCGTTGACTTGCGAGTCAATTTAGATGGAGCAGAATATAAGTTATAACAGTATCACCGTCTCTATCACCATATAATAACTTGTGAACCTCTGTAGTCGCAATTTTCATGTGTGACCTCTCAGATGAAGCCTCATTGGCGGTACTTTCACAAAATAACCTTTTCCTTTAAACCCTGAAGAAGGTGGCATTTTTTAATAATTTTAAGTTTGAAAACAAGGAAATAGAAGGATAATACGTGCTGTTTTGGTGGAAGTATCCACCAAATGACGCACACCTAATCACGCGCCTGGTTCACCGCAATCATGTCTTGTCATGTGCAATTATATTTGGCACATCTCCATACCCATTTAAAACTGAATGCGTGTATTTATTTTGTTGATTTTTCTAATTAGATCGCTTGTTGAATACCTTAAAATTGCAACGACAAATGGTAGACAACGACAGCCAATAAAACAAAGCCTGTGTAACTGAGATCCGTTCGAGAGGAGAAAACATTAGTCCCTATAAGAATTGTTTAGAAAATGTTGCTTAAACGTACATATCAGATACTCAATTAACGCCTTGTTAAGGTGGGTGGATCAAAATCAACGTTATTCTGGGCCCGATCAAACAAGGTCATGGTCAACCGTTGATCACCACTGGAGTCATGACTGACTGAATTTCTTCTAAACTTCTGATTCTGTAGACGAAATCCAACGGACTGACCAAAGGACCAATCAAATGAAATCTCTCCGGCATTAATAAAGTATAGTCACAATTAGGATTCAGTTCAGTTTCCAATTGAACACTTGTTGGGGACTTGTTGACGACTGAATCCTGACTTGCTGCTGCCGGAAATGAGGGAAGCCACAGTTACGACAGTTACGTTTCTAGGAAAGACCAGTTCTCCCTGCAATTTTAGAGGCATAACCTTTCTGCCCCAAAGATTTCCTGCTGCCGAAATTATCACCAGAAATATCCGGAAATTAGATCAAACTGTATTGGAGAGTCTGAAAATGATATAAGAAAGTCCTTTTTCCCCTTGATTTTTGGACTTGAAACACCTTCTTACTTCGGAGAGGCTCAGTACAAGAGTTAACTTTCTTAAAACATAAAGTTGATTTTTCGAGCGTGCCGCCTAGTGTAAATGTTGCTTTTTTCGGAAGTTTCACGGGGGCAAGGAATACGTGCGTCGCTGGATGATGACGGAAGATTTCTTGCGTAAGGACATTGAACAGTTCATCACGTTTCAGAAAAGGAAAACTGTCTTCCAGAAATGATTTTTCTTCAGTTTTCCCGGGGAGTTTTTCTCCCTAAATTTAAAGGCATCTCCCACGTGATTCTGGCAAATGCTAAATCAGAATCACAGTAGTTAGTGGCTTGTGAGTGACCATGTTTAGAGCGACATTTAAAAGTTGCCTTTCAAGAAACAATTAATTTTTCACTCCCAGAGTGAATGATGGAATCTTGTAAATAAAGTGGTTTTAACTTTTGAGTCTGTGGATGAAATCCTATGGTGTATGTAACCACTCAACTGAAAGCAACTGAGCAGTAATATCCTGTGGTACTGTTTATTATGCTGTACAAGGTGGTTCTAACTTTTGAGTCTGTGGATGAAATCAGATGGTGTGACTGTTCAAATGAAAGTTACTGAGCAAATGTAACCTCTTTGGCAGTAATTTGGCAGTACATTGTGATTCGAACTAAAAATCCTATGGTGTAACCATTAAAGCTACTGAGCAATAATTTCCTGTGGTATTTTTTAGTATGATGTACAAGGTGATATTCTACCTTTTGAGTTTGTGGATGAAGTAAATGGTGTGAAACCTCTTTGGGAGTATTTTAGCCTAGTGGTATTCCCTCTTAAACTTTGTACAAAGTGAAATTTGGAAAGTTTGCCGAATTTTGACTTCAGCCACCTTTGGCCATGGGAGTATGAGGGTAACCTTCTCATTCCCAGATTCAATTATGGAGAATAAGTGTTAAATTCGATTTTTTTTGGTTCGTGGACAAAATCATTCGTTGACCTTTCAAATGGCCAAACTATTGGTTGGGTTCTTCCGCTAAGTATAGCTTGTATGACTCACTATTGTTAAGGTTTAAGTCTTAAATTTTTTGATAAACTTTTCATTTTCCACATTCTCGGAATTTGAACAGTTAATGTGCCGGTCATGTACAACTACCAAAAATCTGAGAGAAATCAACCGTTTTAGACTTTGTTCAGATTTCTTTTGGAAACGTGCATATAAAAGCAACCACAAGCAACTTGTAGTGACAAATGCTCACTCAGCCACAGCCTAAATGCAACTCATAAAATCATGCGCTGCGCATGCGCTAGGCCGGCTACATACGGTTACACAATCGACAATTACTGAGTTTGAATCAACTGCAAACAACCCAGGTAGTTATTAACCAAATAGCTACATTTGTTTGTTAGGAAAACAAAATATACAGGAATTAGCCGAGTAGAGACAAGTTCCTGGTTATCTATAAGAGGCTTTCCGAAGTCGTGTTTGCTATTGTCTCGTTTGTATCGAGTTGTAGACTCCGGTAGGAAATACTCGACTTGGCCTTTTTTCCTGTATATATGTTTCTCTCGGTGTGGCTCCAAGGATTGTTTGTTTAATTTTGCTCATCCTTTCTTCCGTGAGTCCTTTTATATTTCCTTTTTCTTCAACTTGACTATTTATTCAGCTGCATTTTCATCTGCCTCAATTACTGCTTCTCTCACTGCGTTCATTTTGCACTGAAAGTTTCAAACAGCCTCGAAGACGATGAAAATAAAATTATAAATATAATTACAGAAGTGGACAAGGAAGTTTTCTGCTTTAAGTTAAACTTGAATCATGATATTAAAAACATGATTAGGCCTATAACAAGAACAGGAACACATTTTGAGTATACTTTGGACCACTGTTGTCCACCAATTCCACGCAATACTTGATGAATTAACATGTGTGCTTTAATGCGACCCAAACTTCGTTGCGTGATCTATCTTAACGAACTCCTCCTCAACAAGAGATATTATCTGGTCTCAGGAAAGATAATAGGGTTATATAAGTACTTTAGGATTGGTATTGAATGAAATCTTAGCTTTGTTGTATGTCATCTATTTACGATGTCATGTCTCGTCAAAAGGTCTCCAAGTCCCCATGTGACTCTGTCATCTGGGTCAATAAGTCAAATAGTTTAATTTAACATTGGTTGTTTTCTGCACGACAGTTAGAATTCTGTCAAAGAAAGGAAAAACAAGCGGACATGAACAGCATATTTGGAAGACTACCACCTCCTTGTGCAATGAATGGATTTAACTACAACCCCCCACCCGCCATGGAGTTCTACAATCCTGAAGCGTCACTATACGGTATGTTCAGTTGTACAATAAATAAGACTTGGAAAAATCTTTCATTCTGTTGCGTGTTCAGTTGTCGTTTTTTTATGTCTTGATCCGGATTATATTTCCATATGGCTAAGTGGTTTTAGGGCCAGCCGTTTTCTCCAGATGGTTATTGTTTTTTAGAAAAGGTTTACTCAGTGTTGTGTCTTTTGCTAAAATACAGTTAGTTAAGAAATATTAGCACTGAACTCAATATGACAGCAACTTCTCCTTCTTTCAATTATTTTTTCTTTTGTCCGGCCCTCTTACTAAAACGAGATTAACGCCGGACAACAGATAAAACTTAAGCTATGCAGCCAGCCCGTCTTTGCAGGGTGTTTAGCGACCAAAACATCGGCTAACAAAATAGTTACATAAATTCATATCTTTTTCGTTTCCTGTCGCTGACTTAAATCCCACGATAAGTCTAAACTGATTTGTGGATCATCTTATAAGTTAAAATCCGAAACGATAAAGGTGTTAACGCTGTATTGAAATGTACTGTCACGGTTTTTGAAATATCTCTGCAGTTATATAACTAAGAGACAACTTAATTTTACTCGTAAGGACTGGTCCTTTAGATTGGTGTTTTAAAAACTTAATGTGAAATTCATGGACACTAAATGTCATAGCTGGTAGCAAAGTTCCCTCGTTTTAAGCATGTCGAATGACTGTCCTCTTGAAAGCAACTCAGACGTGAAATTGAAATCGACTTGAGTGAAACTGAAACAGCTTTCTTGAAAAACGAGTCGAGGCTTACTCATTGTTTTCCATTGTTCATGGTCAAGGCTATTTTGCATTTAGGACCCCAATGTATCGCATTTTGACAGAGCTTGATGCTAATCCATAAGTAAGACTGACATATGTTCCCAAAACGGCTTGTTTTCCAATTCTTTTAATTGGTTTTCAGGATTACGGCAAAAAGCGATAAATTTAGGTGCATGTTTTGAGGCCGGTCACTCCTGAACGTTTTGTTATAGTACCAAGCTATACACACCGACATTAAGAACACGCTATAGCTACCAATTTTTTGGCCATAATGGAGTTTGGCTGGCCTGGGTATTACCCATGCATGGGTTGCCCACAGTGTCTGTCAGCACGATTCATGGAAGGTATACATCTAGCTTCTTGGTTTAATCACGCTTAAAAACTCTAACAATTAGATAATTTATTAATGCTTAATTTTGACAGGAAGCTTTGAGCAAACTCGTCTATTGCTCCTAGTATAATAATAGAGCCTTAGTGACGATAGTTACAAAGGAAAGTTATCTTTTTTGAAGACGAAAGTTACTGCGCAAAAGTTCGTGCATCTTTGTGGCAATCTTGCGAAAAGGTGCTTAAAGATGTTAAATTACAGCTAAATTCATAAGATTTTTTTCATTTTACAGGTCCGCCAAGAAAACAGCGCCGAGAGCGGACAACGTTCACGAAAGCGCAGCTGGAAATTCTCGACGAGCTCTTCGCTAAGACAAAATATCCTGATATCTTCATGAGAGAAGAAGTCGCAACGAAAATTAATCTTCCAGAAAGTAGGGTACAGGTTAGTACAACTGAGTAATTATCATTCAAATGTGTAGTATTCGCTTCCGCATACTAAAGAAAACCATCAAATTAAATTCATTTCTTTCCAACAGCTCTGATAACATTGAGCGGTGCTAATTGTATTAAGTTCACGGGGAGCAGGCCACAAAAACCAAAGATATTTGATGTGGTTTTTTTTATTGTATTATTTCCTTAACGCATTCAGAGACATGTTTCCAAGTCTCGCTGTCGTTTAAAGTAGCACGAAAACGTGATAACAATATCAGTTCAGGAGAACATTGTTTTACCATTCAGTTCTTTGTGATTACTTTATTCATGATCAAGCTAGAAAAATTTCTGATTATTTTGCAAACAGTATTTTTTGGGCATATTTTACTTTTGTGTCCCCAATTAGTTGTGAAAACTAAATACATTGACCCATTAATAAAGCTTTTACTAGCTTTACTTTTACTTACTTTGCTTTTTGAAACATTCCACAACCTCATGGACATTGTTACTCTCTATCGCGCATGCGTAGCGCACGGAAACGATTATCATTTGACAAAGATGAAAGATCCGTCCAAAATCCTATTGATTTGTTTAAAAAGAGGCGTAACCTGGTTGTTAGGGGATTGCAGTCACTTAATTATCCACACATTATGCTGTTATTAGTGATTCTTTATTTACAAAGGGACTGTTATCTCACAACTGGACGCCCACATCGGCGACATCTTCGGCCGACTGGCATCAAATGACTCTATTAACACGTGTTGAAAAATTCGCACGAAATGTATTGTAGTGCGATACTTTGATTTAGAATTCTCATCGACTTAAAAATAGACGCACATCAGTGAAGAGAAGGCGTTTAAGAGTTTAATATGCTTTATGGCTTGCAGCACCTCAAATCAGAAAGGTGTAAACACAACAAATTGCTATCGTGAGATGCAAAAGTGCAGTGTTATCCTCACAGTTTGAAATTCTTGCCCTTTCAAGTACCGGGCGTCGTCAGTTTTTATTTAGACTCACGCGAATGTTTCTTTCTGTCAAAAAGCTTTTATGAGACTTTCACTTTTTCTTCTTCGAGGCAAGCTTTGTCAAGAACTTTCCTTTAGTTTAGGCCATCGATGTGATCGAATGTAGTCGCAACTCATGATCCAATCGCATGACCTCGCCCATGCATTTGTCTGGTTAGACTGGTTAGCGTTTGTGCCCATATCTATGATACTTACAGCTTCCTGTTAAATACCTAACAATTTTTCGCACCTTTGGATTGTTCACATTCAAATTGTTTTTGTTCACCCTTATTAAAGCTCTATGCTGATAGTTATATTTAAGGTCATGACAAGAATGACAGATAAACATATTTGACGGAAATGTCAGGTTTATCAAGATTTTATCAAACATTCCATAATTTTCATTCGTTTTTCTTTCTTCCTTTCTCCAAGGTATGGTTTAAAAACAGAAGAGCTAAATTTCGACAGCAAAACAAACAACAGCAAGGAGTCCAGAACAAGCCGAAGCCACCGGTGAAGAGAAAAACACCTTCACCCCCTCTTCAACAAGTTCAAGATCTACCAAAGGCATCTGGCCAAGCTCCTCCTGCGTCACAACAGATGAATAACTTCACCTTCGGTGCCCCCTCTTGGCCGAACAAACACAATATTCAGGGATTGCCCAACATGCAGAGACACGACAATTATCAGAAATATATCAACAGCAGTATGAATGCTTTTTCGGGAGCTAATTTTCCAGCTGGACAACCTCATTTTAATCCGAACCACGAACAGTATTTTCCTTATATGACAAACGGTGGCCCAATGCCAGGCGACCTGACAAGAAATCGACTAGAATCATCACCTTTGATGTGTTGAGATAATTTTTGTCCTTGCTAGTTTTCTTCTTGTCATCGAAGGCAACACTTAGTATTACAGTTCTCGAATTATGAAATGTACCATTTCTTTCATGTCTCCACTAGCAGAAAACCAGCCAAAACTGTGGGCCGAATAAGTCCCGTTAAAATCCTAACTAGACTGTAGAGTTATCACAGAACTACAGTTTGTGGCTCATTTCCATTGCTTGTCAGCAAAATTATTCTTTTTTTATTACGTCATATTTTTTGATAACTTTTTTTGTTTTGATTTTCAAACCTTTTGTTCGTTTAATAGGAAGACCATTTTACAGTTGTGGACTTAGTATCCTAGCCTTTGAGTGTAGGTGAGGCTGAGGTTGACCTTTGGTTTTGATACAAACCTCCTTTTGTAATGGAAATTGTGCTTAAAAATATATTTGTTCAGGAGCCTGACTTGTTAGCATAAGAAAATATGATTTACATAATAAAGCAGAAAGGGTTATATCAAAGGTCAACTCCAGCCTTGTTTTCACCTGTAACTGTAAAGGATGAATTTAGGTTTCTTGGAAACTGCCCAGCTACCCCTCCCCTAAGCTAACATTAACACTTGCTTCTCACTTAGGGCAAAATAATGGCTTAGGGGAGGGGTAGTTGGGCAGTTTCCCACAAACCTAAATTGATTCACTGTAAAATGGGTTGTTTTCTGTTTGTTTGACTGGGCACTCAAAACAGAAAGAAACTATTCAATATCATGCATCATGTTTTACGCCAAAGAAACTGCATGAAACCATATTCGATGTCAAGAGCTTTAGGAGACATTCATTTACTCATTATAGTATTTAACCCGAAAAAAGTTGAACGTGTTTTTCGCGGGATATAATCTGCCAGGCCACATATTGAGCACAATTTCTTACTTCATGTTCTTGACCGGCAACAAATTTCGAAAAAGTATCGAAAGTTGCTCTTGGTAGTGTGAATTGTGTATACTAAATAAGTTTACTTATTTTCAAATTCATTCTAAATTCACTTACTTTCTTTAAATGTCGTAGTCTTTTATCATTGCATCTTCCAATATAATTTCCAAAAAGGGGTTACAAGGCGTTCAGAATGTATATTGTTGAATAATGTTAACGGACCTCCTTATAAATTAATTTCTTTAACCTCGAATTAAGTAAGTTAATTTGTATCATCCTGCTTATTTATCAACATGTAAATAGCTTAAAATTTTTACTGTTGGACGAAGAAACCAATTTGTATACATGCTTCTTTTAATGTGTTACGACATTGTAACTTTTAATGCTTAATAACATCTCCAAAATTTTTGGAGTCGTTGTATTGGACTTGTGCAAATATAAATACTTAAATGAACCAAAATATTATTGATATGATTACTAAGGGAATGTTAAAATAAACTAGAAAAGTTTAATTATCAAGGAACGTTGATAATTGCCTCGAAATTATAATAACCTAGTATTATATCTGGTAAGCGTTGGATGAAACCCAAATTAGTATGTTCTGAAAATAATGTCCAGCTAGCGAAAGATCTCACCTCGAAAAATACAGAGTGTAGCTCAGAAATAACACGCAAACTGCGGTGATAAACTTAGAAAAACGCACAGCGCGAAAAATATGTCTTTTACTTTATGTTTCGTTTAGTAGACGAAACCTTAAGTTAAAAGTCTTTTCCCTCTAAGAATTTTTTACTCATGTTTATCACCCGGCAGTTTTTGTGTTATTCTTCACCAAGCTACGACGAGGAAAAGAACAAGTGTATTTACGATGAGCTACAGAAATTCCCTCAAAACGTTACATGACGGTGTAGCATCGGCAAAACGCTGGCTTTAACCCTTTTAATCTGTAGAGTGCATTGATTAAAACTCTAGAAACCCTCCAAATTAAACTTTCGCTTACTTTTTTTAAATTTTAAGGGTACCACTTGAAAAGGCTGACAATCATTTCGACCCGAGAGGGATACTCCCTGAATGGCCTATACGGGGAGCTCCGCCCACAAGGAGTAGGCTTCGGGTATATAAAAAGGTAGGGATTTCTCCAGTTGAAGAGTATGAAAGGGTAGGTGGGAAATCTGTCATTTCGGTCTGTAAATGAACCCAAATTAAATGGGCTAACAGATGCATTTTATGGCTGTGAAAAAGTAGAAAAAACTTACTGGTACATTTACAGCAGTTAAAAGGGGTGCAAAGCTTTAAACTAGGCTGGGTATGTGAAAGTGGCTCATTTTCTGTCAACAATGGGATATAAAGAGGTAAGGGGTAAATGTTCTTGAGGGCGGGGCGTCCAAGCAGAAAACGTTTTGAAATTCCCCCCGGATATTTTGAGCGCCTCTATGATCTACGGTACATGTTACCTTGAGACAGAAATAGTCAAACACAAAGTTAGATTTTCTAGGCCTACCAGGTCCAAACTAAGGCGGCATTCAGAAAGACCGAAGCTAACCTGATAAAGCCCCTTTGGACAAGCAAAATACCAGATACAGCATACTATTGTCATTTTTAAACTCCTTTTTTTCAGGTGACCAGACTCTCTAGTGAGGGATTTGGCGAAAAGGCGAGAGGGGCCGGAGACGACAAAATGGGGGTGAGGAGAGGGTGGAGCCTAACTGCGGGTAAAAATTTCAGTGTGTAACGCAGAGGGTGTAAAACGAAAATGAAACAACCTTACCTGCACAGACAGTTTGTTATGTGTATGAAAACAAGAAGAAAAAGATTAATGGCAGTTTACTTGAATACTGAGTCATGTGGCGAAACTTGGTTCCAGTGCTACGCGGCCAATCCATGAAGGTGTAGAGAACTGGGACTAAGTTAAGAATCAAAATGGCGGTTGTTGGCGCTCTAGAAATGCTTCATTGTTCATTGCCTTAATGCACAGATTTAAAGCAGTTTCGAACATAAAATTGAGGAAATTATATATCTTAAGGACAAAAAATTGAAGGTAAGGTGATCATTATGTTGTATTGAAGATATTTTAGCTGTCTTCTTTCCCCTGGAACTCGATCGAGCGCGGTTCGCTACGGTTCAAGCCGGTCGTTCAAAACATCTTTCAATTGATAATCTTAACAGTAGAAGACGCAGTTTGTTCTCCTAAAACTTATCCACAGAATGGACATTTGTCCGTCGAGTAGCGCTATTCAACCAGATTGGACGTTCCGAAAACAGACCTGTTTGTCTGCTGGTTTTTGCGCGGTTACAAAATTATACTCAGTATAAACGGCGCGCATCTCCTGACGCACTTTTTACTATCTTTGTTGTGGTTCAAATTTATTCCTACTTTTAATGAAATGTTCCTTCGTTTATAGCCTGTTCCAGGCTCCAAAGTAGAAGGAAAGCACAGGATTTTTTCTTTAAGCATCAGTCAATTCCAGCTGTGTGGGCGCCCCCCCCCCCCCCCCCCACCGGGGCATTTGCCCGCCTTGTCAGTCCCGGGGGTGGGGCATTTGCAAATTTTGCGCTGCTCAGGGGCCGGGCATTTGCCAACCCCGGGGCCAACCCCGAGCTTTTGACACGCACACGCTTTCCTATGAGAATATAACTACACAGAAGATTTTGCTGGAAAAACAAGCAGATTGGCTCATTTGTCCAGGATGGGAAAAAATTGAAGAGGTTTGTAAAGGCATTTTCTTGATTTTTTGCATGCATTTCTTCATTGCTTATCAAGCCAGAATTACATAGCGAAACTCAGGAGCTATCGACATGAATCAACGTTTTTTTTGGTTATTGAATCAAGTTTCTCTTGATATTATTTGAAGAATATCCTTTCATAGTTATAAAACCATTCATAACAGTTAACTTTACAGTGCACTATTAATTTTAATGTCAATAATTTTATAACAATACTAAAACCATAAGCTGGTATCGTCACGGCATAAACTCTTAATTAGAATAGCACTATTACAAAGGAAGATGTTAATTGAAACAAAAACTCGCACATTATTTAAAATGCTTAAAATGGCACTACTCAACTGTTCGATCAATGAAAAATGTTGCTGGGTGCAGCTGGAATTGACTGATGTATTAAGACTCGTTAATATACATTTTATTGCATACCCAAAAGCAAAGGGAAATAGAATTTAAAACAAGGATAAGGTTGAACCACAACATATGATTTTTAGATTTAATATTTCTTATACTTCTTACAAAAAAAGAACAACACTAGGTTATTACTGTGTTCACTGAGGTGGAAAAATTGCAAATAATGGCTTATTTTTCCGCATCAAAGAACACAATGGTGGATACTACCTTATTCTCACTTAATTTTGCAAGTATTAAAATTCGCGAAAAAACCTGAGCCATATTTTGTGAGTATTTAATTTCGCAAATTTTAGGGATTTACAGGGATTTTTAGTGGATTTTTAGATTTTGCAATTTTTCCCAAATCATGAAATTTGCGAAATTTAATACTCGCAAAATTAAGTGAGAATAAGGTACACCTAACCTGTTTAGCACTTTAAAGGAATTTTTTTTTGTCTTGGTGGGTTGAGGGTGGGGTATGAAAGCCCATTGATCATTAATGAGAGAAACATCTTGGTTTTCTGCAAAATACCATTGCAACCAACTTTGTTATCTTAGTAGATGGATAAAATAATAATAATAATAATAATAATAAATAGAGAAAAAAGAACAGTACATTTTTCATGCTATAAATAGATTTCTGTGAATGAAAATGCAATCCAGCCATTTATTCATTTCTCTTGCTACAGCTATGGGTAATTTAACTATACTTGCACACTGGAAATGTCTCTGTTTCCTGTGGTTTTACTTAAAATGAAATGCCAGTTTTTCTAAGGTTCTCCTTGATGCTCCGCCAGAGGGGGTGCTGATCCCTTATAAAAAATACAGGGTCCTTGTTGTCCCTTTAAGGTGTAGAATGTGTCTATAGGCCTTTTGTACTAGTTGATCACATGATCAACTTTCTTTAAACACAACAGCACTTCCTTTTAGACAAAAAAAAAAATTCGTGTCAAATTTTCTGCTATGAACTAAAGGAAATTTAAGTCCTGTAATGCATAAGGAAAATATGTTACTTGTAACTGCGCCATATTGCAATATTTGCTCACTTTTGGAATTGGTGAGTGTAAATACATTGGCGCAGACTGATCCTGGTATGTTTAGAGGTGTCTTTGAAAACTTCAGACAAGTACCCCTCCCCCCATTCTCCTCTGAAGCTGAGGCCCTTGCTTATCATGTCTCGCACATGAGCATGCCACTTCTCATGAAAGCAAAATAAGAGATTGCTTGCAGTCTCCTTGCAACTAATGTATGCCATCTGTACCTGTTTTTTATCCAGAATTGTCCTCAGAGACCCAAGACCTAAAGTTTGATTTAGTTAAGGCGATCTAGCAATTGAAATTAAAATAACATTTCTACCGGTAACCAGAAATGCCACAATGCCCACAAAGACAATCCCTGAATCCTTTTGTTTTCTTCTTGTGGTACTTGAACTTTGGTCAAATGTGGCCTTGATGAAGGGGAAAGGGGGTTACAATTATTCAAAATCAACAGCAAAGATGCGAACACGATGTTATGTCATGTTGCCATGATCAGCGATTTTGTTACAAATAGTTATGGTGAGTCCTGGGACTCATCATGTGTAAAATCATGAGTCCCTGTTTACAATCAATGAGTCCTAAATTGAAAATGCTTGGGTTTTTATGTAACCAGACAGTTAATCTGGAGATAGACGCCCAAACTCTTTATTACAGTTTACTGCAAAAAGAAATCACATGAACAGGACATTCTACTAAAAAAATCTTCAAATCGATCAATCGTTCTTGAATTATTTTGCATCTTTGGGGAGTTTTATGCGTCATAGACGCAGGACGCAGAGGTAACAAGATCACTGCATGATATGTTGCAACGCGTCAAAGAAGTCAAAACAGATATTTACCCCACCAAAATATTAATTATACCAAGATGAAATTCATAAAATCAAGGGCGTTTGGTAACAAGATGTCGTCTCAATCTACTTTTCATGCTTCTTGCAATTGACAATAATAAATGCGAGCCCCCTGGCGAGTAGCAGAGTAATCTTTGGGTCTCCTGTGGTTGTTTGGGTGTCGGTCGCTATTTAGGCATTACAGCTAGCAAGTGTATGTCCAGCGATGTCATCACTACTAAATTTTAAATCGTAACACTTTTATTGCGTCAGTCTTATTTCGCCAAGTTTCGCACATTGCAGCGCCCACAAGCAGTTTCAAATTATTTTGGTATGATTGTAAACTGGCCGCCAATTAAGATGCAAAACACAAAGAGGTCGTACGAGCAAGCTCTCAGGGGCGCTCTGGCGGCGGAGCGGGAAAAGGAACGAGAGTTTGCAACTACGTTTCTGGAATATTTAATATCTGCATCGAAAAAGTCGATGCGAAATGCTGATTGGCGGAGATGACATAAGAAATGACGTCATTACCCTTAGCACGTGTTTTTCAATGTTTGTTTACATTCGCGTTCGTTTCTGCTTCGCGCTGATTGGGGGAAATTTGACGGCTCAGTCGACGGGGAGCCACAGGGGAATTGCAGGTGGAATTCAAATTCCACAGATGTAGTTGCAAGCTCTCCTTCCTTTTCTCACCCGGCTCCCAGACCCCCTGGCCTGGAGAGCTTGCTCGCAGGTTGATGACTCCCCAATAGTCCTTTATCCCACAGCCATCAATAGAGAGGAGAAGTCATTACTTTACGTTCCCATGGAAGCAAACTTTCTGGATGACAACAAACCGTAAGCGTCACCACAAAAAGTGACTTCGCACTCTTTAAAACTTCATGGATCTTATTCAATTTCATTCAATTTGTCAAACGTTGGCGCAATTATTTTTCTGGGATTGAATCCGAAAGGACCGCATCTAAGGTTGGAAAAAGAAAGAGAAAATTTTTGTGTTGTGTTCATCAACTCCATAAAGCCGAAAAGCATGCGCATGAAATTAGGAAGTTTTATGTTGCAATCGTGCAACTACGGCTACAAAAAAGCTTGATACACTTGCAAAGTAGTTGTTTTGCTAATATAAACCTATTACTTTAATGCCGTTCTCGTTGCCGTGGCAATCGTCGTTGCTTAATTAAGCTCCCTATTATTGTGATCCAGAAATTTTGCTACCATGGTAACATGACGTCACACTTCTCCCCTCTATTGACCCAATTTTTTACAATTTTTATTTTAATTAACAAAATGTGTTTTTCAGTTCATCGTTTCTCAGATGAAAATTATATTTTACTGCCCACCACCTGCTCGCAGCATTACGCTTAGAATTTGAAACCTCTTGTATAATGATTTAGGGTTTTATTGATTTTTTCAATGGAATTTTATTTGGGATAGTATTCTAATAACATAACAGCTAATATCATGGGCGTGTAAACCGCCCAACATGATTTGGAAACTAACATTTCCGTTGTCGATCCTGTAAATATTGTTTAGTTAAAGCTTGATACTTGGCAGTATTACTTCCGGGAAATTGGAGAAAGTAATTTACTTGTTAAATACATGTATTAGACTGTATACAGCAAACGCGCCACCTGAGACCTGAGGTATACAAGACGCTAGACTCTCTGGACAACGAGGCGTTTTTTTCCTAACATAATTGACGAATACTTGCTAAAACGTTGCCAAAAATCAGGAGTGACGGTTGAGGGCCTGTTTACATAGAGGTGGGGGACCCCAGATAGGTGAGGTAACATGTGGAGGTTCACCCCATCTATCATGTAAACGTGATCAAATTAAAATGAGAGATTCTATGGGCAGGCGGGTTACCTCACCTAAGCGGGTTATCTCACCTACCTGGGGTCCCCCACCTCCATGTAAACAGGCCCTTAGTCAATATACTGTCTATATTCCTCATTCATTTCAGTATCTGTAATGTCCCTTGTTATGCATGTACTTAATTATCTTTCATCCACAAAATATTTGTCCGGCCGTGTCCATTCGCGGTTTCTGACTGGACCCAAGGGCATTAGCAGGCATTGTAATTCACTTAATGAACATTGTAGAAACGTTTCTTCTTAAGACGTCTTTTTTAACACATCATGGGCGACGACTCTAGTCGATTTCTTGCCAGGTAGCCTGGCATTGGACCAACGTTTCCCATATAAGGAAAATATTGTTCGTGGCTTGCATTAAAACGAGGCTGGGAAGCGGGAAAGAGAGCCCCTGGAAAAGCATTCATGTTGTTGTTGAGAAACTTCTGGTAATTGTCGTGTCTCTGGGTGTTGTTGGTCAATCCTTGATGAATGTTGTGTTTGCTCGTCCATGATGGGCCACTGAACGTGAAGTTATTCAACTGTTGTAACGGAGGAGCTTGACTGGATGCCTTTGGTGGATCTTCAACTTGTTGAAGAGGTGGTGTGGGGGTTCTTGCCTTCACTGGCGATTTTGGCTTACTCTGACCTCCTTGCTGCTGCTTCTTTTGTTGTCGAAACTTCGCCCTTCGGTTTTTAAACCACACCTTTGAAACGAATAAAACGAAATTCAATGTAATTGTATACATGTGTATAGGTTTGATAAAACGGGGTTATGATAGAGCGTTTTTACTCATGTGGCCATCAGCTAGCATACTTATTACCTCAAAAGAAGAGCGTTAGCGTAAGAAATCAGTTCAACTCTCATAAGGATTGGTTTGGGACACCAGAATGGCGGACGTGAAGTCATGTGAAAAGGCTCTATACGATAGTGCAAGGGAATTTATTTTTCGCTGGTAGCATGTTAGTAATGAATTCCCGAAAAAATTAAGCTAATTATGATCAATTAATCCTTCACTTCGAGAGTGAGTGATAGAAACCTGTATGGTTGCTCCAACTTTTAAGTCTCCAATCAAACTGCTACGATGTGAACAATTAAATGAAAGCTACTGAGCAGTAATTTTCTGTGGTACTGTTTATGAGGTGGCTTGAACTTTTGAGTCTGTGGAGAAAATCCTTGGTGTGAACATTCAAATGAAAGCTACTAAGCAGTAGTTTTCTTCTCTGTCTAACTTTTGAGTCTATGAATAAAATCCTATGGTGTGACCATTTAAATGAAAGCTACTGAGCAGTATTTTCTTGTGGTACCGTTCATTATGGTGTATAAGGTGGTTCTAACTTTTGAGTCTGTGGATGAAATCCTATGGTGCGACCATTCAAATGAAAGTCACTGAGCAAATGTAACCTCTTTGGCTGTACTTTCAGATGTTGTTAGTAGTTTTAAAGCATTTTACAAAATGACCATTTGAAATCTTGCTAAATTGACTTTTGCCACCTTTGGGAGTGAAAGCTTAACCCATGCGAAAATCGGCCTACTCGCAGAGTCGAACTACACGAAAAAAAAAAAGGTTGTCCTCGAGGTAGCGAGGTATCCACGTTACGACTTATTTTTTACATGTATGTGGCACATCACGATTTGGCGGTTGCATCGGGTGGAACATTTTTAAGTTTAAGAATGCTCCAACTAGGATATTAATACAAAACAAAAGCCAAATGTTCAGAGCAAAAATAAGAACAATGGGCAAAGCGAGCAAGGTGCTGTGAGTATATCTTGTTGCACGGCATTTGGTGTCTAAAATCAATTTGTTCGTAACAATAATCAAACAACATCAAACGAAGAGGTTATGAGAAGCAATACAATCATCACCCTTATTAAATTTCGCTTTCCAATTCTGTAAGGAAATGTAGGGAGATCAATTTGGAGAATTTTTTATGTTAATATCGGAGAGGTGACCCTTAGTTATTCTAATTTTCTCTGCAGTAATTTGTTGGACAGAGAAACTCCAAAAGCACTACAATAAACTTAATATTTTGTGTAAATTTTATGTCAATTTGTGCGCATTTTTCCTCCCAGAAGCTGTTCAGTTCATTTAGTTTTTCCTCTTGCAAGATTAAGTGTTCTTACTTCTGTTAGTATAGGGATGGAATACCATGCATGATGTTACTATTTAAGAAAACCTCATAGGTAGTATTCCGTAAGGTGCTCCAGTTTGTTTTCAAGAAATTAAGTCTTTTACCTGCGGCTTGAAGGTTACAACTCGACGTAGAAGATAGTAAAAGTAAAAAAACAAAGTAAACTAAAAAAAAATTACTATTCACAAGCAGTTCCACCCTAAATCCATTTACCGGACTGAAAGACATCAATTTCACTTTGTTTTTTATTTAGTTTTCATGTCGTGCATAACAACTTCGCGTGAGTTTATCTACCTCGCGATTTCAAGAGATAGCTTAAAACCATAAACACATTATGCGGTGCTCACGCTAACCCTGTTTAAGCATATTTTTTATATGTACAAATTTTGTTTTGTTTACTCCAGAAGAAAGAGAGAAATGCTTATTCTTTGTCAGATTGTCGCACTTTGTTGAAATCACAAGAAAAAAAGAAATTCTCATTTTAGCCAAATCTGAATTTTCGTGCTCGTCGAAAGTTTCGTACAAGGTTGTCAAGACATATCATTTTGCGATTAGATTATATCGCTAATCAGGAATTCTGTAATAAGCGACAGACTTTGCACAAGTTAAACTGTGGTCAATTTGCAGCTAATTAATTGAATGTTTGCTATCAGCGTTTTGATAAAATTTTCTTTTTTGCTACGCCTCTTAGTAAGATTTGTGGTGTGTCAACCAAGTACAAACATAGGGGCGTTCCAAAGACCCTTGTGTAGGCAGGTTCGACTTTCTTTTAGAATCTAAATTTTTAAGTGTAGCGCTCTTACGGTCTTAAGCTTTCAGAGAAAATATTAGCCTAATCCTTGTCCAAAATAACAAACAGCAGAAGGAATAAACAGGAAAGCAGCTGCCTAAGCAGCTTAGTTTAAATGGTCATAAATCAGGTCTTCATTCACGAGCCCCGCAAGGAATTAAAACTACTTTATACAGGATAATATACATTTCTGCAGAAAACTACAGGGGACATGCTTAATAGATTTCGTGTATTTCAGTGGTTGTGCTTTATAAATAGAATACTAGTCACGAAGGCCTGTTATGTCTGTCTATCATAATAGAGCCAGTCGACTGTATTATTCTCCAAATGAGAAACAAACCTCAAGATATTGAAAGTAAGCACAAAAGATCCTAGATTAAAGATTTCCTGTCATTTGCTCGTATTTTATTGTTGTATTTTTCTCTTTTTTTTTGTTTGTTTATTTTTTCCAAGTAGGGAATTCCTTTGTACAGTTATACTTTGTCGCAAGAGCGTTTGCGGAAAAATACGGCTGTTTAAGGTTAAGGCGATCCTGCTACAGCGGAAGGAGATTAACTCTTTTTTTTTTAGCACTAACTCTACTGAATGACGCTTTCACCATTTTGACAGTCATAGCCGATAGCTTTGTCATAAGAAGATACTCAGATGATAAAGTGGTTTCATTTATAGAAATAAAAAAATATACGTGACAGCTGCCCATGCCATTATGCCATGCTCTTTTTCGATGAATCTTTGGTAACTGCGAAATTTGTTGCTTGATAAGAAATGCTTTCCGTAGACAATGTCATGTTTCTCAAACTGTTTCAGCCTGCATCTCAACACCCGATTTTAAACACCCTTTAGCTTTCAAACATTTTATTTGAACTCTTTGTGTATTGAATTTCCACTTATATAATGTGAGAAACGGCGCTTTTAAAAGCTGTTCTGAAGGGAACATATTTCAGTAAACGCTCGTAAATGCAAGTTGTCACGACGGGTGAGAATGAAATTAACATGTGCCCCCATTATAGTTTTCTGGGATGAAACTTGTCATCTAGAGCCTAAAAATAAGTTCCTTAGTGTCAAATAACTGATGAGCGGAAAATGACTTAAATTTTTCCTGATTACGTTGAAGTATAAAACGAATTAATACGCTGTTTGACGTGCTTCTTGTCTCATTGCTACGTGATTGCCTATTAAAGTAATACCGTCAATGTGGAAAATAATACCTATTTCCTGAAAAGATATCGATATTTACTTCCCTTGTTGATCCTATAAAACTTTCCCAAAACCAGTTCAAGTAATACTGATATGAAAAATGAAGAGAACCATTAACAATTATAAAGTGGGCTGCCAAATTTTACATCTGCAGACAATAAATCCTTTTTGTAACTTGAATATGAGTGAAAAAAGGCTTGGAAAAAATCTCATTAAGGGAGGTCGAATTGTCCGAACTTTGCTTCTTCAAGTATTTTTCTTAAGTTTGTACGACCCTTTGGTTGTACCTGTTTGAGTTGTAACGAGCTTAAAACTCATCAAAGTAGATTGGTATCAGATCAGCTAAAGCTGTAGTCAAATCACAGAGGGCTTTTGGTCAGTTCGAGTCAGTAACAGACCTTAAGGCTCCCGGGGGAGGTACTCGACCAAAATGTGGGTATAGGTAAGCCGCTGAGGTTTGGAGACCCTGACCCTGTTTAGGACAAAAACGTCGTAAAATACATACGCTGTTCAGCACAACATCCTCAATTGTATTACCCTGTTTAGGACAAAGGACAAAATGCACGCCTTCTTGTTTTAAAGCCACTTATTGGCAATGGCATTAGAGCAAATTCACTTTAAAGGCTTTTGCATACTTGGAGTACAAACAAAATTTATCTTGCAAAACAAATCAATGGCGCGGGCAATAGCCCCCCCCCCCCCCCCCCCCCCCCCCTGGCTTCAAACACCGTGTTCTCACCTGTACTCGACTTTCTGGCAAATTTATTTTCAGGGCGATTTCCTCTCTCATGAAGATGTCAGGATATTTTGTTTTGGCGAACAGCTCGTCCAGTAGTTTCAGCTGCGCCTTTGTGAAAGTTGTTCTTTCTCGTCGCTGTTTTCTTGGGGGAGCTGTTAAGTAAAGAAAAAAAGTATTGTCCATGTGAACAATGAAAAACAAGAATGTTTTCAGGCCAGCTTGGCAGGTCTTCCGCCTTGCATCAAGGCTCTTGGATACTTTCTAAGATGTATTAAAAGGGTCCACCGACAATATGTCATAGGCTCCTTAAGAGAGGAAAGAGAATAGTCCTCTTTCCCTGAAATAGAAACGGAACTGAAACCACCATGATGCACTGTAATGCAACGTTCGATGGTGCCATGCTATGAACTGAAAAGTTAAGCAGGACAAAAGAAACACAGTAGGGCTAAACGTATCACAGTTTTTTTGTCTTCAAAAACTTCAATTATACATAAATACCCAATGATTCTTCTAAGAACTCTTCATAAAGTAAAGTTGTCCGCACAAGTTTTAACAGTCAGTGTACAGTAAATTCTCAGTCATCTTAAGAATTGGCGTATGGTAATTTTAATAAGGAATAATGTTTACTCTAATCTCGTAAACACCTCAGTTTGATAACCGTGGTTCCGTTTTTTGAGAAATCGTTCAGCGAAACTTTTACTTGTCAAACCTTTGCGTTACTTTACAAAATACAGATAAACTTCATTCCTCGTTATAGTGCACTAAATGTAAGCCTGCGTTCAGTATTAAGCTAGTAATTGAATGAAATGACCAGTGTTCCACCCCAGTGCTAAGGTTGGATGAGATACTGCTGCAGTTTTGGACGAAATTCGGTGGTGTTACCATTAAAATAAAACCTGTTTAGCAGAACATTTGCGCAGTACTATATATTTTATACAATTTTACCGATGAAAGACATTTCGAATTTTTGTTGACCACTATATGAACAGAAACGATTAAACACGGTTTGAAGTTCAAGGAATAAAATCTGAAGATGTCAAAGAATTCTTACTACCTTCCATAAATCGCGATACCAGACAATGTGGGCATCCCATGCAAGGGTAGGTATAGCCATGCCAACCGAAATCCATGATTGCGTTTCGTAAGAGATCCTTTCTCTGTGCAAGACAGTTTGATTATGTGCTGTTTGTGATATTGGCGTGCAACTAAATGTGTGGTGCTCACAGTGACCAGCGAAATCACGTCTTGATGAAGGATTATACGCCTATTTGTGGCTTAGCCGGTGGATAATGCTAAGCCGACAAGGAGAGAGCTTGTCTTTAAATAACCCTGTTTCGTGACATGTTAAGTAAGCTGGAGATAATAGCGAACGTTAAATGTCATATCTACTCCTGCCTTGAAGATTAGTGGCGTTTATATCTACATGTATGGTGACATACGCTTTATTATCGAATTCTTACAACACGGGCGGTCAACAAATAGCAATATGCGCCACCTAAACCCCAGGTCAAGGATAAATATTAAACAGCCAGCGGGAGCTATAATCACAAAATAAAGCTATGATTTTTTTTTCTGCCAAAAAAAAAACCGAACGCGATCAGGAAGTGAGCAGATTAGCGTTATTGCTATTATTATGATCCACTAATAAAAGTAATTTAACCCTTTTCTCTTGGTTATAACCACGGGAAAATTCAAGAAAATTGTTAATTTTATTTTGTAAATTCCTAAACGTTACCCACTACCGAGCAAAGTAGTACTAAATATGTTTCATCTGGAAGGGTCATATTGTAGGTTTCCATTCAGATTCAAGAAGTTAAAAATAAGTTTCATGACCCCATAATAAGCTTGAAAAATGAAAGGATTGTAGGTATTTTTGTGTTTCCAAACACCTTACAATTCTAGACAGATAGGACAGTTCTTCGAGAATGGGTGAGAACTTCCCAACTTCCCCTTCTTGGAATAAGAAGTGTCGCCTGTAAGTGGAAAGGACTATGTTGTGTACATTTGCATGCTTTGAACGTCTTTCAATGCATTCGTATCAATAGCACACGAAATAGGATTGGGCTTTCTTAAGCCTTCTTAGCTTTTTAAGCATCACTAAGAAGATTATCCAGTTTGAGAATTCTAAAGAATATTAAATGGTCATCCTGGGGTTATTACAAACGACACGAAGGCTAGACATGCAAGTTTATAGACCAACAGATACAGACAAGAAATGTAAGAAACACCGTACCATGTACATAGTCGGTATCCCGATGGAAGAAGTCCATATTATCTGGAGTATAGATAATACTGTTCATTGGAAAAGGTGGTAGAGGCGTTTCCATCTGTTGCTTGATTCTTCAGTTGTGTGGAACCTAGCGTGCAATACGAGAAAATATTATGTTAAACTTTGACCTCGCAGGGAAACTACCCACACGTGTAAGGGCTTGTGGTTTGGAGTTGTCTTGCTAGAAATCACGAAACAACTATCGATAACAACGCCCAAAATTCCTCATTTTCAATGCGTCATCTTAAAAGGTTATGCCATTAGCGTGCAATTGCGGATAATCATCTTGAAAGACCATTTCCTCTCGATGAATGATTTGAACTGAAATCACGCACACCAAAAAGCCTTATAATTCTTTCTTATTCTTCCATTTTTTTCTGATCTTTTTCTTCTTTTCCTTATTTCAAAAGCATCTAGTTGGCGCTTTTTTGTGCGCTGAAGAGTGAAGACTAAAAACGTTTTGCGAAAACAGAACATGTGTAGGCACAGTTTGTCGATGCGTCTGCACCATTCAGTCACAGTTTTCTTTCTTTCAAACTTGTTATTTAGAGTATAAAATTGACCGACAAAGCTTTGCGAAAAGGCTGATGACACCAAAACGATTTGTAAGGTGGCCGTCCAAAATACTGTTTTTACACATATTCACTGTCTCACAAGGGAAGTATCAGACATGTCGCCAGGCAACGAATAGCAAGAATAACTTTTGACAGGTAGCAAGTATCGACCAAGACATTGTTTTTTTGTTTCTTGTGGGTGGGGGGACGGGGAGGGGTAGGGCGAACGAAAAGCTTTTTCCGATATTGAATAGGTAGAGTATTATGGCACAGTATACCTAATGATGATTTCTTGAAAATTACACTTGGAGTCGATGCAAATATAAACTGATAATTTATCACACAAGATCACAGTACTTCACAAACAACATGCAGAGGCATCAGTGTGATTTGAGTCAACAAGTTACTTTCGGACATGGTGGTACGAAGTAGCATCATGAATAATAATGAAATCGCAGTTCATCAACTTCTTGGCCTGACAAATAAGATTTTACTGAATAAGTCTCTTTTATTCTCGGCTGCATACTACTGTAAGATACTATCCGTTCGTACCGTTTATTGTGAGTATGTTGTTTGCTTGTTCATTTCTGTTGCATGTTTCTGTGGTTTTTGCTTCATAACGTGTTATGTCTTTAACGGGGGAGACAGTTTTCCTTGTTCTCACGGAGACGCCGTTGTAGGAGATTTTCGTCCCGACTTTTAAAACGGCGACACCCTTGTATACTGACAAAGAAATGTTTTTTTCCGGTCTAGACTAATTAAGACATGCTATCGCGTGCACAGTTTGCCTCAGCTTGTCAAAACAAACAAGAGTTTCAAAGTTTACTAAAAGCGCAGCCTTGTTTCTTATATTTTATATTGTTAATATAGGTTTGCAAAACACAAACATCGCTTCATGATGCCTTATGCAAGCTCGTGCTGCGAGTCCAATCGTAGCCTCCACAGTTTCAATGTTGGTTCTGGGACATACTCTCATTTCATCTTATATTTAAGGCGATGAAGTAGTTCGAACAAATGAAAGGTGTATGCTTCCATTTCAGATAAAAGAAAGGTGTATCCCTTTATAGTGTATCATTATGAGTAGCCAATAGGTACTAGTCAATAGTGGCCACTGACGGGAATCCTTCTTCTCTCGCCATCTTTCTTGGCTTTTCATTTCACGGAGCACAAAAAAATACATGGGTAACAATTCAAACGTAATGCCAAAATGCCTTTAATTTGACCTTTTAGGTAAAAACAAAACGTGTTTTGACTAAAACTGTCCGGATAAAGGTAAATCAAAGAGGAAAATAAAATGCTGTGAATTTTTCGTTCAGTAGCCATTCCCTTACACCGATCTTTATCAGTAAAAAAGACAAATGCGGAAAACAAAACAATAACAATATAACATTTTCATGTCAACATCATCTCTTAATTCACCGTAAAAATCTGCTTCCTGCTATGTTTATCCACCTCAAGAAGTATACATGGTTGGGCATAATATCATCATGCAATCAATTTAAATTTACTGGGCGGTACTTCTTTAAACGAAATCTTAAAAAGTGACCATCTAAATGAGAGCTACTGAGCAGCACTTTCATTCCTATGGTACTGTTTATTATTGTCTGCACAAAGTGTTCTAACTTTTACACCTGTGAACGAAATCCTAAGGTGTGACCATCGAAATGAGAGTTACTAAGCAGTACTCTCCTCTGATACTGTTGATAGCCTGTACAATTTCCGAGTCTGTATATGGAACCCTGGCTGTGGTGGGACCTTTTAAAGAAAGCAACTGAGCAGTACTCAGTTTCACGCGGTATTTTTTTCTCCAGTTACAAAATGAGTCTTGGCTCATGCGGTACAACGTCTGGGTCTAATGCTTAAAATGAAATCTACTGAACAGCACATGTTTATTGTCATGTACAAGGCGGATCTTAGACTTTAAACCTAGAGTGACTCCTAGCAAATAACATGTTAAATTAAAGCCGGATCAGGCGAAATTGTCGTTTGTTTAGCAGCATGATTGTGTTTCTTTGCGTTTTCATGTTTTGCAAAAAGAAGTGGTAGGAATTCTCTGGGCCGGCAAATGTAAAATAAAGATTATTTTCTTACGTTTCATGTTGTTATCCTGAATTCAATCATCAAAATTTTCTTTCCTTGTCAGAAAAAAAAAAAGGATTTGGATACGGCATACACCACGCTATTTACTCGTACCCTTATTTTAAATGACATAAACATACATCGATTAATCGGCATCCCTTACTTGAAAGTAGACTTACCCACAAGAGAGACGTTGTTCAGGGAAATAACTTATGGTGCTCGCGTCACATTCACTTGAGTCAAGGATTCTATTTTTCAGTAGCGCACTTTTCCCCCTTTATATCACGATGGTTTCCACCCTTGTTTCTGTTTTTAGACTTTGCATGACGTCTTCCTGTCAAGGAAAATTTATTCGATTCGTACGACCGCACTTGGTACAGGAAATTCTATTTTTGCCCCCCAAGACGTGACTATCTGTCAAAATAATTACATAGTTCTAGGCTGAACTTTCCTCAGTTCTAGATTACTTGAGTAGTCAAGTGGAGTTGCTCCTTATTCTGACTTTAATTTTTATCTCTTATTTTTGTCTTTGTGAACAGTTAACAGCGGGTTTAAGCTTTCACAACATGCTACTTATAGATGTGGCTCTTCTTTTATTGTACTATTTTGACAAATGAAATTTGGAAGTCTTCCCAAAATTCTATTGTGGGGCAGGTTTGCTTAATCGGGACGTGCAGCCCAAAAAAGTTTGGTTTTCATAAAATTTGGAAGTTTTCCTAATTGTTTTTTGGGGCAAGTTCTGGTTAGCTGGGACGTGCAGCGCGGAAGGGGTTTGTTTTCAACTTTTCCGTCTTGAACAGGGCACTGATATCGTCACTTTCTTTAACTGGGTATCTGGTGTCTCCAACAGGATGAGAGAAAATGTTGGTTTATAAAAACCGTCTCGTAGGCAGAAGTTTACTGAAGTTAGTTTGTGTTTCACAAGGTTCCACAAGGGTTAGCCTGTTTCAGGCGTTCAGTAAGTGGAGTGCTGCGCCATCCCCATTATACTAACTCCTGGAACAGGCTACACAAGGGTAAAAAGTTTCAAGCCTGGCCTGCACCTTTCACGGATCCTGACTCGCTGTCAACAAGTTCCTCAGCTTCCTTCTTCAAGACGATCAACCTTTGGAGTGTCTACTTTGAGAGTGGCTCTAGATAACAGGCAAAATAATAGATGCCATCTAAATTGTGTTTGAGGCACCTATGTGCAGGTGTCTGGCATAAAGTAGTTTTGTTAGCTATTGAGAAACTGCGATGTTGCATTGGTATAAACCGAGTTTGAATTGGTTATATGCGGCCCACAGCTGAATGGCCGTCTTAAAGTCAGCGAATTTTCTCCGAGCAAATCATGGCATTGCGAGTTGTTTGTAGTTTATATATCGAATTGTGGAATAAGCTTTTGGTTAGAAGATAAATACACATATATTGACTTCGAACTTTGTAGAAAAAAGTCAAAGCCCATGCACTTGACGCGTTCATTCACAAAGAGGACAAAATCTCGGAACCCATGCTATCTGTTAAAAGCTCTGACCTTTCCACATGCACCAACGCAAATGTTTTCTTTTGCATAAGCCGTACGCCACGCTAATATGTGTACATGGGCGATACAGTTAGAAACTAGGCGACTGTTTCTGCGAACATTCTCGAGTTGTTGAAAGAAGAGATAATGACGCATCGAAACCATTCGCGCGACAATTAAGCCATTCTAGTCAACACATACCAATCTGCCGTCTCTTTTCGTATACCATGACAATCTTGAAAGCCGCAAAAATCTAGGACAAATTCTGTATCTTAAATCTCCATGGAGATAACAATCGCTCTTGGCTAAACCATCCCATAATTATACAAACCTCACACATCCCACAGTCCCTTGAGGGATAGCTAAAGATGTCAAAGGGGCCGGTAAACGATCTTTATTTCGTGAACTGAATGGAAAAAACGACATTTCCTACGGTCCACCTTTGACA
>OZ037787.1:5346036-5616036 GCA_964035525.1 Porites cylindrica | reverse complement strand
ATCCTATGATGTGACCATTCAAATGAAAGCTCTCCGCCTGTACTGTCACATATGGCTATGTGTTTTTCAAAATTTTACAAAATGAAATTGGCAAACTTGGTCGAAATTTTCCTTTGGCTACATTTGGCAGTGAAAGGGTAAAGTTTTTTACATTACGTTCACGATGCCTGTGGTGTCAAAAATCAAGTTGTCTTTGGTCTTCCTCCTGCTCTTCGACCCTGAAGCCTCCAACCTAGCGCTGTTATTTATATATTATTCGTTCTCACCTTTTACTGGGGTTGCTATGGACCCGATCTGACTATGGGCTTCCCGTAGGCTTTGACCGCAACGGCTTCATATCGGCCTCTACAGCAGTCACCTCGGTTTGATGGTCTCGGGAACATGTGGCTTTTTACAATGCAGGTTCATTAGACCTACCCCAAACCCTTCGACCTGTTGCTGGGTGGCTCTACCAAGAGTATGAGTCTCCAATCGCAAGCCGTCTCACCATAATCAGGTGGTGACGCCATCAAGGCAGAGATAAGCCGTAGTGCCCTTGGAAATTGTCGGTTGACGGGAGCTCAAATTAAACGTTTTCTAACATCTGAAAGCGCCTCGATTTCTAAACTGGCGATCAGTTAGCTGGAGCCAAATTTTTTACAGTGTAGGGATTCGCCAAATTACGCGGATCGACCATTCAGTAATTTTGTCCAGCACATTTACTTGCTTCGTTAGGTAGTTCGTTAGTTTAACAACAGTTACGGGTGTTAAAGAGGTGAGTCGCGGAAAGCTCATCGCTCCTTTGAAATTAGAAAGAGAACCCCGAAAAGCATTATCCAGTTTTTTCTTTGACTCGTTGGTTGATTGGTTCATTTTATTTGACACTATTTACATTAGATGTTCACAGATATAAGTTGTAACAATTACAGATTTAATTACAATTACAGAACCGAGTTATTGTTATATTGAAAGTGTGTGGTGGCCAAAGTAGCATCTGCTTTCGACATGTTGGCCACCACCTACTTTAGAATAAACAAAAACAAGCTGAACTCAATTAGAAGGGAATCATAAAACGTGAGACTAGCATAATATTATTTAAAGATTGAGATAAATTAGAGATATATTGAACCTCCACCGCTGATGAAAGTTATTCGCATTTGCATCGGAGTCTCACTAGATCTAAGATGATTAAAATATGTGCTGCTGGGTGAACTCTTTTCATGTATTCTTTATTCTTAACTTAGCCAATAAGTAACTGTGCTGTTGATCGACAACGTCGGTTGAGAGCAGTTGCCCAATTTTATATTCTAACCAGTAGCTTGTGTGAGAAACTGGCATTCATCACTGAGGAATTATTAAGGTTCCAGTACTCGGTTGTTTACTGTTAAGTACACAAAAATGGTGGTAAACCGCACAAATGCCTTATTTGTACTAGAAAAGATGAAAACCTGTTTACATTCCTGGTTGAGTACTCGCCCCTGTTTTATTAGAACGATTGCCAATCAAAACGCTTACAGCTGCGGGGGGGGGGGGGGGGGAGGGGGACTCCGCATACGGAAGGGGTGGGGCTGCTCGTCGTCTTGCTTAGGGGTGTAAGTTTCGGATTTTGGTCTCACTTAGGGTGTTCTGGGCAAAACGCCATCATATTTAGCCGTGAAGGTCTCGTTTAGGGTTGCACGCGAGAAAATACAATAATCTGATATATATTGTCTGTGTTTAAAAATGGTCTCTTTTAGGGGTCAAAAAAAGCTTCTGTCACGCCCAGATCGGTCTCTTTTAGGGGTTTAATTCAAAATTTCCGACGACCATCCCCACCCCTTTCATATGCGGAGTGCCCCCCCCCCCGGGGGCTTACAGAAAGCATAGTGACGTTATCCTTCCGTGATCTAAAATATCATAATCATTCATCGAAAGGAAATGACAGTCCATCAAGCTGATTTTCCGCAATTTGGAGATAATGCGTCAGTTCTATTTAAGAAATGTTCGCTATTTTATTGATAGTAAACGTGATTTTTAGCATGAGAACTGCCACCACAAAACCTTAAACGTTCGTGTGGGTGTCCATCTTACCAGTTCAAACATTTTCTTGCCTTGCGTGCTGGGTTTCACATCACTGGCTGATAAACAATGTCACTTGTAGTCCATATAATATGGGCTTCCTCTAATGGAATATCGACTTTGTACCGGGTGGTCTTCAAACTTGCATGTCTAGTCTGTGTCTTTTCGTCTAAGCCAAGCATTTTGTATTCTTAGTAATCGTCGAATTGGATAGTATTTCCTTATTAATATTTTAGACGTTGAGTGGGTTTTGGGTTATCCGCTCCGTCAGTTCCTGTGCTAAATACTTGATGTATGTGAAATGTTATGGTGCATTTTCTAGCCTGCTAATACAGCCGTTTCTTCTTGCTCCTCGCCGCGAGGGGCGTTTAGGGAAACGTCCCAAGCGGCGAGAAACAAGGAGAAACGGCTTTATCCGCAGGGTATGCATTTACAGGCATGAATGACAAAATGAAAAAAAATACGGGAACAATTTGTTACGCCTTTCAACAGCCAGTTTCTCAGTTTCTTAGCGGTAGAGGAAGAGCTACACGTTATAAGGCGGCTAATTTTTAATGGCCCAGTTTGGAAAACTACAACTTCCTCAAGTTCATTTCAAGGGATCTTTATTTTGGTAGTCGCGTTCAACCTAATCACTTTACTTCCTGATCGTCTACTGTGATCCCGACGATTGCTGTTTCTGCTCTTTTATTTCAATTTTGCCCTCAGCTCTTTTAGAGGGTACGTTTGGGCTTGCTGACCGCCCATGTTCTGATCAAGATGTAAAAAACTCTTGAGTAGGGTAGATTTTACTAGCTCAAAACAGAGGTCACGGAAAATTGTTGTTTTAGGATTAAATAACCCTTTCCCGGTTTAGCATTATCCCGCCAGCTAAGACAGGGAAATGGACGTATTATCTCTTCTAAGTCAGATATTCTATATCAAGAGAGGATAAAAGACCCTTCTCTGACCTTCTCTACTCTCTTGTCGTTATATATTATTGGTGTTTCCCCTCTTGTCTTTGGTCACAGCTTGCGCCTCTAGCTTAGCACCTTTCATTTGGTTTCCATTCATTCTCTTTCCAGACGTCATGTGAATGTAAACAGCATATTATTAATGCCCTTCAGGGCTTTTCAAAAATAATTTACAACAGTGTGTGTCAGCTTGTTTGTGCAGTTTACAGTTGAAAGAGTAATGGGTTGTGAATGCTATTCTATTGCTAGTAATGTGAAATCAGAAAGAAAAAAGGGTTAGTATCACTGTCAGAGATTTGATACGTCGCCGGCAGTTCTTTTGCGTCCAGTCTCACTGAGTCTTAGAGTAAAAGTATTTTTAGACAGGGATACGGTAGCCTTTGTACAGCCACCCTCTCTAAACAACGAACGACGGCGATGGCTACGAAAACGTCACTTAAAATTGAATTCGCGCTGCCTCAAAGTTTATCGCGCTTATTCCATCTCGTTTAATTCGTCAAATGTTAGCAAATTTTTTGGAGTTGAATAATTCTAAAGGACTGTATCAAAGTTGAGGAAAAGAAAAAGAAACGTCTTGTGTTCCCGTGCTTGACAAAACGTGATATTAGGCAGTTTCACTTTGTAGGCGTGCAATGAAATTTAAAAGAAATGTACAGAAAGAGCGTGATGTATGTCAAAGTTGTTGTTCTGCTAATATAGACCTAATGCCTTTTTGCCGTTGCCGTTTTCGTTGCCGTCGCCGTCGTCGTTGCTTAAGCTCCCTAAAAATGAGCGGAAGGAGCGGCTGTACACAGGGTAGGAATACGGGTTTTCGTCCTTGTCTGCGAACACTAGATAGTCTATCTATTGGCAGACGTCCCAGGAAAGGCAGCACGTTCACCTTAGTTGTTGAAAAATAAACCCGAGTGTTGGTCGGGTCTCATCTGGTAGGGAATGGAACGCGGGCTTTTGGCTACCCAGGTGACCGTCTAAGAAAAACTCGGCGTGGAGTTTAGTTTAGAATGTGCAACAGAGGAAATGTAGTGTTATTTTTGGGCATGTTTTGACAGGTCATATTTGATTAAATTCGATAAATTTTAACTGTGGTGATATCCTGAGCTATGGAACTGATAAGTATGTATGTAAGCATGTGTCAAAGATGCGTTTTCCAACACTTTTTTTAAACCTCGAGTACATATTAAAATTAAAGCCATATGTACAGAGATGTAAACTGATAGGCTTCAAACCACAAAACATGTTGAAATTTGGATGAGCCTCGCTGAAACAAATCGTCAAATATGACTTGTCTGGGTAACTTTTCATCAGTACATACACTGAAGCCATTTGAAATATTTCTACTGGTATCAAACACCGACTTAGGTATCCAATTTCCCCCCCAAATAGCTTTACCCTCCGGCTTTGCTCCTAACATAGCAGCGTTTCTATTTTTAAGTTTCTCTATAAAATCCTCATGTTCTTATGGAATTTCTCGGTCATGACATTCCCGAGAGAGACTCGCTGCATGCTATCATTCAATTAAAATCTCATTGCACTAGCATGCTCCTGTAATACAAGATGTTTTTCTGTTTCTTTTGCTGGAGAAATGAGTTTTTTTACCTCTGAGTTTCAGCTTTAAAGCTGACGACAATAGAAATGAAAGTAGATCTTTTCTATAAAGGTACACAACCACATTTGTCCGTGACGCTTCACAATCATGATATGGTAAAAAGAATGAAGCCAAAAAGCGTACAAAAACATTGAAATCTAAAAATATACCGCAGATAGTGGATATTGTCCTTAACAGGACAGGGGCACCCAACCTCAAATATCTGTTCGGAAGACGATTTGAGATCTAGAATTTTCGGAACATTTGTCGTAAAATTAATTTCTTGCTTGCCTGCCTCTTCTAGGATTTTCGAACATCTAAAAAATGGTATAATTGCCCATTTTTAACGGATGTTTACCCCAAAAAGGTCACCTAGAATTTTCGGGAGCCTTTTTTCTGGCTGAAATTTTCGAAAAGGTAAGTTTTGATCCGTATAATTTTCGGATCACTAGACTTTCAGCTAGGAAATCCGAACAGATAAAAAATTTTTAGGGGATAAAAATGTGCCCATGTCTAGCGTTTAAATACGAAAATACGTTCGACAATGCTATGTTTTAGTGGTTTTGAACTATATTCTCTTTGGGTGCCCCTGACAGGACGATACACAACATTAATTGTAGACTGCTATTAATAAACATTCTTTCTGATTAATTTGTTTCGAGTACGCCGCCCAGGGCGATTGCATACAGCAATACAGAATTTATTGTGTAACTGAGTAGAATTTTTTCAGAGTGCCTGAGAATCCTAGAAGTTTTCTCGAGGCTCGAGAACCCACAAAAATAGATTGAGGTTGCGAGATCAACTTTCCCCGACATCTATTTTTTGAACAGCCGATCACAGCCGTTTGAAAAAAAAAGGTATCGATGCCATCCTTGTCGTATTCCCGGGGTCGTATAGACCAGCTTTGTCACGGTTTTCGACACGATCTTGACGAGTAGTCAAACGTGTGAGAAATACAGTGTTTGTATGAGAATCTAATGTCGAATAATTTCCGTAAAACGACTGTTCTGAAAAGATTATGACTTGTAAACTAAAGCTACAAAACAAAGGATTGTGCTAAAGAAATTTTGGGGGGCTTACCTGTGCTTAAATTTCTCCACAGGCTTGCTTTATATGTTCCATATATTTGACTGTAATTTTTTTCCCGGGACTTTCTTACCGACAAATGTATAGAAAATTTTAAAAATTGGTTCTAGGTCTTCTAGCGTATGTAACGCCCTCATTTTTTTTTTTCAGAAGATTCCTTAAGAGTGAAGCTTTAGTTTACAAGTCATATTTTTTTCAGAACAGCCATTCTACGGAAATTATTCGACATTAGATTATCATACAAACACTGTAAATAATTTCTCGCCCGTTTGCCTACTCGTCACGATGTGGTCGAAAACCGTGACAAGGTCTATTTGTACGCGATGTTGACATAGCGGATCACAAATCTCTTTAACTTGTGCCTTATCAATACAGGCATGACAAAGAACGACTTTAATATAAATATATAAAAAACAGTGATAGCAATCAGCGCTCGACTAATTAATTGCAAATTGGACAGAATTTTGATTAAAGGTTGTCTTTTGTTTTATCAACGCTGACTATCGATGTAATCATATAACGAAACGATAGGCTTTCAGATGGCACCCCCTGAAAACGATAGCAATACGCATGAAATTCGGATATTCGAGAAATGAATATTGATTTTTTTTTATGGGATTTTGTCCCACTACATCTTCAAATCTTGTACAATCAACCTTCAAAAATGAAAGAGAAATACTTTCACAAAGGTCAGGTCCAATATTTAATGCTAAACTAATTTTTTCTATGGGAACGCACCTCCAAGAGAGGCCTAAATCAAATTTACTTAATTTGCTCCATTACTTTGTAACCCAAATGTATAAGTTTTAGTTGCTAAGTTCAAAAAACAAATACACAATGTTAAGCATCAAACAAAATTAGTCTTTAAGAAGTGTCATTAAACGGATTTAATCCATGGGCTCAAAATAGTTCTTATAAAACTACTCTAGAGGAAGCTTTAAGACTTAGAAGTTCTTTAGAATAACTCTGGAAAAAGGACTAAATCCTTTCCCTGCACTAGTTAAAAAATCAAACCTTAACTAGTAAACGTTTTTTAACGTTTTTTCTAACGTTTTTCAGTAAAAGGTCTAATCATTAGCCAAAGGCTGCAGTACGAAAGGAGCGCCTTTGCCATAAAAAGGGGTGGGACAAAGACAAAACGGTGAGGTTTTACCACAGTAATAGATGGAGTCTGGTATGGTGGTTCTAACTTTCGAAAGAGACTATGGTCTGACCACCAGTATCGCTAGGCATGATACTGTTTCTTATGCTGTACAAGATGGTTTGAACTTTTGACTCAAATGAAAGCTACTTAGAAGGAATTTCTTGTGGTACTATTTTAATGCTCTACAGGGTGGTTCTAACTTTTGACACTGGACAAAATCCTGTGGTGTGACCATTCAAGGAAACCTCTCTTGGCAGCACATGGAATGACTTGATTTTCATCTTGAATTTAATATGTTGGGTCCACATGTGGGAGTACGTGAGACGGTAAAATCTGGGCAAGGGGTGTTGCCTTCTCGGCTGGAACTGACATATGGCTTTTTACTGGTAATGGTGAGATTTTGTTTTCGTCCAGTTACCCAAGATTAAAAATATTGTAACAGTACACATTTTCATGTGAAACCGAGTCTTGACATCGCAATGTGAACATTACAGGAGACTGGAGGTCAATGTATATCACATCAACTTTAGTGAGTGACGAGGCCAATTCCGGAAACCAAACCCTGTCACAATTGCTGAGTCAAGCAAAGGTCCTGGTTGTGGTGGATTCCAAAGCTTCATGATTGTTCAGCGTTCTGCTCTGCACTGCTTCGACTGGTATCTTTGGAAAGGGATAGCATGGTGGACTCTGTCTCGCCAGGTCTTACGATTATTTGCTTGCACTGTCTAATGGCCTTAGTCCATGCATCGGCGAGGCGAGTGCCGTTCAGTTCCAAAGCGTCTTTCTGCCTCTCTCTTCTTACCCCTTTATCACGGTGGCCGGAGAGCAGTTCCCTATGCGGCGAGGCCTTTGGCAGGCAGTAGTCCTTTGTTCTGGTGCCACGCCTCAAGGGGCATAACCTTAATATTGGTCACTCCGCTTCAAATGAAGGCCTTGTATGTTCTTCCGATGTTGAGTTCGTTCGATGTTGCTTCCCATCCAGTAGATGTTGAGGATCACGTGCAACAGCGCTAATGGAATTACTCTGGCAGGCGCACGTGGGAAGGTACGTGACTGACCTTTGAGGGCTATATAGGATAGTCATCAACACAATAGCTTTGGATACACCGGTCGGTGTGTGTCTGTTGAAGTTATTCTTGTGGCACATGATTTTGCACAGTCAGGCAGTTGTCCACTTCCTTGTGACAGCGGAGGAAACCACCACACCAAAGGAAACCAACGTACCAGGTATCCGAACTGATTAACTTTTTTCAGCCCTGCATTTTTAATGGAGATGATCTGTGGATGCTTCTCCTATTCGGTGTCTGGCGGCTGGTGGAGACTTTTAGTCTTCTTTACGACGACGTACGCTGACGGCCAACAAACTGAAGAGATAATGTTCATGGCTGACTGTCTGGCTGACGTAGTGTGAGTAACGTAGGCAGTGTTGTAAGCAAAAAAAGTTGCGTTCACAGTTTTACCAGAGTTTCTGCTTGGGTCTTCAAACGCCTGTAGATGAAAAGGCTGCTGTAAATACATGGCTTAATCAAGAGTTGGTCTAAACTTCACCACTGGTGAACGGTCCTCGCTGACTATATTCTTAAAACATGTATTCTCGATTATGGAAATAATCCTCTCTTGCCTTAGCCATGATTGAAATGGAAGTGAGGGGCTAAGAGGCAGGCAATAGAACTGCCATGGGTGAGACTAGACTTTGCAAAAACCCGCTTTGTTTGGGTTCGTTTAATACTCGTTTCGCACGACTTCGTCTCTCAGGTTAAAGGCGGCGTGTCGGCAAGTCTTGTGTGAGACGTGGACAGGTGGAAAATGGTCCATCGGGCTTGGACTTATTACCTAACAAGTTAACTGATAGCTCCATGGCCATGCCCAATCCATACCACCAGATTCTCTCCTGTTTACCAGGGTCCGAGAACCGTGAGCAAGAGATTGGTATCGGGTATACCGAGAACAGGACGCTTTAGCACCTTTGTCGTGAAAGACCACAGTGAAGGTCCTGTACTCTGTGCTGCTGTCTACTCAAGTTCTGACAACAACAACAACAACAAGTTTAATTTCAGATTCTGAAACATTGTCGGTTCTACAGACCTGTAGGAGCCCTAAATAAACAGCATGTAGAGGTTGATTACCTGCTAGGATAGATAAGAACAACGGAAGCAAGGGTGGCGCATTGGTAAGAGCACTCGCCTCCTTCAAATGTGTCCTGGGTTCAAATGCCGGCGTCGACGCCATATGTGGGTTTGTTGCTGGTTCTCTCCTTTGCTGAGATAGGTCCTTTCCGGGTACTCCGGTTTTCCCCTCTCCTCAAAAACTGGCATGTCCAAATTCCAATTCGGCCAGGAATGGTAGACGAAGAACCACTTTGTGGTTATGCTACCTCTATTTCGTTATATTTGATGTTATTTATTTAATATTTTATTTATTTATACGAGAAATTGATCACTAAAGCCAACAGCCGACTAATTAAATTTCTGCTAAATTAATTACGATACCCTGGCGTTTTGTTCGGCTTGTTTGGCTTCTTTCGGAAATTACATTTAGATGTAATGATTAATAGCCTATTTGTACACGACAGTTGAAATACTATACTGTGCGTGAAATTGAGCTAGAATCTTGAAGAAACTAAACGTCTGGTCAACTTCTAACTTGGAGGAAATACGTTTTTTGAGGAAAAGCGAGTCACCGTCGACTCTTAAAACTCGAAATGACGAGAAACTTAAATTAGATCACATTGTGTACTTTATGAAATTCCTTCACTCGACCGCAGGTGACCCAAGCACGAAATATGAGCGGTTGCACTGTGGCATAAACGTCGTAACATGAGGAGCCCTTTACAATTTGCAGGCTCTTTTAGACCTGTTTTATGGCCATAAATCTTGTCAGGAATTTGTTTAACATACAACTGAAGTTAGGTAAGCCGTCTTTGATTTGATTTGATGTCGATTGATTAGATTTCAAAGGTTACGCAACAGTACAAACGGCCATATTTTGAGCTTGGTCTCTTGTCTACCTGGTCTACCTGGGACTCAGCACGCTCTTCCTCTGTTAGCCGTCAGCAAGAAGATTTGTTTTGATTAACAGCGGGACCTTTGCTGAGACAAATCACGTTTGCAAAGCGAAGCAAGGTTACCGATCAATAATATGGTTTAATGAAAAACATATTATTTCACTACTGGCTATTTTTTTGATTAAGAGGCTTTTCTTAGGTTGTACGAACAGCCATTCTAGCCTGACATACACGGCAGAATTTTTGTTAAATATAGTGAAAATATAAAAAAAAAAAGATAGCACATTTTAAGGGCAAGGACTGAAAGTAAATAATCTACCAGCTTTTTCTTGATCGCCTATCTCAAATTAAATCCAGACCTTAGTTAAACTGTAATCATTTCCATCTTTTGTAGAGCAGTCCCCAGGGGGGGGGGGGGGGGGGGGGGTACTGCCATATATGGGCTATATAGGTATGTGCCGCTGTGAAGGGTATGGTTTTCAAGCAGTTTACTCTAGGATAGGGTATATAAATCAGAGCGTTTGGCTCTAGAATAGGGTATCATTTTTCAGGAAACTGATCAGTTGGTTGAAGATTTTATCTAGACTAGGTACACAGCTACTCTAGGATAGGGGGATTTGGGGATTTTACTCTAGTATAGGGTAGCAAAATTCAGCTGAACTAGCTCTGGTAAAGGTTAAGGGTTCCAGGCTCCCAGCGGCACATCCCCACCCAGAAATTCCTAAAGTACCCCCCCCGGGGAGCAGTCAATACAGCAGTTTATCTTCGATCACATTTGTCGTTTTGAACTGTAAAATCAATTTAATTGCTGCCAGCATACGGCAAATCGACGCGGGAATTTGGAATTTTCCTAGAGTGATCATTTTATAGTAGTCATTTGGAATTTTCTATCAAGTGGTTATTCAGATTGGAGAAGCTATCTATCATGAATTACAGCTTTCATCGACTTTCTGCATGTCTTTTGCACCCCCCAACCTTGAAGAAAGGCAAGCTAATTAGCGGCGGCATACTAGAGTTTCATTTTAGACAGACGTAACTTATAGGCGAAGTTATAATTGTTCACTTCTTACCGCCCACCCACAACAGCGCGGGAAGTCAGGCTATAACTGTTATGATGACTCATCACTAACATGCTTTATTCTATCAGTTGTTACATGTCTGATGTTTTAGCCGTGTTCACTGCAACACTTAAAGAGCCACTGGCCAAATTTTACACACGGCATAAGGAATCACTGCTAAGTTGAATTTTGAACTCCTAGTAGTGAAAAACGGTCGTCTGAGAAGTGGTTCCTTTCTTCTTCGTGAAACACCCAGTTAGATTTCGTTATTTCCCCTTTAAAAAGCCGAATTTAGCACTGTTTTTAGCCAGAGCATCGTGAAATAAAACCAACTTAGTTAAAGAAAGTTGACGTGTGAGCATTTTGCCAATGCATGTGAATAATTACGTCTATGACTTCCTGAACTGCTTTTTAAATGTCTCCGGTTTGATGTCGTGTGGGGTAATTAATTGGTTTCCAAAAGTTCCTCTATCTGCTCTCTAGTTACATCACAAAAGCAATACGTGTTCACTGAAACTAGTGGTATTAAATTAAACTGAAAGGCATTTATCACGAGAGATAAGAAAAGGAAGACCTTGAGGTGGGAACACTTTAACAACTATCAAGCCATCAGTTCAGTCTCACCAGGAACCAACAATCAATTGGCGATAATATCGCACCAGGGTAAGAAAAAAAGCAGTCAGTAATCGTATAGAGTTATATATAAAATCAAAAGCTGAACGTTATGTGGTTGTCTGTTCCTTATCTTTCTTTAAATGGAGTCTAATGAACTGCGGTGGCTTTTTCGGATGGTTGGTTAAATGGCAAGAGCTGAGTTGTATACCCTGGTTTTCTTTGGATAAACAGGCCACCATAAAAGGTGCAACTGAAAAAGCGCTAGCCTTTTAGAACAAGAAACTGTGGGTAACTGCATTTTCTTGGTGTAACGCTCATTGCGTTTATTTCAAACTTGATGGACTGGGCGTTTGTTTGAATCTGTAGATTTTTTTGAGCACGTGCTTTCTTGAGAAGGGTTTTTATTCTTTTTTTTCTTTACAGCTATGTATCTTGCCCTTGATCGTAAGTTTATTAAAACACCCAAATATGTGTCTTGGGGCCTTTCTTTAGGGGCTATTTTATAGCCCTCTCTTTAGACCTTGAAACTTCGTTTAATCGAGAAAAAGTACAGTATGTGTGGATACATATCCAGTGATGAACCTACGCTTTAAGTTGGGACCTGGTAACTTGGTAGAGAGGAATAGATTAGTGGAATAAAAAGCGTTGCTGTATTCTGCCAAGATTAAAAGTACTTTTTTGCAAGATAGTTTCAAGCAACATTTTGTGTTGTCCTAAAATAGAGAAAGCTGGTCACTAACTGTTGTGTGTTGGCTGAAACGGTCAACAGGGTTGAAATGTCGAGCGACAGGGTCTTGTCATTTCTTTCAACATCAAGCTAAGGTGGATATGGGTTACTTATTTGCCAAAAAATGAATAAATAAACAATACGAGCCACCGATAGACTTTTATAAAACGATGTTACACGGGACAATTCGCAACGACGATTTTTAGCGCAACGCAAGGCTGGAACATTGTTGCAACATTGCCTTTTAACAGCTGTAACATTGTTCCAACGTTGCAACGCTGTGTTCCGCTAAAAATCGTCGTTGTAAATCGTTACCTGTAACATCACCTTTACGGAGTTATTAAAAATTGTCCTCGTTGGTAAAGTCAACTGCTTGAATTCATTTACAAGCTATGCATTTAATCCAGTCGCAGAGACGTACGTGTAAGATGCGCTTGCGTTTGCTGCTGAGAGTTCAAGTTCAAGTTCATTTATTCACACTTATTCAATTACAATACAACAACAATAAGGAAAAAAAAGAAGAAGTAAAAAACAGAGCTAACTATACATTGAATTAAACATAACAAAGGAAGAGTGTGTAGCAGCCAAAGGAGCCAAGCTTTCAAGTTGGCTACTACCACAGAGCGGTTACAAGTGGGTGGAGGTTATACAGTACTTATATAAAAAAAACTATTTAAATTAAATAATTAAATAAATAGAGCTAAGTAACAGATTAGAGTTGTTCAAGATGCCTGACTGTCAAGTAGAAAGAGGTTATATTCTTTTCTAAAACTGTTCAAGGGAAGACACTTAATTTTCATAGGTGTTGCTTCCCAGATCTGTGATGCCACTACACTAAACCTTGCCAGGCCATACCGTAATTAGTTCTGGAAAACGGTCTGCACAGGTTTTAATTAGTGGCATACCTAGTATTATAATTATGGACAGCTGAAACCGGTTGAACTAAGTCATAGAGGGCAGGAGGTGTATCTTTTTTGTGATATTGAATTTTCTGCACAAGAGCGCCAGAGAGATCAGTCTTAAGTCACTTTTCCTTTTTGTATCGCCTCCAGAAAATATATGACCTGCGTCCTTGCTTTAAATCACAATTAACAGAGCAACACAATTAAAGGGCAAAGGCTTGGTTACAATATTTAACCTTGGCAATTCATTTCCCACATTGGATGGGCAGATGTGTAATTTTGATGCAACTTAATTATTCTTGTTTACTAGGTTAAGATTTTTTCGCCCATAACAGAATTTCCACCGACTCCACCACTGTAGACACTGTGATGAAGTGCAGACCAGTTGACACACACCTCATGGTTCTCTTCTTGATTAGTTACTCTGTCAAAAGGCTAGGATAAAAAATTCATGGAAATTTCCAAATTCAGTTTTGTGAAATGCTGTAAAACAAACAGTACTGCGTGAAAGTACTGCCTTAAAGCTTTTACTTGAATGGTGACACTGTAGGATTTCATCTTAAGACGCAAAATTTAGAACCACCTTGAACAGCATAATAAACAGTTCCACAGGAAAGTACTGCTCAGTAGCTTTCATTTGAATGGTCACACCATAGGATTTCGTTTACAGACTCAAAAGTTAGAAACACCTTGTACAGCATAATAAACAGTACCACAGGAAAGTACTGCTCAGTAGCTTTCATTTGAATGGTCTCACCATAGGATTTTGTCTGTGGACTCAGAGGTTAGAACCAACTAACGAGTCGCCATTAGTTCACTCTGAGAGGACAAGCGTTAAGCCGATGTTAGGTCACTGCATTTTCCCCGCTGGGCAATTCGTATTAACGTTCCTCTGTTTGCCCCTTCGTTACTTTTTGGCTTTTCTGTAGTTATCTTGATTCTTGCTCAATGTAGTCACTACGGGTTCAGCCTTCGTAGCAACAACAGCGTAAAAATAAACTTTATCGTCTGGTATATCATAATTTGTGATGAATTGTACACCAGGGATTGTACACAGCCAATAGTGATGAGAGGTTTTTATTTCCAGGCAGTCTGCGGCGGGGAGATATTCGTTGTAAAGTGTTCGTTACATAACTGCCTTACTAAAAAAAACTTACTCGCTTAACGTTACATAACTGTCTTACCGAGATGTTGAAAAAAATGACAAAGAAAGGTGCGTTAATGAATCACGCACCATTTTAACCTTCCAAAACATGTCACTCCTCGGTCTCTCGTACTGCAAGGCAACACAGGAAGCTGCAAAAATGTTAAACAAAAAATTATCTTGCAACGCTGGTCCTTCAACTCATTCAAAATTAACATTATTTTAACATGTTCCTCTGGTTTCTACCAATCGTGTTTCTCTACCATTCGATGAATAAACCACATACAACCCACGGTTCGCCGATTCGTTCTGACGAAGAGCTAGCGCTGGAAAAGTCAGCTTTTAACTTTTCTTATGGTTGTGAATTGCCTTTTGTCAACACAGCGGGTATATTATAAGCACATCTTTTTGAATTGCCAACGGACGATTTTGGCGATTTTACATCTCCTAGAATTCGTTTTGGGTTTCGTTTCTTGACTCTTTAAGCCGACTGAGGGTACGTCAGCGTTTACGTTACGCACGGTCTTTGCCTCTTTTCTATTTGCAAGCTTAAAATGGAGAGGAGAGGTCGTTATGTCAGGTTGCCATGGTAGCAAAATTTTTGGATGTCAAGAAACCGCAAATTCATTAAAAAGTAAATTCGCACTGTTTCAAACTTCATCGATCTTATTCAGTTTCATTTAATAGTCAAATGCTGGCGAAATTTTCTGGATTGAATCCGAAATAACCGTATCTGAGTTTAGAAAAAGAAAAAGAAACTTTTTGTCTTGTGTTCACCTGCTCCGCGAAGCGGGCGCGTGAAATTGGCCATTTGCACTAAGAGGTCATGTGACATCATTTTTAAAAAATGAAATTATATGATTTTGCCTTCGAAAAACGATTAGTGGGTCATATCTTGGAGGGCAAGAGTATGCCCTCCAACATGGCGGCCAATACAAATCATAATACTTTGTTGAAAAATCAAAGTGCCATAAAATGTCTCCCTTAAGTGCGTTTCCTCTCAAATTTCGGGTGTAAGATAATTTTTATGTGCTCTGTCAATTTTTGGCTTCAGCGAGATTTCAACTCATTGTTTAAAGGAAGCTTTGGTTACGTGACCTCTTAGTGCAAGTGGCCTATTAGGAAGTTTCGTGTCGCAGTGTTGTAACGATGGCTAAAAAATGTGCAAAAAACCGTGATCCACGTGCACAGTTGTTGTTTTACTAATATAAACTTCTTTTTTTTTTGCCGTTCTCGTTGCCGTCGCCCGTCGTTGTTGCCTAAGCTCCCTTTTGTTGTCATCCCAAAATTTTGCTACCATGGTAACGTGACGTCACACCTCTCCTCTCTGTTTACGTGCGCACGCACGTAAAAATTACGCGACAGTGGAAATCCACTGAAAGTCTAGCTGGGGTTGAAAAACTATTCCAATAACTCTAATTTGCGCAGAAAACAAAATGATGAAGTTTTCTAGTAGTTCGATGCATTTCTATGAATTAAAACAACGCCTTCGCCTTCCACATAAAACCCGGACTGAAACATTTTCGCGCATGTACCCTTATAACTTCTCTGGTTTTCGGAGCGGTCATGAGGTTTTACTAACGGGTTGACTAACAGGTTTATACACCAAAAACCTGTCGTACTGTAAATTGTTAAGTCTAATGCACTGTATAGGTCATATGATTTTTTTAAGGTTATTAACTGAAATTTGTCACATAAAAGGTCTGTCAAGTGAGGGTCAACAAAGTTTTTAAATGTTTGTGAGCATGCGTGTAACTGGTGTCAGGGTATCTTTAGAGGATAATAGGATTTGTTAGTTTCGGTTTAAGTAGCTATAATTGTAGTCATATGAATGAAAGAATTTAAAGCGTCAGAGCTTTTTAAAAAGAAAAAAGGAGAAAAACGTGTCAGTATGCAAACTAAAGAAGTTTCATATGAAAAACACGTTCGTTGTCAAAATTATGTTATGAGTATAAGATCCACTGGATCGGATATGTTTTGAAATCGATAAATAACGTTTGTTTATTGTGAATCCCTAGTTCTTCCGGTTCCCATGCTTAGTATTACATGTAAAATAAGAGGACTTTTTCAGTGATTGGGCGTGTTTAAAACATCAGTTCAAATCGATTTCGATGTAGCGTACATTTTGGAAACAAAATCACTGTTTAGGGTGTTGAATACGGCTTCTCAAATAATCAGTAATTCGTGTAGAAATTCACAGCATGAATCGCAACATCTAAAGATGAAAGTAATCCGCTTTCATCAACATAAATTGACTGTTAAAAATATATGCAATTAGAGAGAGATGTTTTTACATTCAGCCACACTAGCAGCTCCGAAGAACAAATCCGAGCATTCTCAACAATAGCTCTCATTTGAATGATCACCCCATAGGATTTCATCCACAGACTCAAAAGTTAGAACCACCTTGTACAGCATAATAAACAGTACCAAAGGAAAGTACTACTCAGTAGCTTTCATTTGAATGGTCATACCATAGGATTTCATCCACAGACTCAAAAGTTAGAACCACCTTGTACAGCATAATAAACAGTACCACAGGAAAGTACTGCTCAGTAGCTTTCATTTGAATGGTCACACCATAGGATTTCATCCACAGACTCAAAAGTTAGAACCACCTTGTACAGCATAATAAACAGTACCACAGGAAAGTACTGCTCAGTAGCTTTCAGTTGAATGGTCACACCATAGGATTTCATCCACAGACTCAAAAGTTAGAACCACCTTGTACAGCATAATAGACAGTACCACAGGAAAGTGCTGCTCAATAGCTTTCATTTGAAAGAAAGAAAGAAGGACATTTCTGTACGTCATCTGTTTTGTGATGTTAAGAAATAGGTAAACATAAAACAACTATTAATTTTAAGATGGTGATATATATTTACGCGACATATAAGTGGCCCTCTATTTCTCAAAAAAATTGTAAAAATCACTCTATTATTTATGGTATTCTCAAAGGCTGTTAGAAAAAAATAAAAAGTGTACAACAAAATCAAGTTCTGAGATGAAAGAGTTTTAAAAGGGGAACAAGAATCAAGAAAACATTTTCCCAAAAAAAGATTTATTAGAGCTAATTGAGTATTGATTGGTGCGCTTTTTTCCATGATTGTCCCGTGGAAGTGCTACTGAGGAGATTCATTTGAAAGTTCATTCTTTCGGATTTCTTAGACAAGAAAGGTTAGAGCCACCTTGTACAGTATAAAAAATAATACCAAAGAAAAGTACTGCTCAGTAGCTTTCATTTGAATGGTCATACCATAGGATTTCATCCACAGACTCAAAAGTTTGAACCACCTTGTACAGCATAATAAACAGTACCACAGGAAAGTGCTGCTCAGTAGCTTTCATCTGAATGGTAACGTTACACCATAGGATTTTGTCCACAGACTCAAAAGTAAGAACCACCTTGTACAGCATAATAAACAGTACCACAGGGAGGTACTGCTCAGTAGCTTTCATCTGAATGGTTACTCCACAGGATTTCATCCACAGACACAAAAATTAGAAACACTGTTTACAGCATAATAAACAGTACCACAGGAAAGTACTGCTCAGTAGCTTTCATTTGAATGGCAACGTTACACCATAGGATTTTGTCCACAGACACAAAATTTAGAACCACCTTTTACAGCATAATAAACAGTACCACAGGAAAGTATTGATCAGTACCTCAGTTTCATCTGAATTGTTACTCCATAGGATTTGTCTACAGACTCACTTTGTATAGTATAATAAAAAACAGTACCACATGAAAGTACATTCATTTTATTTAAATGGTCACACCAAAGGGATTTCATTCACAAATTTAGACTGTTCCGTAATTAGAAAATCATTTGTTCTCTATAAACCTCAAATGTTTTTACAACGTGACTAAGAACCGAAACCTGTGGAATGAACGAAACTGTAATTTATCTCGTGTTTTGTATGCTAAAAGCAATAGCTTATCCTTAATTTTTCTGAAGCGTTCATTTAGAAAAGTTCTATTTTTAATCAGTACGAACCCAGTGCAAAAATACAGATAGTTTCTTGGTGTCGCGAACGGGTGCAATCACCAAATGATGTAATATGAAAAATTGAAAAGACACAGAAGAATACCCACACCAACAATAGGGAACAAACAATAGCTTCCTCTTATCATAAATAATCTTTTTTTTTCTTTACCTCTGCTTTTCATTTTCATTTTTTCTCAATTTTTTTTCGTTTTGCCTTTTTTAGCCTAACTATAATTAATACGATTATCTAATATATTTTAAGATTTACTGTAGCTCTGCCATTGATGTTTGAATGTATAATTCTGATAATATTTTGTTGTAATGATTTAACGGAGGGAGCCCATTCCTTATACGCCTAGTGACTTTTCTTGGTCTTCCTCGCCATGAGCTTTTTAAATATTTAGATTTTTTTGTTTTTTGTACATCCTTATGGCTACACAATGAACAGTAACAACAGTAATGAACTGAACAGAACTAAACACTAAGAAAAACACATTTCTAGTCGTGATCTATCTCCTGTAGGAAGTAACACCTTGTGAACCGTAAGACATAATGAAAAGCCATACAACTATTTTTAAAAAAAGGCTCAATGGGAGATTCACGAGATTGTCATGATAGTGTAGTCCACAGGCGGCCCAAGCTCACTACAGGAACGCGGACGTGACTCTTGCTTGCGAGCGGTGTTGTGTTACAAACGGTTATTTATAAAGGTGTGTATGGGATGTAAACGGTTTTTCTTAAAAGAGAGAAAAAATGTTATGTTTTTAAATGAAACCGACTTACCTTATTGCCTTGTTGTTTTCTTTGTTGTTTGCCCACGTCTCGGGCCGTTTTGAAGTGTTTCCGGCGAGTTAACACATCACTGCTCTCAAGCAAGAGTCACGTCCGCGTTCCTTTAGTGAGCTTGGGCCACCTGTGTGTAATCCCGCAGATTTTGAATTTGTTTACAGCTGTGTTTATAGTTTATCTGATAATCTCTAAGATTGTGAGCAGAACATTCATAAGGATTATTACTGCTAGTTGCTTTAGCTACAGTTATAGCCAACAAAAGGTTAAACGTTGAAGGTCAAAAAGTGAATTTAAAAAATGAGTGAAATAGGCTAAACCCGACCCATGTGTTACTCACGAACGCTTAAGGTGCAAAACATAACATTGACGAAATCTTACGGCTTCTGGAAAAAGGAAAGGCTCGCAAACTACATACAATATTAACCTAAAATGTAATTACTATGATGAAATTTATATCGAGAAGAATGAACCTTTTAACCCTTTAAACCCTAAGATCAAGATTTAGATTCTCATTTGTTGCCTCTATTCATTTCCTACAGAAGCAGTGGGGAGAAGTTGATAAAATGTCAAGCAAATTCATCTTGTGTGATCATGTCGCTAATTCTCATGACCACTCCGTTTTACAAAGCATAGATATTACAACGAGAAATTTGATGCTGATCACTCTTAGGGCTTAAAGGGTTAAAGCAGATTGAAGACCTACCATGAAAATGTACACTACACGGATTGTGTTGCAGGATCAGCTGGGCGGTTGTTCTCTTTAATTATTTTAAAATGGGCAAAGCAGTCGGTTCACGGTTTGGGAAGTCAACAAAAAAATCAGGACTTTGTTAGTTTCGCTCGGGAAATTGCGTTTACCATTAGACAGGTTAAACATCACGTTTACGTTAAACGGCAAACACGGATTTGTAACACGTGACCAAGTTTCCTCTTTACTTGTCGTTTACTGTTCATTATTTCTATACTAGTTTCACTCAATTTATTAACCATAAGAATTGTTTTGACCTGTTTTTATGTGCTCATTTTCCATTTTGAGAAATTCTCAACTTGAATCTGACGTTTGCTGTTTGCCGTATATGTGAAGCTTAAACTCTCTATTTGCGCAAATATTTTTGAAATCGAACAATGGTGGCTAATGCTGGAAACCGTTATCAAAAGAGGAAATAGACTATACATCTCCCATTGGAACACTTAGACCAGGAAACCAGGAGTACCTTTTCCGACGCTCCGGTGCTCCGAAAATTTTTACTTGAACGACCCAAAAAGTCGTGTTTCATTTCCCTTCCAATCGGAAACGTTTTGCTGTTTTTTAAAAGGGTAAACAACCAATGAGTCAATTATATTTCTATAGAACTTATGAAGACATCAAAGCACGCGCGCTTCATGGGCAATTTTATAAAATAAAAAAGTAAACACACTTGTTCTCGCAAGATGCTCGTGCATTTTTACTGGTGATTTATGTCAGTAATCGGCTCCTGTTTATGTACATGTTAACTTTTTGGAATTGTTTTGAACACGTGTCTCTTCAGTGGCACGTGCCTCTTCAGGAAACACGTGCCGCTCGTGCTTTGCTTAGTGTTCCTGTTTATGGCCGCCATCTTTGATCTTGAAAGTAGGGAAAGTACTTCCGCAAAGCGTGGGTGGACGTAACGCCAAATCGAGTGAAGCGGGGAGGAGGGGGAATACTAAGTTCTGGTCTGGTGTTTCGCGAGGCAAAGAATGTTTATTTTCTTGATCTGGTATTAATGGCTCAATGATCGATTTGTTTTTGGGCATGCCGATGATCTCTTGCAGGAAGCCAGCCCATAGTTAACTAGTGGTTTTGTTGTCACACAATTAGTGTAAGGGCTTTACGTTCACGTTACTTTGTTGTTTGACTTTGGTGTTATGTCTGGCTTTGAAGTTGCCCATTTCTAGTAATCCCAATGAACAGAATACAGTCAAAGCTCCCATAAGCGACCACCTCAGGAGTGCATAAAAGTGTTCACAACTATTTACGAGAATGGACTCTTATAAGTGACCGTGTAATTAAACTTATTGAGGACACTTGCTTGCGAGATTTTTAAAGCAAAAAGCTTAGCAAATGTTCTTATGCCTAGTTTTTACACGGGCCATTACTTATTTACCAGTACATTCAGTTAAAATGACTTCGTTCAGTTTCATTTTTATTACTTATCACATATTTCGAAGTTAACAAACTGTTAGTGCTTATGTTGTTTGCCCCACTAAATTTGATCAAGAAATTAAAAACTTTTATTTAAGTGTTAGCTAAGTAGTCACTGCGGTCGCTGATTTTCAAAAGAGGTGGTACGCGTTTTCGCTCCTGAGAGCCCTTCATTAGTCACAGTCACAATCCAGAACGAAGAGTTTGCAGTGCTTGTCCTAACTCGACCTTGGGCCGGTTGCTAGAAAGTCCTAATCATTTGGCCCGGAAAGTTGTGGTTTTCTATACTCATGGTCAAGATCGAGGTTAAAAACGTTTTGCAGAAAATATGATAAAAGTATCAGTTAATTCTCACGAAACGAACTGCATGGTTTGCTAGCCAGGCCCCTCGTTTATATTCCTTATAGATTTTAGTCATTTTGATCCGGAAAAATTCCAATCCGAATTGATCGCCTCGTACGTGAGTTGCCACAAGGAAAGTGTGGAGTGTGTTTTGAAAACTGGTCACCTCTGTCTTTATCCGGCGTAGACGGTATTTATCCCATCGAAATCCCGTTTTTTCAGTCTTAATAAACGCCGCGCTCTAAAAAATCAAGAGTCTCAACAAGGAAGTTTTTAAGTACTTTGTCCCTGCAGCATTTACCTCTTTACTTTATTTTGTATTTTTTTTCTTTTGATAATGATCTTTTAGGTATATGGGCAGAGTACATTGCTGTCAGAAAAAGCGATTGAAAAACATGAAAAAAAAAAAGTTTTAGTCGTCCATAAACGGATCATGGACAAATAGATACGGTTGTAATTGGACATCAAAAAGAGAGACAAAATTTTTCGGTAATCGTTGAAGTTTATATTTAACGTGTACATATAATTGAACTGTACAATCTCTAATTTCGCTGATATTTGTATAGTTATCAGGTCTTTAAAAAGCTATATGACCTGGAAGGTCACACTGACGATTCCTCAACTGTTATGACTCTGAAAGGAGCTTATATATCTAAATTTCATTTTCTTTGTATTTCAAGAACTAAATCGTGACAATTTGCGATACCATGCATACTTTATATTTACAGGAGTAGTTCTAACAAATTCAGTGTATACGCTGAGATTACAAATGTAGTTTGTGTGATGCCATGTTTCTTTTACATCAAAACGTTGTAGCATTTCAAGTTCTGCGAATGCGTTAAAGGCAGCTAAACTTTACATTAGCACATCTTTGTTGATTTTTTTAAGCCGTTCAGGCCACGGCAGCTGTCTTAAACTATTCACTAACGAGCAAGGCAAGCACGTCTTTTCCTTTTCTCCTTCGTATTTTTGTCAACCCCACTCCCTCACCCCTTTTTGCGTCTGTCACGCTGGTTATGACGAAGTGGAAATACCTGCCCATGCGAGAATCACGATCGATGTAATCCCACTCAAGCTTTTTGAGGATTTGCCAGTAATGATCAGCAGTTTTTGGAAGAAAAGTCAAAAAAGAGCTAATAAAAAATAAGTTTTTTCTCTTAGTCTGGTTTTAAGCTGCACCGTTTGTAATTCAACAGATTCATTTAAGCTGGACTAGTTGAAAGATACAGTCAGTCAAAACTGTTACATTTTGGGACCAAACACAATTGTTTTTCTTATAAATAGAAAATAGAGACTCCGGATACAAAATGCCCCGCCCGCCTGCCAATTGAAAAAACAATGAACCATGACATTCATGGGGCCATCTTCAGTTGTGGACCTTGGAATTACCGAGAGAGGTAACCTCGTTTTATCCGTAAATCGTATTATTTGAAACTGGAAAAAACCTATAAATATCGGAGCAGGCCTCTCTGTCGATATCGCGTATCGATAACGCAAAGCGTGTGGTCTCCCGGTACCAGCAGAGTTTGCAGAAGGTCAGTATTGTAATGCAAAGTTTATGAATGATCTTGATAAAGCGGACGTATTAGTGTAAGCACATTTGCGTGGGTTGTTTCAGGAAAAGATGGTTTGCAGTAGCCTGAAGTAATTCCGAGAATGAATTTCCGTTCAACCTTATCTATGAAAAATCCTCAAATGCATGTCTATAACACAGTTGTCAGGGTTTTTAAAGCGAGGGATAATAATTAATATTCTCATCAAGTAAGAAGTGTTCCACATAACAGTACTAACAATACCTTGTAAAATGTATTTCCAAAATTGTAGGTATAGTTACCACACGACCAACTACGTGCAGAAAAATGGCTGGCATGTTTGGACTCTTTCATCCTTACACAATGAATGGAATCGAATTCAATCAACCTGACACGGGATTCCTTAACCCTGAGGTTTTAGGCTATAGAGGTAGGTTTAAAGTATTTTTGTACTTTTGATACCCCACGGCCTTTTTGTTCGTTGGGACGCGACCCTTTGCGTCATTTTCTACGGTGCCGGAGTTTATATAGCAAGGGCCATAATATAATTAACTGTTCTGGACAACCGTATATCTTATCGTTTTACCTGAGGCTTTGATTTTAAAGCTCAACAAAAGACAAAAGAGGGGGTATGTTTTCAATACCAATTTCCTGGCGTCTTAATTTCATGCGCTTTTGAAATTGACAATACGCAACAAGGTCAACTTACTCGAGAAATCAAAGGTAAAATGATGAAAAGGTTGGGAAAAGAGATTCTTAGAAACTCCAATTTAACTGAGAAACGTAACTCGTGAAGTAATGCTGAATGTGGTAACTTTCCACTTTTGGAAGTAAATTATAGGGGAATACTGTAGTTCTGGGTTTTGAGTCAGTGGACGAAATCCTTTGTTATCATTCAAAGAAATCTTTTTCAGCCATTCTTTCGCATCGTTCCGTTTGCGTAGCAGTATTCAACAGAATGAAATATGGAAGTTTTGTTATATTTTGACTGCGGTCATGGAGGGGTTACCGGGGTTTAATTGCATTAGAGAAGTCTCACTTAAATATTCACCGTAAACTAAAGGTCCTGGGACATTTTTACCACAAATAAATCTCCAAAGGTCCCTTCGTATAATTGGTCACCATTTTGGACCCAAACTGACGTCATTTGAAAACTCGCATTGAAAATTCCTGATCACCTCTCTAAATAGAGTATGACTTCAATGTTTACATCTTCTATAGCGGAAGAAACGAGAGCGCGGGGATATTGCTCAATACTTAGCTTTCCATGTGAATATCACGCATTCACCTTTGTAACATGTGCTACAAGGAAGTGTTCATTTTTGGGAGAGACAGCCTCTGTCAGCATAGCACTTAAGGCCTGTAGTTAGATCGTCACATGTTGTTCACAAGACATGGAGATTCATTTATCAAACTTTTTCTGCTGTAGTGAACTCGATAAAACATCGGCTATCTTGGGTTCATCTTCTGCGCTCGGAAACTTTCGATTCTGAGAAGGCAGTGCTGGTAGTCATGCTGAACAAGAAGGTTTTGCACTTTTGCGTCAAAAACTTGTGTGACCATTCAAGTAAAAGCTATTAAACAGTAATTTGTTTATTGTACAGTACAAGGTGGTTCTAACTTTTGAGACTTTGGTTGAAAACTTATGGTCTGACCTTTCAAGAGAAAGCTACTACTATAAGCATTATTTTCCTGTGGTAATGTATTTTATTTTGCATAAGGTAATTTTAACTTTTGTCCACTTTTGAGTCGGTGAACAAAATCCTAGACTAATGTGACTATTCAAATGAAAGTTACTGAGCAGTACTTTCCTATGGTACTGTTAATTATGTTGTACAAGGTGGTTCTTACTTCTGAGGCTTTGGATGAAATCGTATAGTGTGACCATTCAAATGAAAGCTACTGAGCAGTACTTTCCTGTGGTACTGTCAATTATAAAAGTAGGTTTAGTTTGATTGTCCGGGTGAACGTAGTCCTGAATAGGACTGTTTTTGTTGACAGTGACTTGGTGACTGTTAATAAAGTTGTACAAGGTGGCTCTTACTTTGGAGACTTTGAATGAAATCCTATGGTGCTCTATGGTGTGACTGTTCAAATGAATGCAACTGAGCAGTACTTTCCAATGATACTGTTAATTATGTTGTACAAGGTGGTTCTAACTTTTGAGTCTGTGGATGAAATCCTATAGTGTGACCATTCAAATGAAAGCTACTGAGCAGTACTTCCCCGTGGTGCTGTACATGCGTGAAATCCTGTGGTGCAGCCACTACATTTAAACCCATTTAGCAGTACTTGACATGGTGCTATTTGCTTTTTATCGTATTACAAATACATTTTAAGCATATTTTGACTGTCTTTAGGGGTCAGAAAGGGTTAAACGTAAAGCTCTTCTAGGAATCTAGCTTGCAATCAATGCGACTATTTCTAATCTTTCCGCGTACTATAATTCTAAAACTTCCGGTAACAGTCACTTCCTTTGCTCAAAATACGAGGCCTCGAGTGCACGCTATACTATAAATGGGAACTTCAAACGCGTGCTCCAATTCTGCGTTAGGAGATCTTTCTTGGTATTTCAGAAAGTGTTTCATCGTAAACTGGTCGAGTTCTCTATGTTTTAGAACTTTTGCTCATAACTGATGCTTTCGTGTAATAAAATTTGCGCAATTGCAGTTTGAAGTGATGTCATGCCCGCAATAAGGAAACAGCTTATCTTTTTAACAGATTACAGTTAATTAAACTGAACTTGCGCATTACACGGGTCATGCAACTTCCACCTGGTCAATAATAGAGTATTTTCTACTGCAAAGTCGATCATGAAGTCATTTAGTGTAAGAAGTCAAACGTTTTGTGGAATAAATCCGACCTGGTGATTATTCACGTGAAACATATTTAGTAGTACTTCACGTGCTTGTATTTGTATTTGTTTTGTTTTGTTTTGTTTTGTTTTTTTTTTTAGTAACGAAATAGATTCAGGAATTTCTTTTCAATTCTGATATGTGCGCCCTTTGGGGAGTTTAATAAAAAGTTTTTCACGTTCTCGAAGGTTGATACCGGCAGACAAAAATAGTCTTAAACGTTTACTGAAATCACTCGTAGTATAAGATACATACATGTGAGAGATTTCCTGCAGCTTTTTTGAATTTGGTCCACGCTGATTGATAACTTGAGTATAGCAACTACAGTCGATTCTCTCTTAACGAACACCTCTGTAAAACGGGCACCAAGAGTTGGCCCCTGCCTTTCTTTACTGCTTTTAGTTGACTCTTTATAAGACGGACATCACTCTAAGACGGACACACAGTGCCGGTACCAAAGGTGTCTTCCTTAGAGGGAGTTGACTGTAAAGTCAATTCTCTCTTAACGGACACGTCTATGAGACGGACACCTCGCTAAAACGGACACCGTTACAATTTAATCCAACGTTCAGTTTTGGAGGTACAGTCAACTCTTTCGTAGTCGTAAAGAGATGTCCGTCTCATAGAGAGTCAGATAAAGGGAGTAACGAAAGGCAGCGACCAACTCTAGGTGTCCGCTTTACAGAGCTGTCCGTCTTATAGAGGTGTCCGTTAAGAGAGAGTCGACTTCATTCTTAGACCTTCATTCTTAGGCCGAGCTCGACATACTGACCTAGCGATGTCGGCCACTGGTAGCTTATTAGGAGATAGGACCAACTGCTATAATCCATAACATCTCTCTCAAATTATTCTGCAATTAAAAATCATGGGTAAAAAATGGATTTTCACCAAGTTTATCAACAGTGGCGCCACAGTGTAGCTCGGTTAATTCAAGTAACTTTTTCATTTGATCTATTGTACCTCTTCCGGCATCAAAGAAAATGAGATCAGAGGCATCGTTTTTTACGCCCAAAACTGTTCCACTTTTCTCTTAAGTGCCATTGTCTCTTAAATCCTTCCTCTTCTTTTAGTACGGCGAAACCTTTGTGTGAGTCCTGTAAGTGTAACTCACATTACTTAGCCTTTGATTATTTTTTATACCATGACATCACGCCATCTAAGGAATTCCGAAATCCGGGAAACTTTTACTCGTGGAAAATCAGGAATCCAAGAAATTTCTCTTGGGAAATTCGGAATCCCACTAAAGATTGGAAACGCGAATGCAAGTTCCACTGACAAAGAATCCAGAATCCAGTAGATTGAATCCGGAATCCGCGGCGTGTAGTCCATAATCCAAGACTGTCTTGGATTTCTTGACATCCGGTGAAGAACAGCCTTTGTGAATTCCAAAGAACAAAAAGTGGGGCAGGGTTGCTTGACAGATACTTGGCTTGGAAGGGTGTTCGACTCTTTTCACCCCTGTCGCTGCCTAAGACGCATGTTTCTACACGAGTCCATTCACCACTAAGATTCTGGATAAAGTGTTTTTTAATTCAAGGTCGTGTTTGTCAACTTACGCCAGCCAGACAATTGCAGACCACACTTTTGTATTACTATTGCCCGGTTAAGGCCCAGTGTGGCGGTGTAACGTTCTTATTAACCTTTTAAGCCCTAAGATCCACATACAAATTCTCCAGACCGATCTCCATACATTTGTTTTCAGAATAGTTGAGAGAATCTGGTTTAAAATGAAAGCATTCTCTCTCTCTTTGCTAATCAATTTAGTAATTCTCGTAACCTTTACTCTTGATGATCTGCGGATGTTGTTAGGAGAAAATTGATGTTGGTCCCTATTGGGACCTAAAGGGTTAATGTGATCTCTGATCGGGAAGGTACCCATAACGGTGTTTGCTAATACCCAGCTAGGATGCCAAACACACAGTGATCTAACAAACGTAGCTTTTGCCTTCTTTTAAAAGCTGACAATCTCCAGAACTCCCTGCATCTCATTTCAGTCTAATGATAAGCATTCTTTTTTATAGCATCCATCAAGGTTCCCCAATCTTTTTGTCAACACCCAGTCATCACGTTCACAGATGTTGTGGTTCAATTTATCTTTGGTTTAAATTTTATTTTTCTTTGTTTTGGGGTATGGTAATGTATGATAATGACTTTGAAGCAAAGGAAATAAAATTTAAACCAAAGATAAATATAAACCACAACAACAGAGACCAAACTGAAATCGTGACTCAAAGAATGGAATAGTGTCCGGCATTCCTTGGATATTAGTTTCGAACTCGTCCAAATCTGAATAACATACACTAGACCACGTACAAACGCTGTAAAAACTGACGAAATTGATGCTCGACGCCCCTTAAAGTGACTTCCGCCGCTTCCCAAAAATAGAACAATCTTATCAATAGTTTTTTGAAAAAAAAAACTGCAAAAATTTAACTTAAATTTTTTCACATATTTATAATCTGACATCTTAAGAATAAAAACATCATAACCAGCGGCTGATATCCAGGAAGAGAGATAACAGCATTAGTGTATTAAGCTAAGGGGCTCTTAAGTTTACACCTTTTTGGATAAAACATTATCTCTACAAAGCAAATTATTAAAGTGAAGATAATCTCTTATCAGCAATCGGTGTGTCTAATTTCGACTGAGAACATCACGAAATGTAACCAAAGGAACAAATCTTTAAACCTCTGAACCCAAGAAACTAATCGCTCAGACTCATCACGCGTGCAGACGGTTTTGCACTGTGCTTCGTTGTAGACGATTGCTGCTCGAAATTTTTTAGATATGGAGTTCGGCTGGCCGGGCTTCCTTCCTTGTTTCGGTTGTTCTCAGTGTCTTGCAACGACCTCATTTTTACAAGGTAATCTTGATGCATTGTTCCACATGGTGTATAATTGAAAAGAACTTAACTTTAGCTGAGGAATTGTTGAACTGGAGAAACCGTGGAATGCTGATGAGTCAGCTCTTTCTAAGGCGGACATCCACCTTAAGTTATTCAAGTCATAAATAATGACTTGCTAAAGACGGGGACCAACCTAGCTGTTCGTTTTTTGAGGTGTTAGTAAATAATTTATAGATAACTTGAGAGATAAAAAAATTGACTATTCGCTTTTTCCTTCATTGTGACTTTTGAAGGTCCTCCAAGAAAGCAACGTCGAGAACGGACAACTTTCACCAAAGCCCAGCTTGAAATTCTTGACGCCCTCTTCGCCAAAACAAAGTATCCTGACGTGTTCATGAGGGAAGAAGCTGCCAACAAAATTAATCTTCCGGAAAGCAGAGTGCAGGTATTGTTAGAAAAATCTTATACTTTCTTATGGTGCGTTCGATTTTCTGTTCTTCTCGCTTGCACAAAACTAAAGGATAGAAAGAAAGTTTTATCAAGATTCCATTCCGTCTCATTGCGATTTTTAGGCCATATGAATGAAATAATGATGATGATGATTTATAAAAATAATAACTATAATATTGATTAAGATGTTGATGATGATGACGATGACGATGATGATGATGCTCTTTTTTGCCTTCTATCTATACGTGTTTCCGTTATGATACATTTGCTGCAATATTTATGCAATTGAAATCGAGAGATTAGATTTAGTTAGTGTTTATGGGGTCATAAAATATCGTGACAATAAGAAGGGGATTAATGGTCGAACAGAATCGATGAATGGGATGAGATTGGCTGTTGAAGACTAAAACTCTGTACAGGAGCTTATTACAGTGAAACCTCCATATAACGAAGGGCCAAGGGATTTGTAAGCTATGTTCGCTATAAGAAGGTTTCGTTATATCGATGTTATTTCTGATATATTTCACTACTATTGGCACGAAGAATGTCGCCTTTTTTACCTAGGACTCGTCAAATTGCGGTTCCATTGTATTAACTAGACCTGTGATATTTAGGCCTAAACAAGACAAACGCAAGAAGAATGGAGTGAGGAAATGAAAACGTTTCCTTTCTCTCAAACACTCTGCTTCCGGCTTGTGCCTTGGAAACGCCCGGTCTTTAACCTAAAGGAAGCGATCGGCAATCCTCCCCAATAAAGTGAGAAGAACTAAGGATTGGGCATTGGCCGGAATCTTGCACCCTCTTACCACGATGCAAAGCTTTTCGAATAATACATGCCTTTTGGTGCAGGTTTTCAGCTACTAGCCGTTTATTTCGATGAGGAATGTTGTCTTCAAATCTGCTCAAAAAAGTTTGGTTGTCACGTGGTTGTCTCTTCTTGTGGCGTGCGTCCGTCGGCGCCACAGGCAAACCAATGTGAAGTGCACACTCCAAATATTCCCTTTGCTTTATAAAACGGTTTTTTGAGGGGGGGGAAGCTGGGGGGAGTCGCAAGGCCATTCACTTTGTCATAAAACCCCTTTACTCTTTATCATTTGACTTATTGTTCAATGTCCCTTTGTAGGTCTGGTTCAAAAATAAGCGAGCAAAATATCGCCAGCAGAAGAAACAACAACAACTCGAAGCTCAAAATAAAGCAGAAGAAGATAACAGAGACTCAACGTCATCACCTCCAGGGGACCAAGATAAAACAGCGCCACAACATTTGAGTAACAACTTCAGCTTCAAAGGCGTCGATTTACTGCAGCCAAACAAAGACTCTCTTAAACAAAGCTCCCAGATATTAGCAGATATTCAGAGACAAGTAGGTTATCAGCCCTCTAAGTCAGGCAATAATAACATCGAAGACCTTCTTGCTGCTCTTTCGTCCACAGTTTCCTCGCAACCTTCTCAACTTCGCACGAGTAGTGAGCAGAGTTTCCTTGCAGTTAATGGCAGCATACCTTATTATGCACAACATCCTTACTTTCCCTCTGCAACCAAGTAACTTTTAGCCAGAACATGATCAACCTGCGAAAATTGCAAACATTTTTTACGCCACCATTAATTTTCCCGCGCAAAATGACGTCTGAGGAACGAGCGCAGAAATTCCATACTGATGACGTGTCACTTCCCAGATCTAGGTAGTGCTTCCGATTGATTGAAGCAAATTTCACTCGAGGCACAACCAATCAGAAGTACTTCCCAGATCTGGGTAGTAACACGTCATCTATAAATTTAGAATCTCATACGAAATGTCTGCGCCCGTTCCTCACAGGTCATTTCCCGAGTAAAACAAGTGATGGCGTCGCAAAACGTCGGCAATTTTCGCAGGCTAGGAGATGATTGAAATCATCCATTCAATATTTGGACAAGAAAATTGTTTATTAAATACGTACTTACCCTTATTTACAAATTATATCGAGAACTGCACGACCCAAATTTTCAGGGGCGTGGCTACCTCCTAAAGTAGGCCATGTAGAAATATAAAGTAAAGGACCACAAGGTAAATAGGTGATAGCTGAAAACAAAAAACGTGGCAATTGCCTATGCAACTCTGTTTTAACCTGCAGTTAATTGTTTCATTAGAATCTATTGTACTCTTTCCCGATTTGCTACGCAAGAAAGCCCGTGTCTAAGGCCAAGAGGAATGATTACCTTACCGTGGTGTGTACCTCTGGGAACATTTCTAGCTACGCCCCTGTAAATGAAAAGCGTTTTTTTGAATTGATCTCCTGTGATTTCCTCTAATTCTCAATCTCTTTTTCCTATAGTCTCTTATTTTTTCAATAATTCCTCATTCGTTTCATTTTGACTCCAGTACGTTTCAGGGGGAATGCGAAAGATCAATTTTCATTATTATAGTTCAGTAGTAATTCAGCGTTGCGTTTGCTTGAAAACGGTATTCAAGTTCGATCTGGAGTACTAATATTAGAGCTAAGTTCTTTTGTTCTTTTCTATAACCTGTTCAAAGATTGGCGTAAAGCAGTCATGTTTAACTCGCGCGCTGTTTTTTGAGCATTCCCGCGTTAATCATAACTAATTTCAAAATCTCAAGTACCATAAAAAATTATCGATTAACGCAATTAAAGTTACTATTGTGTACATTCAAGAGAATTAAAGATTCGACACTGTATTTAAGAGCAATAAATTTGTGTCTCAAAAAATCGGGCAGTTTGTATTTTTGATTAACCCCCTTACAACGGTAGCATTCTCTGGGAAAAGGTGGCAGTCGATTGGAATCGACACAGTGTTCATTACGAGACCAGTTTTATCAACCTCCTCTTACAAAAAAAGGTTTATGACCTAAACAACAACTGTCTGAGGACTAAAACAGATGTGATTGTCAGTTTCTTTTAGCATTTCAAGTTACCATAGCAACGATCGCCCTTGATTTTCGTTTTAAGTTGTAAAAGACCTCTAAATATTCCCTTAAGAGTTGAAGAAGGAAGGTCTGGAACTGAGAATCTTCGGCCGGAAGGGGGTTGGAAATGAGGTCGGTGGGTCGGGTGTGCGGGCTCTGTGAGAAATTGGCAAACTCCGAAAATTCCGGGAAAATAAGATCCGAGCGGCTCCGAAGATTTTCCGCTCCAGGCTTCGCACCAGCTAGTCAAAATTTAAACGGCCCCTCAGAAAGTATCACACTACGCGTCGATAAAGTAAGTCTGTATTCAGGCATTGGTTATAATACTGTTGACTGTGAGAGCACCGTGCGCTAGGAATCGAAATCTCCGAAATCAATTTTTTTTCTTCACTTCCCCCAATGATACACCACTTTAGAACCTCTCCCCCTGTAGCCCGAGAAAACAGCCGACATTTGGCGACGCTACCAGTGGTTTCCCCGTCAAATGACGTCTGAGAAACGAGCGCAGAAATTCCATACTGATGACGCGTCCAGTACCCAGATCTGGGTAGTGCTTCTGATTGGTTGAATCAAATTTCCCACGCGGCACGACCAATCAGAAGCACAATCCAGATCTGGGTAGTGACGCGTCATCGGCATGGAATTTTTGGCGGGGAAACCGGTGGTAGTGTCGCCAAATGTCGGCTGTTTTCTCAGGCTACTCTCCCGGCATCCTCCAAAAACATGCATGACCTTTTTCTTCAATTCTTTCTTGTATTAAAGTCTTCACGAGATCAAGGAGCTACAGAAACTGAAGACAAAACTCGTGCAAAATTTTTAGGGGGCAGACTTACTGTATTGACGCCAGAGTTACGCGCAAATGGCGACCTACTGTGAAGAACAGGCGCTCTCTCGATCGAAAACGTTTTAGTCCCGAAAATTGCTTAAAGCGCACAAAGGGAGATTTCAAATGAAAGAAATTTGAAAACTTTGCAAGATCCACAAGTAGGTGAGCCTACTCTGCACAAAATGCTCCGCCTCAAAACTCCTGGTGTACGGTACGCCATAATAATCATACATGGGTTTCCAACTCCTTTCGGGTCACCTCCGCTGGACATGGATATTGGAGGCTCTGTAGACGCTCGATCTCGCCTGTTGTCGTTCCGATTTTTGATGGGAGTTGAGTTTTGTTCGTTTCCACTCATATATCGCTGAAGCCTCCAAAGTAGTTTCTCTTAATCACATCCAGCTAGGACCTAACGTAGTTGGTAACAGAGGTCTCGCTCCCAGCGAGCAAAAAACTTGCCAACATTGCTGCTACATGTACTTGGCCTTCCCAAGAAGTTACATGAGCTGTAACTCAAGAATTGTACAAAGCTGTGAAAGAGTCTCGAAAGAAAAAGTTTCATTTGTTGAAACAGTGCGTGTGATCAACTTCGCCGCGAATTTTTTCTTGGACCTGGTCAGGTATTCCGGAGTTTAGGCGATATGTGGAGCCAATATTTCGAGAACAGCTTGCAAGACTACCGAGCCTAAAAAGTTATTCTACAACTACAGGTAAGCTTATTTTCATGTTTGTTGTCTTTCCATCATTTACATCAAAGGAAAAGCATATTTCACATGTAGTCTGTGTAGGCACTGTCAGAAAATAATTAAGCTACACTGTACACTGTGACATGTGATGAGAAGCCCTTTGATCATGTCTTCCAGGAAAAAAATGTCAGTTTCATTGAGTTTCTTTAGACTGAAAGAAACTCACCAACAATTCCTGGTGATCTGTACATAAAGGATGTGGTAACATAGCCACGTTTATTTGGCTATTGGATTATTCATTTTATGAATAGATTATTGAATCAACAAACCGAATCATTTTTCCATTCATGAATTTATTAGTCCACTAGCGACTTTTCCACACTTCCATATGTCTGAGAAGTGTAGAACTAAATAATGAATGACAAGGGGTTCGTGACTAGGGGAAAAGTGTGACATTATCCTTACTTTGTCAGACTATTCCACACTTCCACACTTTTGAGAAGTGTAGAACTAAGTAAAGAATAACCTGAGATCAGGCGTTATTTATTTATTTATTTATTTTGCTTCTTTGTTTCTTTGGCTCGAGAGGGAAAAAAATAACGCCTGATACATTCACTTAACAAGCCATTAACCGCCCCCTAATTAACATAATCTAACGTCTGCTTGACCTGTCATGTTATTAGCCAATAAGCGTTTACCAGACGTGAATCAAATTTTGGCTTAATAACTACTGATGACTCTTTTGAAATCAAATTTTGGGGAAAAGAAAATTTTGAAGTACGTCCATGTTCAGATGGCGCTTCCTAAAAAAAAATTTTAAATGTGTTGTTTTTGTGATGAAATACTTCTAGCTGGAGCTGCCTTACCTTTATTTAACAGCTACAAACAATAAAGAATTTACTGGTTAAAGCTCGTTGACTTCGTTCTGTGCCGAAAGCAGTGAAAAAAAAAATTAGGCTGAAGCACCATATTGAAAGGTGTTGTGAAAGCAAAGATCGCTCAGAATAATTCGCAGGTTTCTGAAGGAGGAATTACAGTCAAATCAGGTCAAGATTCCATTCATGAATTGATTATTTGAAAAGTGAACCCGTTTGTAGCTTCTGTAACTTGTAGCTGATATCGAAGTGCATTCAAATGATCAGTGAATTTTTGACTGCAACTTTTTGGTATACGATGAGATGGAAAATATTTCAAAGGATGAAATTTCTATTTAGGACGCATTTAGGCATTCTTCAAATTCGAGAAAACTGAGACGGCAGAAATTTTATAGGGAACTAGCGTGTGTATTCACTGCTCATTACGCAAGCAAAAATGCAGACTGAAATCAACAACAACTAACGGATGGCGGCATTTTGGCCAATTGGAACAGCGCAAATCATCCCGTATTATTTCCTATCCAATCAGAAAAAAGTCCAGATTCTGGCTTTTTTACATTTGATCCGACAAAGAAATGTATCATGCCCTCTTCCCGTGAGATTAATAAAGGGATAATAGGGAGAGGGCATGATCTCAGGCTAAGTAAAGAATGACAAAGGGATCGTGACAAGGGAAAAGTATGACATTATCCTGACTTTGCCAGACTTTTCCACACTTCTATACTTTTGAGAAGTGTGGAACTAAGTGAGGTATGACAGAGGGATCATGACTGGGGAAAAGTGTGACGTTATTCTGAATTTGTCAGACTTTTCCACACTTTCACACCTCTGAGAAGTGTACAACTAAGTGAAGTATGACAGAAGGATTGGGACTAGGGAAAAGTGTGACATATTTTGTCAGACCATCCCGCACTTCTACACATCAGAGAAGTGTAGAACTACATATTAAGGATGAAAAAGGAAAGTAGGGATCTTGTGGCCAGCACTGGACATTTGTAAGGTCCAGGTTAGTTATCTTCCAATGAAATCACTAACTAGGACAAGCAAGAAGAGGGAGTGCTTAAACCCCTAAAACAGAACATAACTGAACCAGTGATGTTTTGGTGATGTCAAAATTATTCTTGACAGGGTCACGCAAGACTGGAAATGTAAGATCTCAGTTCTATAAATCGATTCTTTAGTCCCAGGTCTTTCGAGGCAAGAAGGAAGGTTTTAAAACATATTATTGTAAGATCAGCTGCTCCTTGCTCCTGCTGTCCGTCTCATTGCTCCTTGCATCGCTAGCATAGTCCACAGGAAAGACCAGTTCCAGACCAGTTTAGGGGCTTGAGAAGATCTGTAAAAACCATTTTAGCCTGTGAACAGGCTCTCTGTTTGGGGAAAGGGTGAAAAAATCGCAAGGAGAGGGAAGGGAAAGGGTGAGAGACTGTAGACAAACATTTGGGACCACTATTCTGCTTTCTTGTCTTGTAATTGCAGATCATCTGTCAGCAAGATCATTATCTGTTACTTGGATACATTGAAACGTAATCAATTTCACGTCTAAAAGGGGGGTCAGTAGGCAACACACCACTTTTACCTCGTGCCAAAATGCTGCCTTTTCAAATAATTAGTTTTTCTCTGGTGGGTAGGTAATTATACATAGCCCTAGTGCTATGTGTTCCCCTAACTGGGAAACACATATCCCTAGTGATATGTGTTCCACTAACTGGAAAACACATATCGCTAGTGATATGTGTTCCCCTAACTGGAAAACACATATCCCTAGTGATATGTGTTCCCCTACCTCAGAAACACATACCCCTAGTGATATGTGTTCCCCTACCTGGGAAACACATATCCCTAGTGATATTGGTTCCCCTAACTGGGAAACACATATCCCTAGTGATCTGTGTTCTCCTACCTGGGAAACACCTAGCCCTAGTGATGTGTGTTCCTCTACCCGGGAAACACATAGCCCTAGTGATATCTGTTCCCCTACCTGGGAAACACATATCCCTAGTGATATCTGTTCCCCTAACTGGGAAACACATATCCCTAGTGATATGCGTTCCCCTAACTGGCAAACACGTAGCCCTAGTGATATGTGTTCCCCTACCTGGGAAACACATATCCCTAGTGATATTTGTTCCCCCAACTGGGAAACATGTAGCCCTAGCGATATGTGTTCCGCTACCTGGGAAACACGTAACCCTAGTTATATGTGTTCTCCTACCTGGGAAATGCATATCCCTAGTGATATGTGTTCCCCTACCTGGGAAACACGTAGCCCTAGTGATATGTGTTCCCCTACCTTGGAAACAAATATCCCTAGTGATATGTGTTCCCCTGCCTGGGAAACACATATCCCTAGTGATATGTGTTCCCCTACCTGGAAAACACATATCCCTATTGATATGTGTTACCCTAACTGGAAAACACATATCCCTAGTGATATGTGTTCCCCTACCAGGGAAACACATATCCCTAGTGATATGTGTTCCCCTTCCTGGGAAACACATATCCCTTGTGATGTGTGTTCCCCTACCCGGGAAACACATAGCCCTGGTGATATCTGTTCCCCTACCTGGGAAACACATATCCCTTGTGATATCTGTTCCCCTACCTGGGAAACACATATCCCTAGTGGTATTTGTTCCCCCAACTGGGAAACATGTACCCCTAGTGATATGTGTTTCCCTACCTGGGAAACACGTAGCCCTAGTGATATGTGTTCCCCTACCTGGGAAACACATATCCCTAGTGATATGTGTTCCCCTACCTGGGAAACACATATCCCTAGTGATATGTGTTCCCCTAACTGGGAAACACATATCCCTAAGGATATGTGTTCCCCTACCAGGGAAACACATAGCCCTAGTGATATCAGTTCCCCTTCCTGGGAAACACATATCCTTAGTGATGTGTGTTCCCCTACCCAGGAAACACATAGCCCTGGTGATATCTGTTCCCCTACCAGGGAAACACATATCCCTAGTGATATCTGTTCCCCTAACTGGGAAACACATATCCCTAGTGATATGCGTTCCCCTACCTGGGAAACACGTAGCCCTAGTGATAGGTGTTCCCCTACCTGGAAAACACATATCCCTAGTGATATGTGTTCCCCCAACTGGGAAACACGTAGCCCTAATGATATGTGTTCCGCTACCTGGGAAACACGTAACCCTAGTGATATGTGTTCCCCTAACTGGGAAACACGTATGCCTATTGATATGTGTTTCCCTCACTGAAAACACATATCCCTAGTGATATTTGTTCCCCTACCTGGAAAAGACAAAGCGGTAGTAAAATTTCTTGCCCTACCTGGGAAACAAATATCCTTCTATGATATGTTTCCCTTCCTAGGAAACACATATAACCCTATTGTTACGTGTTCCCCTATGTACCTGGCAAATGCATATCACTACTGATATGTTTTCCCTTACCTGGTAAACACGTAGCATGGTGATATGTGTTCCATTACCCAGGAAACACATATCCCTAGTTATTTGTGTTCCCCTACCCAGGAAACACATTTCACTAGTAATAATTATGTGTTCCCCTACCTGGGAAACACATATGCCTAGTGATATGTGTTCCCCTAACTGAGAAACACATAGCCCTAGTGATATGTGTTTCCCTACCTGGGAAACACATATCCCTAGTGATATGTGTTCCCCTACCTCTGAAACACATATCCCTAGTGATATGTGTTCTCCTACCTAGTAAACACCTGGCCCTAGTGTTTTGTGGTCCCCTACCTGGGAAACACATATCCCTAGTGATATGTGTTCCCCTTGTTAGGAAAACCTAGCACTAGTGTTATGTGTTTCCCTACCTGTGAAACACATATCCGTAGTGATATGTGTTTCCCTACCCAGAAAACACATATTCCTAGTTATATGTGGGAATAAGTGTGTTCTCATACCTGGGAAACATACAGCCTTAGTGATATGTGTTCCATTACCCAGGAAAGACATTTCACTAGTCCTAATTTTTTTTTTCTGGGTAGGGGAACACATGTTCCTGGTGATAAAAATGTGAACCTATCCAGCAGCCCATCCCCATTAGCCTTTTACAATGTAACTCCTTTAGGCATGCATGTCATATACGCATTTTGTATTGTTACCCTTTTTACATTTTTTACAGGACCTCGTACAGGAAAACACCTTTGGAAGGTGTTGTAAGAGAGAAGAAAAACCAGGTGTGGCTTGATTAAAATTGTATCAGATTAAAAAGAGAATGAATTCCATATCAGCTGTCCTCACAAAGATGTACGAAGAACAAGAAAAGTGCAGTTGCAAGAACCATTTAAAGTGACAAGTGAGTAAATTTTTGTGTTTCTCGTTCTGCAGTAGGGTCAGTGTTTAAGACCATGGTCGGTACACACCTATCTGAAATTATTTAATGGAGTACCGCATTCCCTGGGGTTGAAATAAACAGTATTGCCATTAACGGTCTGTTACAGGCTAAAACAATAATATTAAATTTACCAGGAGTGGAATCATTGAAACTACTCACTTGTCACTTTAAATGATTCTTGCAACTGCACTTGTTCTTCGTATCTTTGTGAGGACATCTGATATGGAATTTATTCTGTGTTTAAATCTGATACAATTTAATTGAGGCACTCACTGTTTTTCTTCTCTCTTACAACACCTTCCATTGGTGTATTCCTTTAAGAGGTCCTGTAAAAAATATAAAAAGTGTAAGAATACAAAATGCAAGAAAACCAAAAGAAAATTGACAGTATCTTGATTTATTCTTTTGCTTTGCCTTTATCGTCTAAAAGATACTGCAATTATGCAAGTCATGAAAGTTACGAAGACGTCATTTCTCAGCCACAGACCTCAACCCCTCCCCCCAAAGCAGCATGTAATACTATACATTGTAAAGCATTTTTGAAGAGTTTACAGCTACTCCCCCCTGGTGCCGTGCCTTGTCAGGGCAGGGAGGCTTGTGAGCCCTTGTTACCAACAGAGCTTTGATGGTGGGAGCTTATGCTTCTGGAAGATAATGCTGGATTGCTCTTAGGGAGAGGGGCCAGACTAAACAGCACCCTGGTCCTCCAGGTTGGGGGTTAAGTGCAGGGCTAACAACTCTGCCTTTTCAGCACCATTCCTAATATCAACCCTGCATGACATCACACCTAAGGATTTTCAAGCTAGCAAGAGATCACATAAGAAGACCCAGACACCCAACTCCAGGAAATGCAGGATAACCAACATACTTACTCAGTCAGTACTCATACTGAATGTTCCTCTACACTGCATCCCCTATGCCTGCCCTGTACATTCCAGATATCAGACTGGAAACTTATGGAAGATACTACCTGTATGAAATTGGTTTCCTTACTGTGGCTGGAGGATTGAGTATGGCTTGATTCCAATGAAAGCTGAACTTGTGTATATGGTGTAGTGGTGTTTGGCCGATGAACTGTTGCGGCAGAACCGGTGTCACTTTGGGTGCGTTACTTTGGCGGTGATCAGGATCAGGATCGGAGATCCGAGATCACTCGGATCATGGTAGATCAAAATAATGAACTGATTAATTTTTGTCCAGAGTGGAGTCATCACTGCATTTGATCTACTAGCATGTGAGCAAGCTCTCTTATTTGGGCGAGTGAAACGAGTCTCGCGAGAACGCGCGAGCGAGTGGCAAAGCCGCGAGGGGCCCTTCGCTCGTGCGTTCTCGCGAGGCTCCCTTTGCTTGCCCAAATAGGAGAGCTTGCTCGCAGGCTATTGATCTACCTTGATCCAAGTGATCTCGGACCACTTATCCTGATCCGGATCATCTTAAAAGAACCCACTCTTAATCTACATGATACGAGAGATCAGCAAACATAGAACTGGTCAACCTATAAACCAGTAAGAACGGAAACCAGAAACTCATACTAACTGTTCTTAGCTATTTGTAGTGTTCAACTACAAAAGCATCCCTGATGCCTGCCCTTTTTGCTGTGGTGTCAACCTGCAAATCGAAGTATCCTACCATCCAAAACCTGGAAATCTAGGAGACTCAACACACCCACTCAGTCAGTACTCATACTGACTGTTCTTCTACACTTGTGATCATGGATCCACAACTGCTTTCCTGGTGCCTGCCCCCTTACATTCCAGATATCTGACTGGAAACTTGTAGAAGATACAATTTGTATGAAATTAGGCTCCTAACGATGGCTGGGTGCTTGTGTGTGACCGGATTCCAATGAAAGCTGAACTTGTGGAAAGTGTAGTGGTGTTCGGCCGATGTGATTGCCGACTGTTTCGGCAGAAACCGGATTCCAATGAAAGCTGAACTTGTGGAAAGTGTAGTGGTGTTTGGCCGATGTGATTGCTGACTGTTTCGGCAGAAACCGGTGTCACTTAATCTGCATAACACAAGAGATCAGATATCATAGAACCAGTCAACCAATAAAACAGAAAGTATGGACACCAGACATTCATACTAACTATTCTTCCCCGTTTGTAGTGTTCAACTACAAAGGCATCCCTGATTCCTGCTCTTTTTGCTGTGGTGTCAACCTTCAAATCACATTAACCTATCATCAAACTCCAGGAAGTCCAGGATACCCAACATACCTACCCAGTCAGTACTGACTCTTCCTCTGCCCGTGTTGTGATTGTGGTCAGTACAGGTCCCTTTCATTGTCTCCATGGATTATGGCTTTTGTTATCGCTCTTGCACAAATCCTTGAAGGACAGCAGTTAACATACAGCAGATTAATTTGGCAGTGGGATTAAGCGACTCTTGATCAATGCCAATTTGTCGCGATACAGTACATTATTTTTCAATTTCAGCTTGACTAGAGACTACAATATTATTTATGCCATAAAGCATTGATTTAAAGTGAAATATTATCATATTTCTTTGAGCTTGTCATCATCTTTTACATCTTGTCTTGAAATTAGATGAAATGTGGTGACAAGAATACTCTTCTGCCATAAGAAATAAAGAATAGCTGACTTGAAGAAACCACTGTTGCTGTCTTCCTGATTTTGAAAGCACTATGGATCGGTGGTAAGTAACTTGCTCTTATGCTGTTGAATGTTCACTAGCCCAGGGCTCGCACAGTCTTGAAAAGTCCTTAAATTTCTGTACAAGTCCTTGAAAATTCCTTGAATTTTCTTCACCTTTGAATGTAGTAGCCTGGAAAGTGTTTTTTGATGCTGTTTGGTTGTCCAAGACGGAATATAAATCACAGTTCAGAGAATTTAAAGTAATGTTTAATAAACAAGCGGGAGTTCGATTTTTTGATAAAAAGCATGGACTAACCCCTTTGATAAATATCGAATTTTTGAGTATTTAAAACTTCCTTTTTCTGCTTTAAAGGACGTTCTTTTTTATCCAGAAGACCAAAACGATCTTTTCTGTCTTGATTTGCCCAAAAAACACAGATGATAGAAAGTTCAATTCTTTGACAAAAACTTTGGACTAACCCCTTTGGAAAATGTTGATTTTTTGTCGTTTTTTAAAACTTCCTTTTTCTGGTCTAAAAAACATTCTTTTTTATCCAGTATACCAAAAAACGATCTTTTCTGGCTTGATTTGCCCAAAAGACATAGATGACAGAAAGTTCGATTTTTCGACAAAAACCATGGACTAACCCTTTTGGAAAATTTCGAATTTTTGGACTTTTTTAAAAGTTTCTTTTTCTGGTGTAGAAAGGATTTTTTTAGCCAGAATAACAAAGAAACGATCTTTTCTTGCTTGATTTGCCCAAAATACATAGATGATAAAAAGTCTGATTTTTTTTACGAAAGCCATGGACTAACCCCTTTGGAAAATTTCGATTTTGTGGACTTTTTTAAAACTTCTTTTTTCTGGTCTAGAAAGCATTCTGATTTCTCCAGAATATCACAACACGATCCTCTCTGGCTTGTTTTGCCCAAAAAACACTGATGATAAAAAGTTCGATTTTTTGACAAAAACCATGCACTAACCAATTGGAAAATTTCGATTTTTTTGTCGTTTTTTAAAACTTCCTTTTTCTGGTTTAAAGAACATTCTTTTTTATCCGGAAGACCAAAACGATCTTTCTGGCTTGATTTGCTTTGATTTTACTAGACTCCACAAAGGTTCCATTCATATTATCACATGCTCATCATGCGCATGTGCTCCTCTTTTTGCCGTACACTGTCCTTTCCCAGTCAGTTCTCTTTGGGCTTCGGTTCATTCACAACAGCATTTTTTCCCTTCCACCCACCCTTTGTTCTGACTGGAACCTTTGTTTAGCGCGTCGATTATTACTTATGTTCACTACATATTTAACACGGCCAGAACGTTTTTTAAGCAGATCATTATTTTATTCCTCTACTGATATATGTATCCTTAAGTTTAATCATTTATACTATGGTATTATACTGGACTAGGATTAGGTTCCGGGGATGTGGAACTGCTGTCTTGCTTCCCAATAAAAGGAGTGGCAGGGAAGTGCAACCCCTGGCTGCACTTTACCCCACAGTAAGGCTTAGCCCTTGGAGACAGGTCCGGAAAAATATCCACTCCAGGGTGTGGACCCCCAGTCCCACCTGATCTTTACTCCACCCAGAAGGGCCACCCCTCCTGGTTCCCCTTCGTTCCTAGTGACTGGGGGATATGGGCCTCACCCCCGGAGACTGATCAGGACTCCTATCCAGGGTGGCTACTCCCGGTACCACTCGATCTTGTCTCCCCCCAGGAGGGCTTCTCTCCTGGTCCCCTTACCCCTAGATTTAAGGGCTTCCCTGCCACCAGAATTTTGCGCATTACTTTTTGTGTGTTTTCTGTGTGGTACCTGGCATAGAGCCAATCGGAAGACTTTATTAATATATGACAAAAATTTCCATTTTTTAACAAAAACTATGGACTAACCCCATCGGAAAATTTAGATTTTTTTTTTTTCAAAACTTCCTTTTTCTGGTCTAAAAAGGATCTTTTTATCCACAATAATAAAAAAAAACGATCTTCCCTGTCTTGATTTGCCCAAAAAACACAGACGATAAAAAGGTCGATTTTTTTACAAAAAGCATAGACTTACCCCTTTGGAAAATTTCGATTTTTTGTACTTTTTTAAAACTTTCTTTTTCTGGTCCCAAAAGGATTCTTTTTTATCCAGAACACCAAAAAACAATCTTTTCTTGCTTGATTTGCCCCCCAAAAAACATAGTACATGATAAAAAGCTCGATTTTTGACAAAATCCATGGACAAACCCCTTTGGAAAATTTCGATTTACTGGAGTTTTTTAAAACTTCCTTTTTCTGGCCTAAAAAGCATTCTTTTTTATCCAGAAGACCAAAAAACGATCTTTTGTGGCTTGATTTCCACAAAAAACACAGATGATAAAGAGTTCGATGTTTTGACAAAAACTATGGTCTAACCCCTTTGGAAAATTCCGATTTTTTGTCTTTTTTTAAAACTTCCTTTTTCTGGTCTTAAAAGCATTCTTTTTTATCCAGAATATCAAAAACGATCTTGTCTGGCTTGATTTGCCTAAAAAAACACAGATGATAAAAACCTCGATTTTTTGCCAAAAACCATGAACTAACCCCTGTGGCCGCTTAATGGAGGTTGAACTGTATTGTCAGGAAATAATTGCATGTTACGATTTTCATAAATGGTTTGTATTCTCGTAAAACATAATATTGAAGCATCCCTTCACGATCGTGGTGGCTTATTTTTTTGTGACCCTCCCTCTTTTCCGGTCATTTTTTTCATAACCCTCCCTTTTAGACGGCTCAAAAATCTGTAACCCTCCCCTGTTTTCCACCTCCCCTCCCCCCTGCTAATTTCTGACAAGTCCCTTAGAATTTGGGTTGGGGCCAACCCCGGGGGGCCAACCCACCATTTCAAGACTCACAAAAGCACCAAGTGATTTTTTTCATCCGCTTAAAATAATAAAATCATGCATCACCTTATCCAATTTGGCAACATTGAAAAATTAAAATCGATATTAAATTATTTGGTCTAAAAAGGTCGATTGTTCTTAAAACACCATTCTTCAATGTTTTTAAGGTAAAAAAGCTTAAAGAAGGGAGATCTACCCTACCCCGATCGTTTTCTCGTTTGGCTGTGGTTCAGCTTTTGGGCGGCTGCATCCTTTACTTTACGAAACACAAACGAAAGAAACACCGAAAAACCGCCTGGAGGAAAATTTTATTTTTGTTTGGGTTCGCCATCGCCATTTAAAAAAAAATCCACACAACAAAACAAAAAATTCCCGCCAGTTTTGGTCACATGCGTTGCGTTACGGGTCTTTGATCACGTGCCTGCGTAACTCGTTTCTGATTGGTCAAATGTCGAACCGTGCTCGAACAAACAAGATCGTCAAACAACGAAGCCATCTTTGGTAACGAACGAACCGGGCGTTAGCAGGTAAACTGAATTTCTCTTATTTACACCCTCAATATTAACGTCTTAGCTATCAAAACAATGTATGTACCATTGCTCTTTGTAATTCCCTTAAAAATGGGAGTACAGTTTAGACTTTTTCGTTTCAAGGAACGAGAGACAGTTGACAAAGTTGCGGTTACTTCCTCAATGATTTGTTAAGCTGCCTCATGCCTTTCGATTAACAAAACTTTGCGTAAAACCTATCCTTGAATGTGTTCTGTTTTCAAGACTAGGAATTATTTTCTTATTTTGCACTTGTCTGTACATCGATAATGGTGAACAAACTTCTTCGCAAAGAAAAAGTCGTTGTCTGTCTGGGAAGCTGCACTGCCTATAACCGGACGTTTCGTACCCACGGACGTTTCGTACTCAGACGATTCGTACCCAAAGTTGAGATGATTCGTACCCAACGCTAAGATGATTCGTACCCAAAGCTTAGATGCTTCGTACCCAAAGCTTAGATGATTCATACCCATGCAATAACCAAGTCTTCATGTTGTAAACAGTGTGTTTTCATAGTTTAAGTTAAAGCTTTCACTAATCTGAAGTCTCACCTCCTCTAGTATCGGCGCCGCTCACGCGTCACGAGTCTACACAAAGAAAGTGAGCGGTGGTTAATTTCATCTAACTCGTGTGAGAGCGAACGAGTTAACAAAATGGATCGCGTGAAAGCGCATGAACTAACAAAAGTTTATGATTCGACAAGTTCAGACATCGACATATAAATTGGACCCAGTCGTGAAAAGTGGGAACAAGCTAATTTCGTGTAAGTACCATTTCCTTTTGAGTTGTATGTTAATGAAGAGTCTCATCTCCTTTAGTATCTGCGCCGCTCATGCGTCACGAGTCTACGCAAATGAAAGTGAGCGGTGGTTATAATTTGATCTAACTCGCGCGTAGGTAACGAGTCGTTCTGATTTATATAAATGTTTATTTTAGATTGTTTTGAGAGAGATATGATTAAAAATGTGTTACTATCAAAACGGCAGTTGGTTACGAATCAACTAAGCTTTGGGTACGAATCATCTTAGCGTTGGGTACGAATCATCTCAACTTTGGGTACGAATCGTCTGGGTACGAAACGTCCGTGGGTACGAAACGTCCGGATTCCTCTATGCCCCTATAGATCGTTTTCACTGTCACGCAACAAAAAAATAAATTGAAAACCGTCAAGTGAAAGAAGCCAAGAAAATGATATGTTATAAAAGACTAATATTTAAACAATTTGTCCAAGTCTCAGGTCTTTTTGGCCCACAGTTTCTGAGTTATTTGCCGAAACGTTTCACGCATCTTTGTAGAGCTTTGTATGGAGACGCCATATTGGTGCACAGTTTTGGTGCACCAATATGGCCGCCGAAAATCAACAAAAACATCTGGAGTTCACTTGTTCTATAAAAGCTCCTTCTTTTCACTCGAGAACTAGCCTACGTGCGCATAAACATATCTTCTAATACTTGAAATGGTTATACTGCTGAAAATCAAGAGGAGAGACTTTTTTTCAAGGAGACAGCATTCCTATTTTGGTGTCACGCACTGTGAAAACTCGGAAGTTCAAATTGCTGTATTTTCGAAATGAAACATGCTATGGGACTGAAAATTTGTACAAAGATTAACTTTTTGTTTATCTTCAACCTAGTGTAAATAAGAATTCAACCTCGCCATTTTGACTTTACAATTTGATGACGTCACTGTGAAAACCATCTATATGTAAACTTCGTTTTCCCGGCCGAAAACGAAACCCTTGGCGCAGTCTGCTTCGGTTATGAAGCGTCGTTGTTGTCCGTTTCGTTAAAAGAACTGAAAACAAACAAAGATAACACAGCAACTGTTTATTCGTTTGCATTTCGTTTTAAAATACATAGTTTATAGACTGGACACTGGAAGGAGTAGAGTGGCTCCTTACCCCCTGGGTATTTTATTTGTGGGCTTTATTTCTTTGTGACTTGTCCTGTTGGGCTAGTCGATTTATTTCACTTGCTAGCCCATTGGCTAGTGTCCAAAAAAGTTAGTGTCAAGTACTGGGTTACCTTCTAATAAGGAGAACAATGCATGTACAAAATTTTTTTTGTTAAAGTTGTCTATGACTGTTGAAACTGATCATCTCCCAAGTACTGTAGTACATGCGAGGTGGATCTGTTCAGTTGGTTCAGAAGTGATGGGTTTACATGTTACTTTTCTTGTTCTGTTTCCAGGTTGAACATTCATCAGTGAATAATATTATTATTATTATGGTAAAGGACACAGTCAGTCAAAGACATGCAACCACCTATGTGAACAACAGCAAGGACATTTTTGCCGCACAGGTGAGATGAAATGTAATAAATATACCTGTACCCTTAGTTGTCTTCTCTGCATTGTTTGCTTAGTTGTGACCTGTACTGTATTTGTCCAAAACAGTTACTGTATTTATTTGAATAAGCGCCCAACCTCAAATTAGCGCCCACCTTGAATAAGCGCCCATCCTAAAGGCAGAAAAAGTTAATAGGTGCCCAGCCTCGAATAAGCGCCCACCCCCTCCTCCTGCCAATCAAACTCAAATAAGCACTCACCCCCACCCCACCCACTTGAGTGAATAAATTCTAACAAGAGACTTTCCCAAGGACAGAGTTTTCTTCAGAGTATTTTACAGAAACCTTGCTTTGTTACTTCTTCATGTTTTGTTATTAGCATTTATTGTTTTGTTGCAAAATAAACATACTTCACTTGCTGAAAATGGTGAAAATTTAATAAGCGCCCACCTCAAATAAGCCCCACTCTCAAGGTCCAAAAATTCAATAGGCGTCCAGGGCGGTTAATCGAATAAATACGGTATGAGCCACCGAACGTGGTGTGGTTTTTAAGGTCTTGAGTCTTAAACAAGATAAACATTTTACTATTAATTTTAGCATCTTAAATAGGCTGTCTTTTTGTTCTGGAAACCTAACTTTATGCCCCAATAGCCAATCGGAGGTTCGATTTTTGATGTTGATTGTCATGTGAAGTTCCTTCAACTCAAACTCAAGATAATTTTGTGAGTGATGTTTTCTTCCACATTATTGTTACCTCAGCTTGGTTTTGATTGTGTAAAACAGTGCTGTTTCCTCGATTCGTGAAATATGTGATCAAACTACATGTAGCGAAAGTTGCAGTTGGCATTTTGCATCTAAATTTTCTACAGCTTGCACCAGGTCAATCCACCAGTTTTAAGCTTGTTGAACATTCACCGACACATAACTTCTCTACACAAAGAGCTAGGCCATACATACTAATTAGTCTTAATGTGCACTGATGCATTTCAGAGCACACGCATTGGCTCGTCAGCTCAGACGCACGGATGCATCCAGCCTGATGCAATTGACTCATCTTTCATGACACATATTACGCAGATAATTATTTTGGTTCACTTAGTTCTGGCCTGCACTGTACTTTTCTCTTTCTCTCCTCCCCTTTTTTTTTTGCTTTTCTTGCCTCCTTTTTTTTTTTTGTTGCTGGGCATTTAGTAGGCTTCATTTTCATGGGAAAGGCTTTTAGAAATACTTTTAGGATGTTAGAATTAGATGAAAGGAAAGGCAGGTGGGTAGTCCAACAAGATTTTCATGAAAATATTCAGGTCAATGTTACATAATTTTTTGCCTCTTTCTCTGGTGTCCTTGACTGAATTGTGCTCATTCTGGTATGGTTTGAAAGATCTCTTCACTCTGCACCAGTTAGCGGTCACAAGTTGTCCATGACCGTTAAAACTGATGATGTCACAAGCAGTAGAAGCACGTGGACCAGCATGGGCGGTTATGGGCGGCTCAGGGGCAAATGGGTTAATAAATCATTTATGTAAAAAGTAAACAAAACGGGGCCAAGAATGGACCCCTATGGAACTCGATATATAATCAACTAGGAGAGACTGCAAAAACCACATCCCCCATACAAACATTTTGTTACCTTCCTTTTAGATAACTTTTGAACCATTCCAGCGCTGATGGACATTATAAATTTCAACAAGATGAAATAGTATTTTAATATTGTTCTTAATTTCTAGTCTTTTATCTTACTACTGTGTACTTATTCTTTTTATATACCTATTTTCTGTACATTTTTTTAAAAATTTTATTTGTATATCATCAATAGATAGTTTATCAGCAGGTCCACATCAGGTTTAGCTGCCTTTTAACCTAACCTGCTTTACCAAATAAACTATGAATGAAAAAAATAATAATAATAGAGACACACCAAGGCTACAAAGTATAAATAACAGCATGTTGTGGTTTATACTGTCAAAGGCTTTTGACATGTCCATCAACACCAATACTGAGATTTTCTTTTCCATAGCTTTTCATAGGTCATCACTTACAGACAGAAGAGCCATTTCAGTGGAATGGTGCTTACAATTGCCACTTTGGAATTGTGCTAGCTTGTTGTTATCATCTAAGAATGTGACAAATAATTGTTTGTGTGCCAATCGTCTGACCAATGAAATTACAAGAAATCAATTTTTAACAGATGATATTTATTTGTTATATTATTTTATTTTCTCTTGAGACAAAGACAGAAAAATCCTCCCAATTTTCCATAAATTATTACGGCATTTTTTGGTGGAAACTCTGGGCGACAAAGACCATTTGTATAAATTTCAAGAAATCTCCCAACCCCGAGATTGTTTGTGCTACATGTAGCCTATGGGACAATAACATTTTGGGGCACTAACATGTTTATCAGACACAGTGTTTTTACCAGTGTTCTTACTTTTTATGGAAATGCCATTAATACGATAATTAGCCCAAGGAGTCGTAAAGGTGCAAGGAAGGAAGAAAGACAGACCTATTACAAAACATACATAAACATACGTACATTTCCTTATAATATTAGCCAAAATTTAATTGGTTATGGCGTCTTTACTCTAACTCGCAGCTGTAAAACGTTGAGTTAAGTGTATGTAAAATTAGATCAACGTATGATTTATGTATTCTTACTCAGACCTGTGAGTAAAGCATTGAGTTAACTGTATCTGAGAATAATATTGTGACCCGCTTTTCTCCCTCATGACCTCCTTTCAACTTCTCTATGGGTCCTGTGGAGCCCAGTGTGGAAAATCCTGGTAAGAAGAATACAGAGATGATGGGATAGTGTATGTTGAAATACTTTAGCTTGAAAACATTAGTCTCAGATAGGTTCACTAATATTCAATCCAAAGGCAGAATGGAAGTGCTGTAAAGCATTTATTAAGGTTTAATAGGTCTTACCTCCCCTGGTGCTGTGCCTTGACGTGGCGGGGAGGCTTGCGTGCCCTTGGGACCACTAGAGCTATGATGGCGGGAGCTTATGCTCCTGGCAGGTGGAATTATGCCAGATTGCTCCTAGGTAGAAGGGCCAGACTAAACAGCACCCTGCCCCATACATTCCAGATCTCTGCTGGAAACTCAAGAGGAAGACACTACTTATATGAGATTGGATTCCTTACAGTCACTGGTTGCTTGTGTATGACTAGATTCCAATGAAAGCTGAACTTGTGGATATGGTGTAGTGGTGTATGGCCGATGAACTGTTTCGGCAGAAACCGGTGTCACTTGGGGTGGGTTGACCTTTGGGATGATAAGGATTTACTAGGATCGGAGGTCCCAGACCATTTGGATCATGGTAGACCAAATGGTGGAGTCATCAATTCATTTGATCTACCATGATCTGAGTGATCGCGGATCACTTATCCTCATTCAGATCGTCTCGAAAAGCTCACTCTTAATAATCTACGTGCCACGAGAGATCAGCAAACATAGAACCGGTCAACCTATAAACCAGTAAGTATGGAAACCAGAAACTCATACTTAGTGATATTCCCTATTTGTAGTGTTCAACTACAAAGGCATCCCTTGTGCTTGGCCTTATTGCTGTGGTGTGGACCTGATAAACCCAAGATACCCAAACTGACTGTTTCTCTACTCCTGTTGTGATTGTGGTCACTGCATGACCATTTACCTGTCTTCATTTGATTGTGGCTATCATTATCACTCTTGTTCAAATCCTTGAAGGAACACAGTTTACAGCAGTCAACACACAGCTGATTTATAAGTGGGATTAAGAGACGCTTGATCTATGGCGGTTGTTGTTTTTTCAATTTCAGTACACTTTTTGACATGAAACATTGATTTGAATTTAAATATTGACTTTTGTACTTGTTATCATATTTCATATATCATTAATTTTATTAGAAGGAGTGTGGTGGGAGGATTTCTCCCTTGTCATGTGGAAGAAAGCAGAGCCGGCATGAAGTCCAAGCCACTGTTGTTTTTTTTCCCTCCACCATGTACCCTGGATTTGTCAATCAGGTGTGTAACAATTCAGTTTTTTGGATTATAACTGTCTAATACCTTTCCTTGAGAATTAACATTACATGGTTTTAAAGTTGGAAAAAGCTATTTAGCCTAACAAGAGTGACTTGTTAAACAAGTATTTGGTGATACATTGTGATGCTGATTGCTCTCTGTACCTTCTAAACACGTGATTTAATAACACACCCACTCAGTCAGTTCTCATACTGACTGTTCCTCCTTACTTTCTCCAAAATGTTAGGCGCCATGACAACCAAAATGGTCGCAACTTGGAGGGTTGATCTTTTATATTTTATTTTCAAATTAGAAGACTTGTGGGGACAAGATTGCTTGTCTGCTGTGGCGAAAAAAGCAGAGATGATAAAGAGAAGCCATTGCTATTGTTTTTTTCTGATTTTGAAGGCACTTTGGATTGATGGTAAGTGACTTGGCCCCATTAGTCCGGTGGCTTAGTGCAAAATTTTAGCGAGATCTATACAGAGTGGACAAAAGCACCAAACTTTGCATGGTTGTAGCTTAGGGCATGTTAGTCAATATTAGGATCGGTGCCCACAGCTACCTCTTCAGGATTTGCAGCAACCGCTGGCTGAAGTTCTTCAACAACCTTCCATGATGGGTGCCCTGTGCTCAAAATTGCAATCCCTTATTTTTTGCCATTTTTTGATGAAAATCACATAAAAAGGCAAGTAGATGGAAAAAGAAACTGTATTAACACTATTATTATTGAAACCGATGACTAAAACAAGTCAACTTAATGATATAGCAATAATGATATACCATGGTGGGTTCCCTGTGCTAAGAATATCAATTCCTTGTTTTTTGCCTCTATATTAATGAAACATGAAAATGAGAAAAAGAAATTGTATTATTTTATTATTAAAACCAATGACAAAAAGAAGTCAACTAAATGGAAAATCCAAAGAAGATCTTTTCAGACGCGTATTCAGTCCCAAATGGCATTTCAAGATGGTGGCTTAATTGGAGGTGTCTTTTCATGGACTGTAAGTATCCGCTAGAATATATTGCCGTTTTGGGGGGGAATTGTTTACAATTTGAATCACGACAGTTTTAAGTGAAGTTTTAAGCTCTTCTTGGTGATAAATTTGTTATCGAAAGCCACCTCTTCTCTTCACATTTTGTGCCGATTATGAATGACTATACTGAGTTTACTTTTGTACTGGTTAAAATTAATAATAGTAAAAAATGGCTTCTTTCTATAGCGCTCATATCCCAAGTTCATGGTGCTTTACAATGTTAAAGAGGAAAAATATATATCTCTCGAGCATGAAATAACATATATTAAAATCTATTTGTAATTCACAAAGAACAAGAGAAGGGAACAAAAATTAAAATGTTTTAAAATTATTTTGCCATTAAAGTTTGTATATGATGATAATAAGTCATGCAAAAAAACTGAATATACATTCTATAAGTTAAGTTATATGATCTAAAGATATTAAAGACGTTTTGACTTACTCCCTAAAAACTGCGTAAAAAGATATGTTCTCAGTCCTTTCTTTAAACTAGCTAAAGATGGTAACTTGCGCAAATCTAGCTAATGGTAGTGAGTTCCACAGTTAAGGGGCGCACTCCGTAAAAGCCTTGTCCCCGTGAGTTTTCGAGGTTGTTCTAACAGCTGCTGAGATGCAGACCACAAGTTCCTGGAGCGCCTTTGATAACTAAGTCTGTCCGCTAGATAGCTAGGTGGAAGGTTATTAAGTGATTTGAAAACTGACAAAAGAAGTTTAAAAAGAACATGATAACTAACAGGAAGCCAGTGAAGGTCAAATGAATAATGTGTCCACAAAGCCTTTACAAGTCCGACCTGGGGGTAGTGAATTGCAATTAATGGTCTATTTTAGATGTACTAAAAGCATGCACAGAAATTTCGCTAGACTCCTGTGTGATACACTTTCTTATCTTTGATAAGTTCCTGAGCTGGTACAACGATAATCTGGCGGTGGTTCTTAGCCCAGCATGCCCATAATGAAGTCGCTAAAGGGTGGACGAGTACGGTTCATCGACAAGATAAGCACGATTTCAGTCTTATCGTGATTGAGTTTCAGCTCGTTTCTACACACCACGATGGAAATTAGTTGGGACCGTTGTCATATTTATCATATTTACCAAGGGTGAGAATCGAAAAGAGAGAATCTGAGAAACCCACTGGTTTAACGGCACAATTATTTATAGAACGCTCCTTGACAATTCAAGTTACTAGAATTCAAGAAAGAGGGCTGTACGTGTTCTTGTTGCAATTACTTTTGATATTGAAATCACTACAGTAGTAAACAAATGTAAAGTGGCATCAATCCTCTCACCTTACGTCCAAGTTAGAAAAAGTAAAGAAAAAACGAGAAACAAGCATGTTGAAGCAGATTGTAGATTGTGGCACCAAACAAGCTTTGAAGACTGACACTAGTGGGGCTGCAAAGTGTGTGCCTTTGTATGTAACGAATACAGCTTATGAAGTTCGGCAAGTAGAAAGAAATGTGTATCATTCTCCACTGCATTTGCTATGTACTCAGTGAGTTCAAGAAATGCTCTTGATTTACTTAATTCCTCGTCTTCCTCAGCCTTCCATCAAGCTGCTTCACTTTTCTTCTTGCGTTCCTCTGACATGTATGCCTATTTCGCAAGTCAGTTAAACAGCGTGTATTATATTTTGAACCTATGGCAATCACTCCACCGCCAAATATTCTTGGAGGACCATAGTCCAGTAAATCGTTGGCGATACATTTTGGCTTTCGATGTGTAGAAACTGTGTAGGTGGCTCCCATCATCTTCGTTTCATGTCGCACACTTTGCGGTCTCACTAGTGTCAACCTTCCGAGTTCGTTTGGTACCACATTCTACAACCTCCTGTCTTTCTGTTTCTGGTCTGCTTCAACATGCTTGTTTTTCCTTTCTCTTGCTTTTTCTAACTTGGACTTGCTAAACTTGAGGTGACAGGATTGCTGCTTCTTTGCATTTTTACTTCTGTAGTGATTTCAATATCAAACTTAATTGCAACAGGAAAACAGTCCTCTTTCCTGAATTTTAGTACATTTGCAAGGAGCATTCTATAAATGCTTGTACCGTTAAACCAATGGGCTTCTCAGATCTTCTTATGTTGATTCTTGACAAATATGACAACGATTCCAGTTGATATCCATCGTGGTGTGTAGAAAACATCTCCGCTTCAGAAACCTTTAACTAACCAGTAAGAAAACAAATTCGGAATAGTCATTTATAATCGGCACAAAATATGAAGCGAAAATGTGGCTTTCGATAACAAATTTATCGCCAAGAAGAGCTTAAAACTTCACTTAAACCTGTAGTGATTCAAATTGTACACAATTTCCCTTAAAAAACGACAATTTATTCTAGCGGATTATTACAATCCATGAAAAGACTTTTTCAAGCCGCCATCTTGAAAGGCCATTTGGGACAGAGTACGCATATGAAAAAGTCTTCTTTGGATTTTCCATTTAGTTGCCTTGCTTTTTGTCGTTGGTTTCAATCATAATACAATTTCTTTTTGATTTTCAAGTTTCATCAAAATAATGGCAAAAAAAGAGGAATTCATATTCTTAGCGCAGGGTACCCACCATGGCATATCATTATTGCTATATATCATTAAGTTGACTTGTTTTAGTCATCGGTTTCAATAACAATAGTATTAATACAGTTTCTTTTTCCATCTACTTGCCTTTTTATGTGATTTTCATCAAAAAATGGCAATAAACAAGGGATTGCAATTTTCAGCACAGGCCACCCATGATGGAAGGTTGTTGAAGAACTTCAGCGAGCAGTTGCTGCAAATCCTGAAGAGGTAGCTGTGGGCACCGATCCTAATATTGACTAACATGTCCTAAGCTACAACCATGCAAAGTTTGGTGCTTTTGTCCGCTCTGTATAGATCTGAGCCTTTAGCCACCTGACTACATATTAAGCAGACAAATAGCCCTGTATGATTCAGATGTTTCTTTTCTTCAAACATAGAACTTGTCAACCTATAAACCAGTAAGTATGGGAACTAGAAACGCATTCTAACTGTTCTTCCCTGTTTATAGTGTTGAACTACAAAAGCATCCCTTTTTCCTGCCCTTTTTGCTGTGGTGTCAACTTGCAAATCGAAGGAACCTACCATCCAACCCCAGAAAATCTAGGATACTCAACAAACCCACTCAATCAGTACTTATAATGCCTGTTTCTCTACACTTGTTGTGATCATGGATCCACAACTCCACTCTGATGCATCCCCTATACATTCCATATAACTGACTGGAAAGATACCACTTTTGTGAAACTGGATTCCTTATGGTGGCTGGATGCTTGAGTATGGTCGGATTCCAATGAAAGCTGAACTTGTGGAAGGTGTAGTGGTGTTATGTGGCCGATGAACTGTTTCGGCAGAAGCCGGTGTCACTTAATCTACATAACACAAGAGATCAGAAATCATAGAACCGGCCTACCAATAAACCAGTAAGTATGGAAACCAGCAACTCATCCTAACTGTTCTTCCCTATTTGTAGTGCTTAACTACAAAAGCATCCCTGATGCCTGCTCTTTTTGCTGTGGTGTCAACATGGCAATCAGAGGAACCCACCATCCAACTTCAGGAAATCCTGGATTCTCCAACATGTCTACTCAGTCAGTATTCATACTTGCTGTTTGTCTTTGAAAATTATTGTTGTGAGCAGGGATCCACAACTGCATCTCTGATGCCTGCCCCATCCATTCCATATAACTGACTGGAAACTTGTGGAAGATACTACTTGTATGAAGTTGGATTCCTTATGGTGGCTGGATGCTTGAGTATGGTCGGATTCCAATGAAAGCTGAACTTGTGGAAGGTGTAGTGGTGTTATGTGGCCGATGAACTGTTTCGGCAGAAGCCGGTGTCACTTAATCTACATAACACAAGAGATCAGAAATCATAGAACCGGCCTACCAATAAACCAGTAAGTATGGAAACCAGCAACTCATACTAACTGTTCTTCCCTATTTGTAGTGCTTAACTACAAAAGCATCCCTGGTGCCTGCTCTTTTTGCTGTGGTGTCAACATGGCAATCAGAGGAACCCACCATCCAACTTTAGGAAATCCTGGATTCTCCAACATGTCTACTCAGTCAGTACTCATACTTGCTGTTTGTCTTTGAAAATTATTGTTGTGAGCAGGGATCCACAACTGCATCTCTGATGCCTGCCCCATACATTCCATATAACTGACTGGAAACTTGTGGAAGGTACTACTTGTATGAAGTTGGGTTTCCTTATGGTGGCTGGATGCTTGAGTATGGTCGGATTCCAATGAAAGCTGAACTTGTGGAAGGTGTCGTGGTGTTATGTGGCCGATGAACTGTTTCGGTAGAAGCCGGTGTCACTTAATCTACATAACACAAGAGATCAGAAATCATAGAACCGGCCTACCAATAAACCAGTAAGTATGGAAACCAGCAACTCATCCTAACTGTTCTTCCCTATTTGTAGTGCTTAACTACAAAAGCATCCCAGATGCCTGCTCTTTTTGCTGTGGTGTCAACATGGCAATCAGAGGAACCCACCATCCAACTTCAGGAAATCCTGGATTCTCCAACATGTCTACTCAGTCAGTATTCATACTTGCTGTTTGTCTTTGAAAATTATTGTTGTGAGCAGGGATCCACAACTGCATCTCTGATGCCTGCCCCATACATTCCATATAACTGACTGGAAACTTGTGGAAGATACTACTTGTATGAAGTTGGATTCCTTATGGTGGCTGGATGCTTGAGTATGGTCGGATTCCAATGAAAGCTGAACTTGTGGAAGGTGTAGTGGTGTTATGTGGCCGATGAACTGTTTCGGCAGAAGCCGGTGTCACTTAATCTACATAACACAAGAGATCAGAAATCATAGAACCGGCCTACCAATAAACCAGTAAGTATGGAAACCAGCAACTCATACTAACTGTTCTTCCCTATTTGTAGTGCTTAACTACAAAAGCATCCCTGATGCCTGCTCTTTTTGCTGTGGTGTCAACATGGCAATCAGAGGAACCCACCATCCAACTTTAGGAAATCCTGGATTCTCCAACATGTCTACTCAGTCAGTACTCATACTTGCTGTTTGTCTTTGAAAATTATTGTTGTGAGCAGGGATCCACAACTGCATCTCTGATGCCTGCCCCATACATTCCATATAACTGACTGGAAACTTGTGGAAGATACTACTTGTATGAAATTGGATTCTTTATGGTGGCTGGATGCTTGAGCATGGCCGGATTCCAATGAAAGCTGAACTTGTGGAAGGTGTAGTGGTGTTATGTGGCCGATGAACTGTTTTGGCAGAAGCCGGTGTCACGTAATCTATATAACACAAGAGATCAGAAATCATAGAACCGGCCAACCAATAAACCAGTAAGTATGGAAACCAGCAACTACAAAAGCATCCCTAATGCATACCCTTTTTGCTGTGGTGTCAACCTGCCTATTGGAGGAACCTGCCACCCAACTCCAAGAAATTCAGGATACCAAACATGCCTTCTTAGTCAGTCAGTACTTATGCAGTCTTTTCCTCTGCTCCTGTTATGATTGTGATCAGTGCAAGTCCCTTGAGCTATCTGCGTTGATTATGGCTATCGTTATTGCTCTTGCAGAGGTTTGGGAGGACGATACTTTATACAGCGGTGAACAATCAGCAGAATTATCAGTAGGAATAGCAGACTCCTAATCAAGTGCAATTTGGTGGAGGCACACTTCTTTTTGACTAAAACATCGATTTTAATTTAAACGTTGAATCTTTGTACTTGTTATCGTCTTCAACCCTGCAAGTTAAAGTTTTTGCTCAATCGCAATTTGGAAACCAACTGTTTTGGTTTAGGGAGACTTTTTTACAAATGAAGTCGCCAGCTCCAAAATTTTAGGCACCATGGCGACCAAAATGGTCGCAACTTGGAGGGTTGATATTTTATATTTTATTTTCAAATTAGGAGTGTGGGGACAAGATTGCTTGTCTGCTGTGGCAAAAAAGCAGAGATGAAAAAGAGAAGCCATTGCCATTGTTTTTCTGATTTTAAAGGCACTTTGGATTGATGGTAAGTGACTTGGCTCCATATTAAGCAGACAATCGATATTAAGCGGACAAATAGCTCAGTGGACACCTATATTAATAGGACACCAGAGAAGGTCCTGTATGTGTCTGTAACTTAATATCCGTTTCTTTGTTTTACTAGTTGAAAAGGGCAAATCACAACTGTTCAGAAATTTTTATCTTCTGTGTCTTGTCTTGAAATTGACCTACCTTGAGCAGGGTTGTCAAAAGTAGCCAGCTGCCGGCGAAAATCGCTGCCTACTTGGTTAGTATCGGCAGGCTACTCTGCTTGGCATTTCTTTATGGATGGCATTTTTTAAATAAACATCCCTGGACTGATCAGTTACTTTGACAACTCAGCCGTCCACTCCAAAACATTCTGACAACCCTGCTTGAGGGAAAGAGCAGAGCTGAAATAGAGAAGCCATTATTGTTATGCTATCCACCCAGCACTATGGATTAGTGGCATGTTACTTTAGTTTGATTTTTTAATGATTATTCTCTCAAGACAAATAGCTTTCTTCGTGAATAAACACTCCATCGTTTTCATGGAAAAAAAGGACAAATCACACTGAGGGTGACTAGAAGCAAAACTCTTGTGATACATTTTGTCACTGTTTTTTAACTGATTGTTTTCTCTCTTCCTTTTAGCGCAGCCTTTGTCAATGCTGATCATGAACTGCACAATGTGTCTGGCATTCTGTCACCTTACTGTGAATTGAGCTTACCTGGTAATTGAGTGGAAAACAGAGAATCCAGCCAAGTATTCATTTTACAGAATTTTTTGTGGAAACTATCTTCTGTAGAGCAGCTATGAGGACGTTTTCGATGGTGTACAGAGTATATTTCCTGGTCATAATTTATAGCCTGAAGTCCTCAGATAAGACAAGGCGCAAAGAAAGTCAGTTTTACAGCCTGCCATTCGGGCAAGCTGTAGCTAGCAAGTACTAGCCCACGCGTCATTTCAACTAGCCCCAAAACCTTTTTTGATTAGCAGGATTGATTACCATCCTTCTGTAATTTGAATTTCCCCAATAAATTCACTTGCCCGTCGGACAAGTTAAGAACAGAATTCACTAGCCCAAAAGCAAAATCCACTAGCCCCAGGCTTTCGGACTTGACTTTCTTTGCACGCTGTAAGAGCACTTAAATTGCGAATAAAGCTGATACTACATTTTGAGCAAATCTAAATGACCACAAAAAGTGGCATTTTTTGACCAAAAGCATGGGTTATCCCCTTTGGAAAAGTGCAATTATTTAGACTTCAAAAAATTCTGTTTTTTTATGGCCAAAAAAGGTTTCTTTTTTTTCCTGCGAAGTCATTAAGCATTATTTCTAGACTTATTTTGACAAAATCTAAATAAATGCAAAATTGGAATTTTTTTACTAAAAGCATGGGCAACAAAGGTTTCTTTTTTCTCTGCAAAATCAGAAAGCATTACTTCTAGTCTTATTTTGGTCAAATCTAAATAAAGAAAAAAATGGCATTTTTAGGCCAAAAGCATAAGTTAACCGCTTTCAAAAAAAATGCGATAAAAGGTTTCTTTTTTCCTTTGGAAAGTCACCAAGCATTATTTCAAGTGTAATATTCACTAAATCTACATAAACAATTGTCCAAAACCATGGGTTAACCCCTTTGGAAAAGTGCGATTTTTATAGCCAAAAAAAGGTTTTTTTTTTCTCTGCGAAGTCATTAACCATTATTTCTAGTCTTCTTTTGACCAAATCTAAATAAACGAAAAATTGGCATTTTTTGACTAAAAGAATGAGTTAACCCCTCGGAAAAAATGTGATTTTTTTTGGACTTCGCTGTTTAAAGTGAAAAAAGGTTTCTCTTTTCTCGGCAGTCACCAAGCATTATTTCTAGTCTTTTTTTTATCAATTTTGAATAAAGAAGAAAATTAACATTTTTGAATTAAAGGCGTGAGTTAACCCTTTGGAAAAATGCAATTTTCTGGACTTTGAAATATTCCGTTTTTTAAGGCCAAAAAAGGTTTCTTTTTTCTCTTCAAAGTTAGAAAGCGTTATTCCTAGTCTTATTTTGATCAAATCGAAATCAAGAAAAAAATGGCATTTTTTGTCCAAAAGTATGGATTAACCCCTTTGAAAAAGTGCGATTTTCTGGAGTTTAAAAAATTCTGTTTTTTAGGTCATAAAAGGTTTCTTTTTTCTCTGAAAAGTCACTAAGTATTATTTCTAGTCTTATTTTGACCAAATCTAATTAAACCAAATAAGTAGCATTTTTTGCTCAAAAGCGTGGGTTAACCCCTTTGAAAAAATGCGATTTTTTGGACTTTCAAAAATTCCGCTTTTTAAGGCCAAAAAGGTTTCTTTTTTCTCTTTAAAGTCAGAAAGCATTATTTCTAGTCTTATTTTGATCAAATCGAAATCAAGAAAAAATGGCATGTGTTGGCCAAAAGTATGCCCCTTTGAAAAAGTGCGATTTTTTGGAGTTTGAAAAATTCTGTTTTTTAAGGTCAAAAAAGGTTTCGTTTTTCTCTGCAAAGTCAGAAAGCATTATTTCTAGGCATATTTTGATCAAATTTAAATAAACAAGAATTTGGTATTTTTTGATCTAAGGCTTGGATTAAACCGTTTGGAAAAAATACGATTTTTTGGACTTTGAGAAGTTTTGTTTTTTATAGTCAAAAAGATTTCTTTTCTCTCTTCAAAGTAATTAAGCATTATTTCTAGTCATATTTTGACCAAATATAAATAAAGAAGAATTTGGCATTTTTTGGCCAAAAGCATGGGCTAACCCCTTTGAAAAAAAGCGAGTTTGTTTACTTTAAAAACTCGTGTTGTTTATAGTCAAAAAGGTTTCTTTTTTCTCTGCAAAGTCACTAAGCATTATTGCTAGTCTTATTTTGACCAAATCTAAATAATCCAAATAATTGGCATTTTTTACCAAAAGCATTGGGTTATCCCATTTGAAAACATGCGATTTTTGTGACTTTGAAAAATTCTGTTTTTCATAGTCCAAAAAGGTTTCTTTTTTCTTGTGAAAAGTCAGTAAGCATTATTTCAAGTCTAATTTTCACAAAATCTACATAAACAAAAAAATTGGCATTTTTGGACCATAAGCATGGGTTAACCCCTTTGGAAAAATGCGATTTTTGGGACTTTAAAAAAGTTTTTTTTTATAGTCAAAAGAGGTTTTTTTCCTCTACACAGTTATTACGAGGCGTTATTTCTAGTCTTATTTTGACCAAATCTAAGTGAAGAAAAAATTTGGCATTTTTTGTCCAAAAGCATGGGTTAACCCCTTTGAAAAAATACGATTTTTTGGACTAAAAAAAATTCGGTTTTTTTAAATGCCAAAAAAGGTTTTTTTTTTTCTCTTCAAAGTCAAAAAGCATTAGTTCTAGTCTTATTTTGATCAAATCGAAATCAAGAAGGAAATTGCATATTTTTTGGCAAGGGTATGGATTAACCCCTTTGAAAAAGTGGGATTTTTTGGAGTTTGAAAAATTCTGTTTTTTTAAGGTCAAAAAAGATTTCTTTTTTCTCTGCAAAGTCACCAAGCATTATTTCTAGTCTTTTTTTATCAATTGTAAACAAAGAAAAAAATTGGCATTTTTTGGCCAAAAGCATGGGTTAACCCCTTTGAGAAAAAATGCGATTTTTTTTGGACTTTGAAAAATTCTGTTTTTTATAGTCAAAAAAGGTTTCTTTTTTTTTCTTCAAAGTAATTAAGCATCATTTGTAGTCTTCTTTTGACCAAAGCTAACTAGAGACAAAAATGGCATTTTTTGACCAAAAGCATGGGTTAACCCCTTTCGAAAGGCGGATTTTTTGGGTTTTTTATAGTCAAAACAAATTTTTTTTTCTCTGCAAAGTCGCTCAGCATTATTTCTTGTCTTATTTTGACCAAATCTGGGCAAAGCTAAATAAAGAAGAATTTGGCATTTTTTGATCAAAAGCGTGGATTAAACCCTTTGGAAAAAAATGCGATTATTTGGACTTCGAAAAATTCTGCTTATTTTTTTTAAGTCGCAGATGTTTTTTTTCTCAGCAAAGACACTAGGGAACATTTCTAGTCTTATTTTGACCAAATCTAAACTAAAGAAGAAATATTGGCACTTTTTCATCAAAAGCCTGGGTTAACCGCTTTGGATAAATGCAATTTTTTGGACTTTGAAAAATTCTGTTTTTAAGAGTCAAGAAGGTTTCTTTTTCCTGTGCAAAGTCATTAAGCATTATTTCAAGTCCAAATTTCTCTAAATCTACATAAACAAAAAAATGGCATTTTTTTACCAAAGCATGGGTTAACCCCTTTGGAAAAAGCGATTTTTGGGACTTCGAAAAACTTTTTGTTGTTATAGTCAAAAAAGGTTTCCTTTTTCTCTGTAAAAGCATTAAGTATTATTTCTAGTCTTGTTTTGACCAACAACAAGTAAAGAAAAAATTGGCATTTTTTGGACCAAAAGCATGGGCCCTTTGGAAAAATGCGAATTTTTAGACTATTGAAAATTCTGCTTTTTATAGCCCAAAAAGGTTTCTTTTTACTCTGCAAAGGTTGAGCATTATTTCTAGTCTTATTTTGATCAAATCTAACTAAAGAAGAAATTAGAATTTTTTGATCAAAAGCATGGGTTAACCCCTTTGGAAAAATTCTGTTTTTTAGAGTCAAAAAGGTTTCTTTTTCCTGTGCAAAGTCACTAAGCATTACTTCAAGTCTAAATTTCTCCAAAAATAAATAAACAAAAAAAATGGGCATTTTTTTTACCAAAACATGGGTTAACCCCTTTTGCAAAAGGCGATTTTTGGGACTTCGAAAAATTTTTGTTATTATAGTCAAAAAAGGTTTCCTTTTTGTCTACAAAAAGCATTAAGTATTATTTCTAGTCTTGTTTTGACCAAAAACCGTTAAAGAAAAAATTGGCATTTTTTGGACCAAAAGCATGGGTTAACCCCTTTGGAAAAATGCGACTGTTTACACTATTGAAAATTCTGCTTTTTATAGCCCCAAAAGGTTTCTTTTTACTCTGCAAAGTCTTAAGCATTATTTCTACTCTTATTTTGATCAAACCTAAATAAAGAAGAAATTAGAATTTTTTGATCAAAAGCATGGGTTAACCCCTTTGGAAAAATTCGATTTTTTGGACTTTGAAAAATTCTGCTTTTTATAGCCCCAAAAGGTTGCTTTTTACTCTGTAAAGTCTTTGAGCATTATTTCTAGTCTTATTTTGATCAAATCTAACTAAAGAAGAAATTAGAATTTTTTGATCAAAAGAATGGGTTAACCCCAAAAAAGCGATTTTTGGGACTTCGAAAAATTTTTGTTATTATAGTCAAAAAAAGGTTTCCTTTTTGTCTACAAAAAGCATTAAGTATTATTTCTAGTCTTGTTTTGACCAAAAACCGTTAAAGAAAAAATTGGCATTTTTTGGACCAAAAGCATGGGTTAACCCCTTCGGAAAAATGCGAATTTTTAGACTATTGAAAATTCTGCTTTTTGTAGCCCAAAAAGGTTTCTTTTTACTCTGCAAAGTCTTTAAGTATTATTTCTAGTCTTATTTTGATCAAACCTAAATAAAGAAGAAATTAGAATTTTTTGATCAAAAGCATGGGTTAACCCCTTTGGAAAAATTCGATTTTTTGGACTTTGAAAAATTCTGCTTTTTATAGCCCAAAAAGGTTTCTTTTTACTCTGCAAAGTCTTTGAGCATTATTTCTAGTCTTATTTTGATCAAATCTAACTAAAGAAGAAATTAGAATTTTTTGATCAAAAGAATGGGTTAACCCCAAAAAAGCGATTTTTGGGACTTCGAAAAATTTTTGTTATTATAGTCAAAAAAGGTTTCCTTTTTGTCTACAAAAAGCATTAAGTATTATTTCTAGTCTTGTTTTGACCAAAAACAGTTAAAGACAAAATTGGCATTTTTTGGACCAAAAGCATGGGTTAACCCCTTTGGAAAAATGCGAATTTTTAGACTATTGAAAATTCTGCTTTTTGTAGCCCAAAAAGGTTTCTTTTTAGTCTGCAAAGTCTGTAAGTATTATTTCTGGTCTTATTTTAGTCAAATCTAAATAAAGAAGAAATTGGCATTTTTTTGATCAAAAGCATGGGTTAACCCCTTTGGAAAAATTCGATTTTTTGGACTTTGAAAAATTCTGCTTTTTATAGCCGCAAAAGCTTTCTTTTTACTCTGCAAAGTCTTTAAGCATTATTTCTAGTCTTATTTTGATCAAATCTAACTAAAGAAGAAATTAGAATTTTTTGATCAAAAGCATGGGTTAACCCCAAAAAAGCGATTTTTGGGACTTCCAAAAAGTTTTGTTATTATAGTCAAAAAAAGGTTTCCTTTTTCTCTACAAAAGCATTAAGTATAATTTCTAGTCTTGTTTTGACCAAAAACGGTTAAAGAAAAAATTGGCATTTTTGGACCAGAAGCATGGGTTAACCCCTTTGGAAAAATGCGAATTTTTACACTATTGAAAATTCTGCTTTTTATAGCCCAAAAAGGTTTCTTTTTACTCTGCAAAGTCTTTAAGCATTATTTCTAGTCTTGTTTTAGTCAAATCTAAATAAAGAAGAAATTGGCATTTTTTTGATCAAAAGCATGGGTTAACCCCTTTGGAAAAATGCGAATTTTTAGACTATTGAAAATTCTGCTTTTTATAGCCCAAAAAGGTTTCTTTTTACTCTGCAAAGTCTTTAAGCATTATTTCTAGTCTTGTTTTAGTCAAATCTAAATAAAGAAGAAATTGGCATTTTTTGATCAAAAGCATGGGTTAACCCCGTTGGAAAAATTCGATTCTTTGGACTTTGAAAAATTCTGTTTTTAAGAGTCAAAAAAGTTCCTTTTTCCTGTGTAAAGTCACTACGCATTATTTCAAGTCCAATTTTCACTAAATCTACATAAACAAAAAAATTGGCATTTTTTGACCAAAGCATGGGTTAACCCTTTTGGAAAAAGCGATTTTGGGACTTCAAAAGATTTTTGTTATTATAGTCACAAAAGGTTCCTTTTTTTCTACAAAAGCATTAAGTATTAATTCTAGTCTTGTTTTGGCCAAAAACAAATAAAGAAAAAATTGGCATTTTTTGGACCAAAAGCATGGGTTAACCCCTTTGGAAAAATGCGAATTTTTAAACTATCGAAAATTCTGCTTTTTATAGCCCAAAAAAGTTTCTTTTTACTCTGCAGTCTTTAAGCATTATTTCTAGTCTTATTTTAGTCAAATCTAAATAAAGAAGAAATTGGCATTTTTTGATCAAAAGCATGGGTTAACCCCTTTGGAAAAATTCTGTTTTTTAGAGTCAAAAAGGTTTCTTTTTCCTGTGCAAAGTCACTAAGCATTACTTCAAGTCTAAATTTCTCCAAAAATAAATAAACAAAAAAAATGGGCATTTTTTTTACCAAAACATGGGTTAACCCTTTTGTAAAAGGCGATTTTTGGGACTTCGAAAAATTTTTGTTATTATAGTCAAAAAAGGTTTCCTTTTTGTCTACAAAAAGCATTAAGTATTATTTCTAATCTTGTTTTGACCAAAAACAGTTAAAGACAAAATTGGCATTTTTTGGACCAAAAGCATGGGTTAACCCCTTTGGAAAAATGCGAATTTTTAGACTATTGAAAATTCTGCTTTTTGTAGCCCAAAAAGGTTTCTTTTTAGTCTGCAAAGTCTGTAAGTATTATTTCTGGTCTTATTTTAGTCAAATCTAAATAAAGAAGAAATTGGCATTTTTTGATCAAAAGCATGGGTTAACCCCTTTGGAAAAATTCGATTTTTTGGACTTTGAAAAATTCTGCTTTTTATAGCCGCAAAAGGTTTCTTTTTACTCTGCAAAGTCTTTAAGCATTATTTCTAGTCTTATTTTGATCAAATCTAACTAAAGAAGAAATTAGAATTTTTTGATCAAAAGCATGGGTTAACCCCAAAAAAGCGATTTTTGGGACTTCCAAAAAGTTTTGTTATTATAGTCAAAAAAAGGTTTCCTTTTTCTCTACAAAAGCATTAAGTATAATTTCTAGTCTTGTTTTGACCAAAAACGGTTAAAGAAAAAATTGGCATTTTTGGACCAGAAGCATGGGTTAACCCCTTTGGAAAAATGCGAATTTTTACACTATTGAAAATTCTGCTTTTTATAGCCCAAAAAGGTTTCTTTTTACTCTGCAAAGTCTTTAAGCATTATTTCTAGTCTTGTTTTAGTCAAATCTAAATAAAGAAGAAATTGGCATTTTTTTGATCAAAAGCATGGGTTAACCCCTTTGGAAAAATGCGAATTTTTAGACTATTGAAAATTCTGCTTTTTATAGCCCAAAAAGGTTTCTTTTTACTCTGCAAAGTCTTTAAGCATTATTTCTAGTCTTGTTTTAGTCAAATCTAAATAAAGAAGAAATTGGCATTTTTTGATCAAAAGCATGGGTTAACCCCGTTGGAAAAATTCGATTCTTTGGACTTTGAAAAATTCTGTTTTTAAGAGTCAAAAAAGTTCCTTTCTCCTGTGTAAAGTCACTACGCATTATTTCAAGTCCAATTTTCACTAAATCTACATAAACAAAAAAATTGGCATTTTTTGACCAAAGCATGGGTTAACCCTTTTGGAAAAAGCGATTTTGGGACTTCAAAAGATTTTTGTTATTATAGTCACAAAAGGTTCCTTTTTTTCTACAAAAGCATTAAGTATTAATTCTAGTCTTGTTTTGGCCAAAAACAAATAAAGAAAAAATTGGCATTTTTTGGACCAAAAGCATGGGTTAACCCCTTTGGAAAAATGCGAATTTTTAAACTATCGAAAATTCTGCTTTTTATAGCCCAAAAAAGTTTCTTTTTACTCTGCAGTCTTTAAGCATTATTTCTAGTGTTACCTTAATCAAATTTAAATAAAGAAGAAATTGGCATCTTTTGATTAAAAGTATGGGTTAACCCCTTTTGGAAAAATGCGATTTTTTGGACTTTGAAAATTTTTTTTTATATATACATATATATACTCTAAAAGGTTTCTTTCTTCTCTATAAATCATTAAATAAAACTATTACTAGTCTTGTTTTGACCGAAAACAAATAAAGAAAAATTGACATTTTTCGGACCAAAAGCATGGGTTAACCCTCTTTTTGGGAAGATGCTATTTTTGGTACTTTTTATAGTCAAAAAAGGTTTCTCTTTTTTTTTCCCCACAAAGTTGTAGTACGAACGATGAACTCTCGAGATCCATGATGGTTTGAAGTACATTTATTCATAGAAATAGATCAACTGATTTAGCATGCTTGGAAACCATGATATCTTCAGGGACAGATACCTTTTAAAATTATGGGGTTTTTTGGCCCAAGATATCTTACTATTCTGTAACTAGTTTTAGAATACTTAAAAATTAAGTAGACTGCTATAAACTAGAGTGGCAAGCAATAATGCTATTATGTCATTAAAAGAATCTTATAGTACATGTAAGTCTCTCTGATTTCTATAGTAATAAACGTCAAAGTTAACACACTTTGGTTGATTGATTATTTTAGCCGTGAGAAACATTCCCATTGTTTGCACAGCGGGATGTAAGCCGTGTCAGGGACGTAGGGGTTACAATTAATTTTATCACAAGTTTTGAAAATTCTCTCAGTCCCTGCAATGTTTGTGGTAGGCTATACAAACCTCTGAATTTGTGTTAAGGTATGAAGTTTGCTTTATGTCTGTGTTGGAAAACCCCTACATCTATGCACTATATATAAAAAACGTAAATCGATAGTTTTTCAAGTGTATGTTCACAAGGACAACCCATGGATTTGATCAAAACTTTGAAGCTTTTCTTTGTTCGGATTACGCCAAGTAAACCTAGAATTTCTGAATACCTTAAAACATTATCGGACATTATATATAGATCTATTTTGACCAACAAAACAGAAAACAACTTTTCAATTTTTTTGGCCAAAATCACAGGTTAACCTCTTTTGGAAAACCCAATGTGGTGCCTTGTTTATAGCCAGTAAAGGCTTCTTTTATATCTAGAATGATGTTTTGTTGTAATTTTGAAATATAACAAGCCTTTCCAGGCTATAAAGATATAGTTTTGACAAAAGAGAGTAGTGATATTTAACATTTGCAAAGGAGTTCACCCATGATTTTAGTATCACCTCAAGTGTTTAGAAGGTGTAAAGACCTCAAAATCGGCTATTTTAGATGGTACACAGCTGTTTTTGTAAAATCAGGTGTTTAGGAGGTTCAGAGACCTCAAATTCGGCTATTTTAGATGGTAAACAGCTGTTTTTATCAAATCAGGCGTTTAGGAGGTTAAAATTCGGCTATTTTAGATTGTAAACAGCTGTTTTTCTCAAATCAGCTGTTTAGGATGTACAAAGACCTCAAATTCGGCTATTTTAGATGGTAAACAGCTGTTTTCCTCAAATCAGCTGTTTAGGAGGATCTGAGACCTCAAATTCGCCTATTTTAGATGGTAAACAGCTGTTTTTATCAAATCAGGTGTTTAGGGCGTTCAGAGACAAAAAAAGCGGCTATTTTAGAGGGAAAACAGCTGTTCATATCAAATTAAGTGTTTTTCAAGTACAGAGTCGAATTACAAAGTAAAGAGCCCACGTTTTAAAAATAACAGAACTTTATTGAATAAAATAAAAACGTTTTTGTTGTATATCAAAATATAATATTAATTATAATCATTGGTTCCTACTTATTAATTAATACTAATTACATCACGTCATTAAGTCAAATCAATTCTTTTTTATTTGCTTTCGGTCAAAACAAGTCTAAAAATAATACTTAATAAGTTTAAAGAGGAAACAAGAAAGTTTACTCATGCTTTTGGTCAAAAAAGTCCAAAAATTTTTCTTTCCTTCCATTTGGTCAAAATAATCCTACAATTAATGGTAAATAACTTTGAAAGGAAAAAAATTTACTGACTATTCACTTTATTGACTGAATATAGAGGCGCTTTTTTGTTCTAGAATATCATAGATTTAGCATGCTTGGAAACCATGATATCTTCAGGGACAGATACCTTTTAAAATTATGGGGTTTTTTGGCCCAAGATATCTTACTATTCTGTAACTAGTTTTAGAATACTTAAAAATTAAGTAGACTGCTATAAACTAGAGTGGCAAGCAATAATGCTATTATGTCATTAAAAGAATCTTATAGTACATGTAAGTCTCTCTGATTTCTATAGTAATAAACGTCAAAGTTAACACACTTTGGTTGATTGATTATTTTAGCCGTGAGAAACATTCCCATTGTTTGCACAGCGGGATGTAAGCCGTGTCAGGGACGTAGGGGTTACAATTAATTTTATCACAAGTTTTGAAAATTCTCTCAGTCCCTGCAATGTTTGTGGTAGGCTATACAAACCTCTGAATTTGTGTTAAGGTATGAAGTTTGCTTTATGTCTGTGTTGGAAAACCCCTACATCTATGCACTATATATAAAAAACGTAAATCGATAGTTTTTCAAGTGTATGTTCACAAGGACAACCCATGGATTTGATCAAAACTTTGAAGCTTTTCTTTGTTCGGATTACGCCAAGTAAACCTAGAATTTCTGAATACCTTAAAACATTATCGGACATTATATATAGATCTATTTTGACCAACAAAACAGAAAACAACTTTTCAATTTTTTTGGCCAAAATCACAGGTTAACCTCTTTTGGAAAACCCAATGTGGTGCCTTGTTTATAGCCAGTAAAGGCTTCTTTTATATCTAGAATGATGTTTTGTTGTAATTTTGAAATATAACAAGCCTTTCCAGGCTATAAAGATATAGTTTTGACAAAAGAGAGTAGTGATATTTAACATTTGCAAAGGAGTTCACCCATGATTTTAGTATCACCTCAAGTGTTTAGAAGGTGTAAAGACCTCAAAATCGGCTATTTTAGATGGTACACAGCTGTTTTTGTAAAATCAGGTGTTTAGGAGGTTCAGAGACCTCAAATTCGGCTATTTTAGATGGTAAACAGCTGTTTTTATCAAATCAGGCGTTTAGGAGGTTAAAATTCGGCTATTTTAGATTGTAAACAGCTGTTTTTCTCAAATCAGCTGTTTAGGATGTACAAAGACCTCAAATTCGGCTATTTTAGATGGTAAACAGCTGTTTTCCTCAAATCAGCTGTTTAGGAGGATCTGAGACCTCAAATTCGCCTATTTTAGATGGTAAACAGCTGTTTTTATCAAATCAGGTGTTTAGGGCGTTCAGAGACAAAAAAAGCGGCTATTTTAGAGGGAAAACAGCTGTTCATATCAAATTAAGTGTTTTTCAAGTACAGAGTCGAATTACAAAGTAAAGAGCCCACGTTTTAAAAATAACAGAACTTTATTGAATAAAATAAAAACGTTTTTGTTGTATATCAAAATATAATATTAATTATAATCATTGGTTCCTACTTATTAATTAATACTAATTACATCACGTCATTAAGTCAAATCAATTCTTTTTTATTTGCTTTCGGTCAAAACAAGTCTAAAAATAATACTTAATAAGTTTAAAGAGGAAACAAGAAAGTTTACTCATGCTTTTGGTCAAAAAAGTCCAAAAATTTTTCTTTCCTTCCATTTGGTCAAAATAATCCTACAATTAATGGTAAATAACTTTGAAAGGAAAAAAATTTACTGACTATTCACTTTATTGACTGAATATAGAGGCGCTTTTTTGTTCTAGAATATCATAAAACAAATTTTCCTGGCCTAGATTGCCTAAAAATAAAAGAAGGAAAAAATGGTCAATTTTTGGACCAAAACCATGGACTAACCCCTTTGGAAAAATATCAATTTTTCGACTTTTAGAACGTCTTGTTTTTACAGCCTAAAAAGGCGTTTTTTCGATCTAGAATATCGTAAAAACCATTCTATTAACCAATAGTACCTAACAAAAAAAATTGGAAAAAAGGCCATATTGGGACCAAAACCAGGGGTTAACCCCTTTGGAAAAATGTAAATTTTTCGACTTTTGGAACTTCTTGTTTTTACCGCCTAGAAAGGCGTTTTTTCAATCTAGAATATCGAAAAAGTCATTTTCTTAACCTATAGTGCCGAAAAAAAAATGTTGGAAAAATGGCCTTATTTTGACCAAAATCATGGGTTAACCCTTTTAAAAAAATGTCAATTTTTCGAATTCTTGAACTTCTTGTTTTTATTGCCTACAAAGGCGCTTTTTCGTTCTAGATTATCGTAAAAGTCATTTTCCTTACAAATATTGCTTTAAAAAAAAGGTTGGAAAAATGGCCATATTTGGAGCAAAACCATAAGTTAACCCCTTTGGAAAAACTTCAATTTTTCGACATTATAAACTTCTTGTTTTTATAGCCAAGAAAGGCGTTTTTTCGTTCCAGAATATCGTTAAAGTCATTTCCTTAACCAATATTTACTTAAAAAAAGGGTTGGAAAAAAGGGCATATTTGCACCAAAACCATGGGTTAACCCCTTTGCAAAAATGTCAATTTTTCAACTTTTTCAACTTTTTGTTGTTATAGCCTAGAAAGGCGTTTTTTCGTTCTAGAATATCGTAAAAGACATTTTCCTAACCTATATTACCTAGAAAAAAAAAAGTTGGAAAACTGGCCATATTTGGAACAAAACCATGAGTAAACCCCTTTGGAAAAATGTCAATTTTTCGACTTTTGAACTTCTTGTTTTTATAGCATAGAAAGTTGTTTTTTCGTTCTAGAATATCGTAAAAGTCATTTTCCTAACCAAATTTGCCTTTAAAAAAAGGTTGGAAAAATGGCCATATTTGGACCAAAACCATGGGTTAACCCCTTTCGAAAAACTTCAATCTTTTTACTCATTGAACTTCTTGTTTTTAAAGGCTACAAAGGCGTTTTTTCGTTCTAGATTATCGTAAAAGACATTTTCCTAACCAATAGTGCCTAAAAAAAAATGTTGGAAAAATAACCATATTTTGACCAAAACCATGGGTTAACCCCTTTGGCAAAACTTTAATTTTTAAAGAATTTTGAACTTCTTTTTTTTATAGCCTAGAAAGGGGTTTTTTCGTTCTAAAATATCGTAAAAAACATTTTCCTAACCGAAATTGCCTAAAAAAAAAGGTTGGAAAAAAGGCCAAATTTTGACCAAAACCATGGGTTAACCCCTTTGGAAAAATATCAATTTTTCGATTTTTTGAACTGCTTGTTTTTATAGCTTAGAAAGGCGTTTTTTCTTTCTATAATATCGTAAAGGATATTTTCCAGGCCCATATTGCCTAAAAAAAAATTTCGAAAAATGGCCACTTTTGGACCAAAACCGTGGGTTAACCCCTTTGGAAAAATCTCAATTTTTCGACTTTTTGAACTTCTTGTTTTTATAGCCTAGAAGGGCGTTTTTTCGTTCTAGAATATCTTGAAAGACTTTTTCCTAACGAATAGTGCCTAAAAAAAAATCTTCGAAAAATGGCCATATTTGGACCAAAACCATGGGTTAACCCTTTTAGAAAAACTTCAATATTTAAAAAATTTTGAACTTCTTGTTTTTCTAGCCTAGAAAGGGGTTTTTTTTGTTCTAGAATATCGTAAAAGCGGTTTTCCTAACCTAAATTGCCTAAAAAGAAAAGTTGGAAAAATGGCCAAACTTCAACCAAAACCATGGGTTAACCCCTTTGGAAAAATGTCAATTTGTTTGACTTTTTGAATTTCCTGTTTTTATAGCCTATAAAAGCGTTTTTTCGTTCTTGAATATCATAAAAAACATTTTCCTAAGCAATAGTGCCTAAAAAAAAAGGTTGCAAAAATTGCCAAATTTGGACCAAAACCGTGGGCTAACCCCTTTCAAAAAATGTCAATTTTTCGAGTTTTTGAACTTCTTGTTTTTATAGCTTAGAAAGGCGTTTTTTCTTTCTATAATATCGTAACGGATATTTTCCAGGCCTATATTGCCTAAAAAACAAAGTTGGAAAAATGGCAGTTTCGGAGCAAAACCATGGGTTAACCTCTTTGGAAAAACTTCAATATTTCAAAATTTTAAACTCTTTGTTTTTATAGCCTAGAAAGGTGCTTTAGATTATCGTAAAAGTCATTTTCCTAACCAATATTGCCTTTAAAAAAGGTTGGAAAAATGGCCATATTGGGACCAAAACCATGGGTTAACCCATTTGGAAAAATGTCAATTTTTAAAAAATTTTGAACTTCTTGTTTTCATAGCCTACAAAGGCGTTTTTTCGTTGTAGAATATCGTAAAAGACTTTTTCCTAACATAAATTACCTAAAAAGAGAGATTGGAAAAATGGACAAGTTTGGACCAAAACCATGGGCTAACCCCTTTAAAAAAACTTCAATTTTTCGACTTTTTGAACTTCTTGTTTTTATAGCCTAGACAGGCGTTTTTTCGTTCTAGAATATCGTAAAAGTCATTTTCCTAACCAATATTGCCTAAAAAAAAAGGTTGGAAAAATGGACAAAATTTTCCAACTTTTGGAACTTCTTGTTTTTATTGCCTAGAAAGGCGTTTTTTCAATCTAGAATTTGGAAAAGAGTTATTTGCCTAACCTATAGTGCCTAAAAAAAAATGTTGCAAAAATGGCCATATTTTGACCAAAACCATGGGTTAACCCTTTTGGAAAAATATCAATTTTTCGAATTCTTAAACTTCTTCTTTTTATTGATTAAAAAGGCGCTTTTTCGTTCTAGATTATCGTAAAAGTCATTTTCCTTACCAATATTGCCTTAAAAAAAGGTTGGAAAAATGGCCGTATTTGGACCAAAACCATAAGTTAACCCCTTTGGAAAATCTTCAATTTTTCGACTTTTTAAGCTTCTTGTTTTTATAGCCTAGAAAGGCGTCTTTTCGTTCTAGAATATCGTAAAAGTCATTTTCCTAAGCTATATTGCCTAAAAAAAAGGGTTGGAAAAATGGCCATATTTGGACCAAAACCATGGGTTAACCCCTTTGCAAAAATGTCAATTTTTCGACTTTTGGAAGTTATTGTTTTTATTGCCTAGAAAGGCGCTTTTTCGTTCTAGATCATAGTAAAAGTCATTTTCCTAACCAATATTGCCTTACAAAAGAGGTTGGAAAAATGGCCATATTTAGACCAAAACCATGGGTTAACCCCTTTGGAAAAATCTCAATTTTTCGACTTTTTGAACTTCTTGTTTTTATATTCTAGAACGGCGTTTTTTCGTTCTAGAATATCGTAAAAGACTTTTTCCTATGATAGTGCCTAAAAAAAAATCATCGAAAAATGGCCATATTTGGACCAAAACCATGGGTTAACCCTTTTAGAAAAACTTCAATATTTAAAAAATTTTGAACTTCTTGTTTTTCTAGCCTAGAAAGGGGTTTTTTTGTTCTAGAATATCGTAAAAGCGGTTTTCCTAACCTAAATTGCCTAAAAAGAAAAGTTGGAAAAATGGCCAAACTTCAACCAAAACCATGGGTTAACCCCTTTGGAAAAATGTCAATTTGTTTGACTTTTTGAATTTCCTGTTTTCATAGCCTATAAATGCGTTTTTTCGTTCTTGAATATCATAAAAAACATTTTCCTAACCAATATTGCCTAAAAAAAAAGGTTGGAAAAATGGACATATTTGGATCAAAACCATTAGTTTACTCCTTTTGGAAAAATGTCAATTTTTCGACATTTTAAACTCCTTGTTTTTATACCCTAGAAGGGCGTTTTTTCGTTCTAGAATACCGTAAAAGACATTTTCCTAACCAATATTGCCTTAAAAAAAAACGTTGCAAAAATGGCCATATTTGGACCAAAACAATGGGTTAGCCCCTTTGGAAAAATGTCAATTTTTCGACTTTTGAAACTTCTTCTTTTTATTGCCTAGAAAGGCGTTTTTTCAATCTAGAATATCGAAAAAGTCATTTTTTTAACCTATAGTGCCTAAAAAAAAATGTTGGGAAAATGGCCATATTTTGACCAAAACTATGGGTTAACCCTTTTGGAAAAACGTCAATTTTTCGAATTCTTGAACTTCTTGTTTTTATTGCCTACCAAGGCGCTTTTCCGTTCCAGAGTATCGTAAAAGTCATTTTCCTAACCAATATTGCCTTAAAAAAAAGGGTTGGAAAAATGCCCATATTTCGACCAAAACCATGGGTTAACCCCTTAGAAAAATGTCAATTTTTCGACTTTTGGAACTTCTTGTTTTTATTGCCTAGAAAGGCGTTTTTTCAATCTAGAATATCGAAAAAGTCATTTTCCTAACCTATACTGCCTGAAATAAAATGTTCAAAAAATGGCCATATTTTGAACAAAACCATGGGTAAACCCTTTTGGAAAAATGTCAATTTTTCGAATTGTTGAACTTCTTGTTTTTATTGCCTACAAAGGCGCTTTTCCGTTCTAGAGTATCGTAAAAGTCATTTTCCTAACCAATATTGCCTTAAAAAAAAGGGTTGGAAAAATGCCCATATTTCGACCAAAACCATGGGTTAACCCCTTAGAAAAATGTCAATTTTTCGACTTTTGGAACTTCTTGTTTTTATTGCCTAGAAAAGCGTTTTTTCAATCTAGAATATCGAAAAAGTCATTTTCCTAACCTATACTGCCTAAAAAAAAATGTTCGAAAAATGGCCATATTTTGACCAAAACCATGGGTTAACCCTTTTGGAAACATGTCAATTTTTCGAATACTTGAACTTCTTGTTTTTATTGCCTACAAAGGCTCTTTTTTTTGTTCTAGATTATCGTAAATGTCATTTTCCTTTTCAATATTGCCTTAAAAAAAAAACGTTGGAAAAATGGCCATATTTGGACCAAAACCATGAGTTAACCCCTTTGGAGAAACTTCAATTTTTCGACATTCTAAACTTCTTGTTTTTATCGCCAAAAAAGGCGTTTTTTCGTTCTAGAAGATCGTAAAAGTCATTTCCCTAACCAATACTGCCTTAAAAAAAGGGTTGGAAAAATGGCCATATTTAGACCAAAACCATGAGTTAACCCTTTTGAAAAATGTCAGTTTTTCGACTTTTGGAACTTCTTGTTTTTATTGCCTAGAAAAGCGTTTTCTCAATCTAGAATATCGAAAAAGTCATTTTCCTAACCTATAGTGCCTAAAAAAAAATATGTTGGAAAAATGGCCATATTTGGACCAAAAACCATGAGTTAACCCCTTTGGAGAAACTTTAATTTTTCGACATTTTAAACTTCTTGTTTTTATAGCCAAGAAAGGCGTTTTTTCATTCTAGAATATCCGTAAAAGTCATTTTCCTAACCAATATTGCGTAAAAAAAAAGGGTTGGAACAATGGCGACATTTAGACCAAAACCATGGGTTAAAACCTTCTAAAAAATGTCAATTTTTCGACTTTTGGAACTTTTTGTTTTTATTGCCTACCAAGGCGCTTTTTCGTTCTAGATCATCGTAAAAGTCATTTTCCTGACCAATATTGCCTCTACAAAAAAGGTTGGAAAAATGGCCATATTTGGAACAAAACCATGGGTTAACCCCTTTGGAAAAATGTCAATTTTTCGACATTTTGAACTTGTTGTTTTTATAGCCTAGAAAGGCGTTTTTCGTTCTACAATATCGTAAAAGTCATATTCCTAACCAATATTGCCTAAAAAAAAATGTTGGAAAAATGGCCATATTGGGACCAAAACCATGACTTAACCCCTTTGGAAAAAATGTCAATTTTTCGACTTTTGGAACTTCTTGTTTTTATTGGCTAAAAAGGCGTTTTCTCAATCTAGAATATCGAAGAAGTTATTTTCCTAAGCTATAGTGCCTAAAAAAAAAATCTTTGAAAAATGGCCATATTTTGAATTAAACCATGGGTTCACCCTTTGCAAAAATGTCAATTTTACGACTTTTGGAACTTTTTGTTTGTACTGCCTAGAAAGGCGCTTTTTCGTTTTAGATCATCGCAAAAGTTATTTTCCTAACCAATATTGCCTTACAAAAAAGGTTGGAAAAATGGCCATATTTGGATCAAAACCATGGGTTAACCCCTTTGGAAAATCTTCAATTTTTCGACAGTTTGAACTTCTTCTTTTTATAGCCTAGAAAGGCGTTTTTTCGTTCTAAAATATCGTAAAAGTCATTTTCCTAACCTATAGTGCCAACAAAAATGTTGAAAAACGGCCATATTTGGACCAAAACCATGGGTTAACCCTTTTGGAAAAATGTCAATTTTTCGACTTTTGAAACTTCTTGTTTTTATTGCCTAGAAAGGCGTTTTTTCATTCTAGAATATCGAAAAAGTTATTTTGCAGGCCTATATTGAATAAAAAAAAAGTTCGGAAAATGGCCAGTTTTGGACCAAAAACCATGGGTTAACCCTTTTGGAAAAACTTCAATTTTTCGACATTTTGACCTTGTTGTTTTTATAGCCTAGAAAGGCGTTTTCTCGTCTTAGAATATCGTAAAAGTCATTTTCCTAACCAATATTGTCTAAAGAAAAGGGTTGGAAAAATGGCCATATTTGGACAAAAAACTATGGTTAACCGCTTTGGAAAAATGTCAATTTTTCGACTTTTGGAATTCCTTGTTTTTTTTGCCTAGAAAGTCGTTTTCTTAATCTAGAATACCGTAAAAGTCATTTTCCTAACCTATAGTGCCAAAAAAGAAAGGTTGGAAAACGGCCATATTTGGACCAAAACCATGGGTTAACCCTTTTGGAAAAATGTCAATTTCTCGAATTTTTGAACTTCAGGTTTTTATAGCCTAGAAAGTCGTTTTTCTTTCTATAATATCGTAAAAGTCATTTTCCAGGCCTATATTGAATAAAAAAAAAAATGGAAAAAACGGCCAGTTTTGGACCAAAACCATGGGTTAACCCCTTTGGAAAAACTTCGACATTTTGAACTTCTTGTTTTTATAGCCTAGAAAGGCGTTTTTTCGTTCTACAATATCGTAAAAGTCATTTTCCAAACCAATATTGCCTAAAAAAAAATGTTTGAAAAATGGCCATTTTGGGACCAAAACAATGGGTTACCCTTTGGAAAAATGTCAACTTTTCGAGTTTTGGAACTTCTTGTTTTTATTGCCTAAAAAGACGTCTTTTCAATCTAGAATATCGAGAAAGTAATTTTCTTAACCTATAGTGCCTAAAAAAAATTTGTTAAAAAAATGGCCATATTTTTACCAAAATCATGGGTTAACCCTTTTGGAAAAATGTCAATTTACGAATTCTTGAACTTCTTGTTTTTTATTGCCTACAAAGGCGCTTTTTCGTTCGAGGTTATCGTAAAAGTCATTTCCTAACCAATATTGCCTAATAAAAAAGGTTGAAAAAATGGCCATATTTGGACCAAAACCATGGGTAACCCCATTGGAAAAATGTCAATTTTTCAACTTTGAAACTTTTTCGAATTTTGGAACTTCTTGTTTTTATTGCCTAGAAAGGCGTTTTCACAATCTAGAATGTCGAAAAAAAAAAATGTTGGAAAAAATGGCCATATTGGGACCAAAAACCATGGGTTAACCCCTTTGGAAAAATGTCATTTTTCGACTTTTGGAACTTCTTGTTTTTATTGCCTAGACAGGCGTTTTTTCAATCTAGAATATCGAAAAAGTCATTTCCCTAACCTATAGTGCCTAAAAAAGAATGTTAGAAAAATGGCCATTTTTGAACCAAAACCATGGGTTAACCCCTTGGAAAAACGTCAATTTTTCGAATTTTGGAACTTCTTGTTTTTATTGCCTAGAAACGCGTCCTTTTCAATCTAGAATATCGAAAAAGTCATTTTGCTAACCTATAGTGCCCGAAAAAAAAATGTTGGAAAAATGGCCATAATTGGACCAAAACCATGGGTTAACCCCTTTGGAAAAAGCTCAATTTTTCGACATTCTAAACTTCTTGTTTTTATAGCCAAGAAAGGTGTTTTTTCGTTCTAGAATATCGTAAAAGTCATTTTCCTAACCAATATTGCCTAAAAAAAAGGGTCGGAAAAATGGCCATATTGGGACCAAAACCATGGATTAACCCCTCCCTTTGGAAAAATGTCATTTTTTCGAATTTTGGAACTTCTTGTTTTTATTACCTAGAAAGGCGTTTTTTCAATCTAGATCATCGAAAAAGTCATTTTCCTAACCTATACTGCCGAAAAAAAATGTCACAAAAATGGCCATATTTGGACCAAAACCATGGGTTAACCTTTTTGGAAAAATGTCAATTTTTCAACTTTTTGAACTTCAGGTTTTTATAGCCTAGAAAGGCGTTTTTTCTTTCTATAATATCGTAAAAGTCATTTTCCAGGCCTATATTCAATATAAAAAAGTTCGAAAAACGGCCAGTTTTGGACCAAAACGATGGGTTAACCCCTTTGGAAAATCTTCAATTTTTCGACATTTTGTACTTCTTGCATTTTTTTATAGCCTAGAAAGGCTTTTCTTCGTTCTAGAATATCGTAAAAGTCATTTTCCTAACCAATATTGCCTAAAAAAAAAGGTTGGAAGAATGGCCATATTTGCACCAAAACCATGGGTTAACCCCTTTGGAATAACTTAAATTTTTCGACATTCTGAACTTCTTGTTTTTATAGCGAAGAAAGGCGTTTTTGCGTTCTAGAATATCGTAAAAGTCATTTTTCTAACCAATATTGCCTAAAAAAAAGGGTTGGAAAAATGGCCATATTTGGACCAAAACCATGGGTTAACTAACCCCTTTGTAAAAATGTCAATTTTTCGACTTTGGGAACTTCTTGTTTTTATTGCCTAGAAAGGCGGTTTTTCGTTCTAGAATATCGTAAAAGTCATTTCCCTAACCAATATTTCCTAAAACAAATGTTGGAAAAATGGCCATATTGGGACCAAAACCATGGGTTAACCCCTTTCGAAAAACTTCAATTTTTCGACTTTTGGAACTTCTTAATTTTATTGCCAAGAAAGGCGTTTTTTCAATCTAGAATATCGAAAAAGTCCCTTTTCCTAACCTATAGTGCCGAAAAAAAAATGTTCGAAAAATGGCCATATTTATACCAAAACCATGGGTTAACCCTTTTGGAAAAATGTCAATTTTTCGAATTCTTGAACTTCTTGTTTTTATTGCCTACAAAGGCGCTTTTTCGTTCTACATTATCGTAAAAGTCATTTTCCTAACCAATATTGCCTTAAAAAAAAGTTTGGAAAAATGGCCATATTTGGACCAAAACCATGGCTTAACCCCTTTGGAAAAACTTTAATTTTTCGACATTCTGAACTTCTTGTTTTTAAAGCCAAGAAAGGCGTTTTATCGTTCTAGAATATCGTAAAAGTCATTTTCTTAACCAATATTGCCTAAAAAAAAGGGTTGGAAAAATCGCCATATTTGGACCAAAACCATGGGTTAACCCCTTTGGAAAAATGTCAATTTTTCGACTTTTGGAACTTCATGTATTTATTGCCTAGAAGGCGTTTTTTCAATCTAGAATATCGTAAAAGTCATTTTCTTAACCAATATTGCCTAAAAAAAATAATTGAAAGATGGCCATATTGGACCAAAACCATGGGTTAACCCCTTTGGAAAAATGTCAATTTTTCGACTTTTAGAACTTCTTGTTTTTATTGCCTACAAAGGCGCTTTTTCGTTCTAGATTATCGTAAAAGTCAATTTCCTAACCAATATTGCCCTTAAAAAAAGGGTTGGGAAAAATGGCTATATTTGGACCAAAACCATGGATTAACCCTTTGGAAAAACTTCAATTTTTTGACATTCCTGAACTTCATGTTTTTATAGCCAAGAGAGGCGTTTTTTCGTTCTAGAATATCGTAAAAGTCATTTTCTGAACCAATATTGCTCTAATATCTCTAAAAAAATGTTTGAAAAATGGCCATATTGGGACCAAAACCACGGGTTAACCCCTTTGGAAAAATGTCAATTTTCGACTTTTAGAACTTCTTGTTTTTATTGCCTACAAAGGCGCTTTTTCGTTCTAGATTATCGTAAAAGTCATTTTCCTAACCAATATTGCCCTAAAAAAAAGGGTTGGAAAAATGGCCATATTTGGACCAAAACCATGGGTTAACCCCTTTGCAAAAATGTCAATTTTTCGACTTTTTGAACTTCAGGTTTTTATTGCCTAGAAAGGCGTTTTTTCGTTCTAGAGTATCGTAAAAGTCATTTACTTAACCAAGATTGCCTAAAAAAAAAAGGTTGGAAATATGGCCATATTTGGACCAAAACCATGGGTTAACCCTTTTGGAAAAATGTCAATTTTTCGACTTTTGGAACTTCTTGTTTTTATTGCCTAGAAAGGCGTTTTTTCAATCTAGAATATCGTAAAAGTCATTTTCCTAACCTATAGTGCCTAAAAAAAATGTTGGAAAAATGGCCATATTTTGACCAAAACCATGGGTTAACCCCTTTGCAAAAATGTCAATTTTTCGACTTTTTGAACTTCAGGTTTTTATTGCCTAGAAAGGCGTTTTTTCGTTCTAGAGTATCGTAAAAGTCATTTACTTAACCAAGATTGCCTAAAAAAAAAGGTTGGAAATATGGCCATATTTGGACCAAAACCATGGGTTAACCCTTTTGGAAAAATGTCAATTTTTCGACTTTTGGAACTTCTTGTTTTTATTGCCTAGAAAGGCGTTTTTTCAATCTAGAATATCGTAAAAGTCATTTTCCTAACCTATAGTGCCCAAAAAAAATGTTGGAAAAATGGCCATTGCTGGACGAAAGCCATGCGTTAACCCTTTTGGAAAAATGTCAATTTTTTGAATTCTTGAACTTCTTGTTTTTATTGCTTAAAAGTCATTTTCCTAACCAATATTTCCTTAAAAAAAGGGTTGGAAAAATGACCATATTTCGACCAAACCATGGGTTAACCCTTTTGCGAAAACTTCAATTTTTTTGACATTTTAAACTTCTTGTTTTTATAGCCTAGAAAGGCATTTTTCAATCTAGAATATCGTAAAGGCATTTTCCTAACCAATATTGTCTAAAAAAAAGTTGGAAAAGTGGCCATATTTTGACCAAAACCATGCGTTAACCCCTTTGGAAAAACTTTAATTTTGAAAAATTTTTGAACTTTTTGTTTTATAGCCTAGAAAGGCGTTTTTTCGTTCTACAATATCGTAAAAGTCATTTTCCTAACCTATATTGCCTAAAAAAAAAGGTTGGAAAAATTGCCACATTTGGACCAAAACCTTGGGTTAACCCCTTTGGAAAAATGTCAATTTTTCGACTTATTGTGCTTCTCGTTTTTACAGCCTAGATAGGCGTTTTTTCGATCTAGAATATCGTAAAAAACATTTCTGTAACCTATATTGCCTAAAAAAAAAAAAGGTTGGAAAAATGGCCATATTTGGCCCAAAACCATGGGATAACCTTTTTGGAAAATTGTCAGTTTTTCGACTTTTTAAACCTCTTGTTTTTATAGCCTAGAAAGCCTTTTTTACTTTCTAGAATATCGTAAAAGACATTTTCGTAACCTATATTAAATGAAAAAAAAAAGGTTGGCAGAATGGCCATATTTGGACAAAAACCATGGGTTAACTCCTTTGGAAAAATGTCAATTTTTCGACTTTTTGAACTTCTTGTTTACATAGCCTAGAAAGGCGTTTTTTTCGATCTAAAATACCGTAAAAGACATTTTCCTAACCTATATTGCCTAAAAAAAAGGCTTCAAAAATGGCCATATTTGGACCAAAACCATGGGTTAACCCCTTTGGAAAATGTCAATTTTTTGACATTATGAACTTCTTGTTTTTATAGCCTAGAATGGCGCTTTGTCGTTCTAGAATATGGTAAAAGACATTTTCTCAACTATTAGTGCCTAAAAAAAGGCTGGAAACATGGCCACATTTGGACCAAAACCATGGCTTAACCCCTTTGGAAAAATGTCAATTTTTCTACTTCTTGAACTTCTTGTTTTGATAGCCTACAAAGGCGTTTTTCGTTCTAGAATATCGTAAGAGACATTTTCCTAACCTCTATTCCCTACAAAAAAAACGTTGGAAAAATGGCCACATTTGGAGAAAAACCATGAATTAACCCCTTTGGAAAAATGTCAAATCTTCGACTTTTTGAACTTCCTGTTTTTGTAGCCTAGAAAGGCGTTTTTTCGTTCTAGAGTATCGTAAACAACATTTTCCTAACCAATATTGGCTATAAAAAAAAGTTGGAAAATGGCCACATTTGGAGCAAAACCATGAATAAACCGATTTGGAAAAATGTCAATTTTGTAGCCTAGGAAGGCGTTTTTTCGTTCTAGAATATCGTAAACAACATTTTCCTAACCAATAGTGAATAAAAAGAAGGTTGGAAAAATGGCCATATTTTGACCAAAACCATGGGTTAACCCCTTTGGAAAAATGTCAATTTTTCGACTTTTAAAACTTCTTGTTTTTATAGCCTAGAAAGGCGTTTTTTCGTTTTAGAATATGGTAAAAGACATTTTCCTAACATGTATTGCATAAAAAAAAAGGTTGGTAAAATAGCCATATTTGGACCAAAACTATGGGTTATCCCCGTTGGAAAAATGTCAATTTTTCGACATTTTGAACTTCTTGTTTATATAGTCTAGAAAGACGTTTTTTCGTTCTATCATATCGTAAAGGAAATTTTCCTGGCCTATATTGCCTAAAAAAAAAAGTTGGAAAAATGGCCAGGTTTACACCAAAACCATGTGTTAACCCCTTTGGAAAAACTTTAAATTTTCGACATTTTGAACTTCTTGTTTTTATAGCCTAGAAAGGCGTTTTTTTGTTCTAGAATATCGTAAAACGCATTTTCCTAACCGATTATTGCCTAAAGAAAAAGTTTGGCAAAATGGCCATATTTGCTCCAAAACCATGCGTTAATCACTTTGGAAAACTATCAATTTTTCGACTTTTGAACTTCTTGTTTTTATAGCCTAGAAAGGCGTTTTTTCGTTGTATCATATCGTAAAGGATATTTTGCTAACCTATATTGCCTAAAAAAAAGGTTGGAAAAATAGCCATATTTGCACCAAAACCATGGAAAAACCTTTGGAATAATGTCAATTTTTCGACTTTTTGAACTTCTTGTTTTTATAGCCTAGAGAGGCGTTTTTTTGTTCTAGAATATCATAAAAGACATTTTCCTAATCTACATTACCTAAAAAAAAAATCGGAAAAATGGCCATATTTGGACCAAAACCATGGGTTAACCCCTTTGGAAAAATGTCATGTTTCGACTTTTTGAACTTCTGGTTTTTATAGCCTAGAAAGGCGTTTTTTCGTTCTAGAATATCGTAGAGGATATTTTCCTGGCCTATATTGCCAAAAAAAGGTGAAAAAAAAGGGCATAGTTGGACCAAAACCATGGGTTAACCCCTTTGGAAAAATGTCAATTTTTCTACTTTTTGTACTTCTGGTTTTTATAGCCTAGAAAGGCGTTTTCTCGTTCTAGAATATCGTAAAGGATATTTTCCTGGCCTATTTTGCCTAAAAAAAAAAGATTTAAAAAATGGCAATTTTTGGACCAAAACCATGGATTAACCACTTTGGAAAAATGGCCAATTTTTGACCAAAACCATGGACTAACCCCTTTGGAAAAATTGCAATTCTTCGCCTTTTTTTAATTCCTTGTTTTTATAGCATAGAAAGGTGTTTTTTCGCTCTGGTATATCATAAAACACATTTTCCTGGCCTAGATTGCCTAAAAAAAGAAGATGGAAAAATGGCCAATTTTGGACCAAAACCATGGAGTAACCCCTTTGAAAACATATCAATTATTAGTTTTTTTCTACACTTTGTTTTTAGAGCCTACAAAGGCGTTTTTTTTGCTCTAGAATATCATAAAACACATTTTCCTGACGTAGACTGCCTTTAAAAATAAGAGGGGAAAAAATGGCCAGGTTTGGACCAAAACCATGGACTAACCCCTTTGGAGAAATCTCAATCTTTCGACTTTATCAACTTTTTGTTTTTATAGCCTAGAAAGGCGTTTTTTTGCTCTAGAATATCACAAAACACATTTTTCTGACCTAGATTGTATTAAAAAAGAGGGAAAAGTGGCCAATTTTGGACCAAAACCATGGACTAACCCCTTTGAACAAATCTCAATTTTCGATTTTTTTAACTTCTTGTTTTTATGTCCTAGAAAGGCGTTCTTTTGCTCTAGAATATCTTAAAACAAATTTTCCTGGTCTAGATTCTTAAAACTAGAAAGATGGAAAAATGGCTAATTTTGGACCAAAACCATGGACTAACCCCTTTGAAAAATGTCAATATTTGGACTCTTTGAACTTCTCTTTTTATAGCGTTGAAAGGCGTTTTTCCGTTCTAGAATATCGTAAAACACAGTTTCCCGGCCTACCTTGCCTAAAAATTTCTTTTCGGTCGAAATAGGACTGGTAATGAAATTTAATAATGTTCTAGATAGAAAAGAAACTTTTTCTTTTTATAAAAACAAAATTTTTCAGTTTCAAAAATTTTTACTTTTCTAAAGGGGTTAACTCATGCTGATGGTCAAAAAATGCAACTTTTTCTTTATTTGTTTTTGTTCAAAAAAAGACTTGAAATAAGGTTTAATACTGTTCTAGATAGAAAACAAAACTTTTTTGATTACAAAGTTCCAAAAATCGCATTCTTTAAAAGGGGTTAACCCATGCTTTTAGTCAAAAAGTTCAATTTTTTTCTTTACTTGTTTTCGGTAAAAATAAGACTAGAAATAAGGTTTAATAATGTTGTAGGAAGAAAAGAAACATTTTTTTACCTATAAAAAATGAATGTTTCAAAATCCTTTAAATCGCATTTTTCCAAGGGGTTAACCCATCCATTTGGTCAAAAAATGCCAAATTTTTCTTCATTTAGATTTTGGTCAAAATAAGACTAGAAATAATGTTTAATAACTTTGAAGGGAAAAAAGAAACCTTTTTTGACAAAAAAGCCTTTTTTAAAGTCCCCAAAATCGCATTTTTCCAAAGGGGTTAACCCATGCTTTTGATTAAAAATGCAATATTTTCTTTATCTCTTTTCGGTCAAAATAGGACTAAAAATAAGTTTTAATAATGGTCTAGATAGAAAAGAAACATTTCTTTTTGTATAAAAAGAAAAATTTTCAAAGACCCAAAAATCGGATTTTTCCAAACCCATGCTTTTGATCAAAAAATGCAATATTTTTTATTTCTTTTCGGTCAAAATAGGGCTAGAAATAAGGTTTAATAATGTTCTAGACAGAAAACAAACTTTTATTTTTGTATAAAAACAAAATTTTTCAAAGTCACAAAAATCGCATTTTTTCAAAGGGATTAACCCATGCTTTTGGTCAACAAATTCAATTCCAATTGAAATAAGATGCAATAACGTTCTAGAAAGAAAAGAAACATTGTTTGACTATAAAAACAAAATTTTTAAAGACTTGAAAATCGGAATTTTCCAAAGGGGTTAACCAACGCTTTTGACCAAAAAATCAAAATTTTTTTCTTTATTTGTTTTTGGTCAAAACAGGACTGGAAATAAGGTTTAATAATGTTGTAGAAAGAAAAAGAAGACCCAAAAAACGGAACCAAAGGGGTTAACCCATGCTTTTGATCAAAAAATGCCATTTATGTTTTTATTTCTTTTCGGTTGAAATAGGACTAGAAATAAGGTTTAATAATGTTCTAGATAGAAAAGAAACTTTTTTTTCTATAAAAAACAGTCTTATGGGTTAACCCATGCTTATGGTCAAAAAATTCAAATTTTTTCTTTATTTGTTTTTGTTTAAAATAAGACTTGAAATAAGGTTTAATAATGTTCTAGTAAGAAATGAAACATTTTTTGACTATAAAAACAAAATTTTTCAAAGGTCAAAAAATAGCATTTTTCCAAAGGGGTTAACCCAATTTATTAAGTACTCCTCTCCAATGACTTCCCCTCTCCATGGTCTTTCTCCACCAACAGTGACTGGAAAAAAGCCTCTTCTTTTGACGGACATTTTACTGAGTGAGTAAGCTTTTCCCGTTCTTTTTCTTGGCTAAAGGCTCGTAAATATACTTCGCTTCAGTGTTGCCGATGTTTTATCCATGATGTTCTTGTCCAGTTTTCCTAACCTTCCTCTTCCACTTTCTTAATCTTGTTCTTTTGCTTTGACAGATAGCTGGAAGCATGATAAATTACCTGTTATGACTCTGTCTTAGATCTAAGACGTTAACACTAACCAATACAAATCATTTGATTAGCTGTAATGTCAATAATATAAGTATCTGTACCATACAGTGAGCTTATTTGAAAAAAGGAGAATTCTAAGGTGAGAATGAGAGTTTTATGGGTCCTGGCTGATATCGCATAATTTTTCCAAAATGTACGGTGCAGGGAATAATTGTTATCTTTAAGAGAAAAAATGTTCTATCATGGCAAGTTTTTGTTCCAAATCTAATGTTATTTGATACATTTCACCACCTTGAGAGTAGTAGCCTCTTGCAGTAACTGTTATTTGGCACACTCTCATAGAAGGGTAAATTTGTAAGAAAAGCAAAGTAATTTGACATTCATTGCAACAAAGCCAGGAAAACAAGTGTAAACATACTTTCTCAGAGCTGCAGTAGTAACTGATTAACATAAATTCAAAATGTTCCTTACTGGGGTCTGTGGGCTTAGGGCTCTCAGCCTGTTTCCACTGTAAACAGTGTGTGAAAACAAATTGAAAGAAAAAAAAACAGTTTGATTAATTTTCTCTGCTTAAACCGAAAACAGGATTGTAACCCTCAGTTTGGCTTACTGTGTAACTAAAGTTTGCTGACGTATATAAAATATCAACCAAGCCGTTTAATCATCTTACCAATAAAGCGAGAACACGACTACAGCCCTAGCAAACAAGAATGTTTAAACGATTTTTTCCGCGTAAAATTACACATTTCAATTTAAAGTCAAATAAGTTGATTTTCTTTGAGGATAAAAGCAAGTAGAAGGTAGCAAAAACGTACCTGTTCATCCACGTCTAAAAGTACCGCATTATAACAGCTAGACTTCACGAGCAGGGCAAGCGATAAATTCAAAATGGCAATACTCATACCTGTCAGGAAACAGGGACAGAAAAACAGAGGAGAAAGGATTAAAATAGAATCAATCCTTTATGTGCGCAAACATCTAAAAATCACTAAACCAAAGGAGATTTTCCAATACAAACATTTCTTTAAGGGTGAGGCCCTAAGACTTTACTCTTTCTTTTTTTACCTGGATAGATTTTATAAAAGTATTGCTGCTGAAATCTGCGAATTTTAAGAATATTATAAGAATAAACCCGAGGCTGAAAATATGTTAATAAAATACAAATCTATGTTTTAAACTTATCTAATATAATTAATCTTTTCTCTAAACAAAAAACTAGCAAGCAAACTTTAAAAAATGCACTAACTAAAAAAGCCAAATGTTCAATGCTAATAACAGTTCAGTGAACGGTACATTGATACCCCAATACATGCTAAAACGGAAATGACATTAAGCTTCAATTTATGAGTAACAATATTTTTTTAGCCTACACTTTGGAGAACAATGAGAATATTCATAATGGCCAGAAAAACAACTTTCTTAGAAAAAAGAAAAGAGTGCACTCAGACATTTAAGAGGATGACAAGACTCAATATGAGAGGTTATTCAGATAAAATGATACATAAGAATCTATTGGAAGTTAAAAACGATGACAAAAAAAGAACAGAAAAAAAAAAAAGAAATTCATAATGTGATAGACTCGTACCAGCCAAAAGTTCAACCAAAAGTAGCCGTGTGGTCAGTCAGGATTCAGGATTCCAAATCTCCACCTAATAATTTTAAGCTCGAATTATGCACATCGTCGCTTTAATTAACCTGGAAAGACTGAATAAAATTCAAAGCCTACAAAGCCCAGTGTTGTGCCCAATCTAAAACAACAACACTATAGACAATGAAGGAAAAACGTTAGAAATCTAGAGAGAAAATTCAATCAACCATTACCTGTAGAAATAAAAAGTAACTAAAAAGTTAGAATAAGTTTTCGCTTTGGAAAGAACCTTAGGTGAGAGAGGTATCTTATGGTTATTTTATTTTTATTTCCAGTATGAGTTTCCAATTTAAAAATACCTGATGAATTAGAGTGATATCCCTACGTTTCCCTGTTCCCTGATTTATTGTGTAATATCGGTTTGAGTGTCAGCGGTTTACGCAAAATACGTTCAACGCCTATACACCCCGCCGAAATTCCACAAAAAATCAGTTCCCAAAGAAACCAGAATTCCCGTTGTCCACGTCAATAATCTTAGATTGGTATTCCTACGTTTCGCTGTTTCCTGATTTACTGTGTAATATCGGTTTGAGTGTCAGCGGTTTACGCAAAATGCGTTTCAACGCCTATACACCCCGTCGAAATTCCACAACAAATCAGTTTCCAAAGAAACCAGGATTCCCGTTGTCCACGTTAATAATCTTAGATTGGTATTCCTACGTTTCGCTGTTCCCTGATTTATTGTGTAATATCGGTTTGAGTGTCAGCGGTTTACGCAAAATGCGTTTCAACGCCTATACACCCCGTCGAAATTCCACAACAAATCAGTTTCCAAATAAACCAGCATTCCCGTTGTCCACGTTAATAATCTTAGATTGGTATTCCTACGTTTCGCAGTTCCCTGATTTATTGTGTAATATCGGTTTGAGTGTCAGCGGTTTACGCAAAATGCGTTTCAACGCCTATACACCCCGTCGAAATTCCACAACAAATCGGTTTCCAAAGGAACCAGGATTCTCGAGTTGATAATTGTTGATTGGAGTAATGTGGACCGCCTTCCCTTTAAAAAAGAAAGCGGAAAAATATGAATCATGATCAATAAAGTTTACTTGGCAATCCCAAAGCCTGCTGTCATCACCTGTAGAGATAGGATGAAACTAAGAAGTTAGTACAAGTTTCCAATTTGGAAAAAATCAGCTCACAAAGAAACTAGGTTTCCCATAAACTCAAAGCACTCACCTGCTGAAATGCCGAGAGTGAAATCCCTGCTAAGAACGCCCATGAACATTTACACAGTAAGGCAGCGACAGAAACCCTGAAACGATAACGAAAAGTTGAAATACATGTTATACTAGTCTTTTTATTACAATAGGGTACATATATAAAGTAGTGGTATCGCTGACTGGGGTTTTATGGAGTTTTGTAGCACTCGACAAATTTTCACTCTGGACAGAGATAATTGTCTGTGGATCATTTTCTACACATTGCTAATAATGTACATGGCAAAAAATAGATTATTAGATATGTACGGTTACACTTTCTACCCTTTACGCGATCCGCCACACAAATTACCCACGACTCGCTCCACGCAGGGTTCACAGCACAATCATTACAGCAACAGCAGATCCAACTTGGAGATCATTATGTGGGTGCAAGGCCGAGGTTAAAAAAATGTGTTCTCTACCTCATGTGGTCCCCAGATTCCTTTAACTTGGGCTAATGCTCATTGGGGTTTGTGGGTTGAACGTACCAGATAGTACTGTTCTTTCTACTCCTGTCAAGCTTTCTCGCATGGACATTTTGAAATCTGATTTTGGTACAACTTTCAACTGGACATGTATTATTTCCCTTTTGCCAGCATTTTACTCCTACAAAAGGACAAAGATGTATAATATAAACGTTACTCTGGGGAAATAATGTTTACAAACAATAAATGAACTTCAATGTACAGTAACTGAATCTGTAGATAATGAGCACCCTGAGGGGAGACAGCCTGAGATTTGCATTTGTATTTTATATAATTTCTGTCCTGTAAGAAGGTTGGTTTGCCTGCAGAATTTTAACTCTTTTTCGTCCCTTTGGTAAGTGTAACGTGTATTATACCCCCCCCCCCCCCCCCAATAAATGGCAACAGAAATTCCAAGGTGATGTGGGGGGGGGGGGGGGTCCAAAAGGAGGCAATTTCCGAGGGAGTGGGGGGTTGTTACAGAGGTCTTTTTCCCGATGGTCTGAGTGAGATTGGTGAGTTATTAATAATTGGTAAAACCCAACTAGTGGTCTGTTATCAATGCTGCATTCTGATTGGTTGAGCTACTACTAGGCTGTATGTTATAGCCCACCAGTAGCGAAAAGCGCCGGCTTTGAAAACCAAAACAATGACAGCCGAATCGCATTTTGCTAATTAAAGTTGTTTTGCATCAATATTTTTTATCAACTACTTGGATTTTACTAAAACAATTATTCCTTACATCCTCATGGCCTCTAAATTAATAGCCCAATGGGCCATTGACTCAGAGCCCATTCGGGCTCGAGGAATAATTGTTAAATAACAGCTCTGTTGAGAAACCTGTCAGTTATTTACTGTTATCAGTTATCTTACTGTTACCAGTGTTTCAAAACAAGTATTATAATTTGTTTCCATTGATCAACTTTTCTCTATGGTCAGCTAAATGCTTTTGTCAACATTATTTCGAACAATTTAGGTTTCTAGGAAACTGCCCACCTACCCCTCCCCTGAGCCAACATTTTGGCTTAAGTAAGAAGTAAGTGATAATGATGGCTTTGGGAAGGGGTAGGTGGGCTCCCGGAAACCTAACCTGATCCTATTACCTAGTATTCTTTAACCCTTTAAGTCGCAATAGTGACCAACAGCAATTTTCTCCTAACAATGTCCATACATTGTCAAGAGATAAGGTTGTGAGAATATAAAAAATGATCACGAAAGAGAAAATGCCATGATGTTTTATTAAATTCTCTCAACTAATTCTTAAGGGAAATGTATGGAGATCAGTTTGGAGAATTTGTATGTGGATACTGGGGCTTAAAGGGTTAATACAATAATTGTCATCCGCTCATGAATAAACTTCCAGTTATCTACCATAATTTGGACATGTTCACTTTTTGTAACATGTTGTAGCTGAAATGAAGTAATGAACATTCACCTGGCATTTAGTTTGAATGAAACTGGTTCTTTTGGAAATGGCATTATTCATGTAGTCAGTAGTGTAAGGTATCGCCTCTATATATGGTTAATTATTAAGCTAAGAAAGTTCTTAAGATTATTAGACACCTTATCTCAGAAAAATTATCTTTTGCGGACAATAATAAAGTGCAACAATATGTTTGACACGAATATACTTTCCAGAGGGTACCCAACCAGGTTGAAAATTTACGCAAATTCCAGGGGCTGGGAGGCTATGACAAGCACCTACAGTGCATAATGGAAATTCCAGGTGGGTGGGGGTTATGACAAGCACTCCACTACAGTTCATAATGGAAATTCCAGGGGGGTGGGGGACTATGACAAGCACCCTCTACAGTTTATAAGGAAATTCTGGGGGGTGGGGGGGTCTAAAGTAAATGTGCCCTTCATGGGGGGTATGGATATTTTCTGGAACCACACAATAATAGATATGCTTCTTGCAAGGTTCCTAGTAGCTAATTTTTGACCTCTCGTGTAATTTTTATTTTTCCTTCTTGTTTTAACTTTATTAGCAAACATTGTCATACCAAAAAACAAAAGGAAAACAAAAATTACCTGAGATAAAAAAAATTAACTACAACATATACAGACATAAAAAAAATGACCTATTTCACTGTTTATCATACAGTGAATAGTTTTACAATATTGCATCATGCATTCTGCTTGGTATCAAGGCATCAACAGCAAAATTGTTTTCAAGATAACATTATCTAGTAGCAGCCAGGGTCTTGCAATGTTACCTTTCAGTTCTGCTGATTAAGGCAAGAGCTTTTGGTTCGTTTGCATGCTGGTGCAGTGGCCTCTGAGGATTACAATGTGTGCTTCATGTTGAATTTGCCACGCACAGACTTTTTTCTGGAAAAATAAATGTGTTTCATTATTATCAGACTATAACCCCTAGGATTTCACGGTAACAATCATTTCTGGTATAAAGTACTGTGTCATTACCGTGATCTTAAAATTATAATGGATCTGAAAAATAGTTTCCCAGTGACATTCCGAGACTAAGAAATCAAAATCCACAAATATAGTATTAATTTTTCCCACTGGCAATCTTAACTAGCAGAACAATTCTTTGGTTAAGAATTGGTTTATATAAGTTTTCTCGGACCTGACTGGCATTTTTCTTGCAACACAATAACATTCCCCAAGGTTCTTATGCAAATTTTATGGTAATTGACCACGCACCGTTAAAAAATTATATCTCTGCCAGTAATAAATTTCCATATAAACATGGTTGAATATAAGAGCCAGCAGCCAGCGAAGTTTCCCGGCTTCTCTGCAAGGTTTCGCCAGCTACTTCAAGAGTCAAGATATGGCAAGGAGGTCTAAACTTAGGCTCCATAAAAATATAAATTTGTAGTGCCCATTTTTTCTCAAAACATATAAAAGATTTCTTATACGAGGACAGTTTAGAAACAATATGTTGGAGAAAGTCTTTCTGAACAAATCTTGCTGCTGGTAGGAAAGTACGTACAATATAATTTATTGTCCACCATATTGGATTTCGAGCAGGGAACTTGGAAAGAGGAGCTTTCGTGTATGACTATCAGCATGAAATTGTGAAAATGTCTGACCAGCAAGGTCAAGGGAAACAAAAGCAATTAAGTTTAGCTTTTCTTTGTTGAGACAAACGAAAAAGAACCTTTGAAAAAATGTCAGAGAAAATAAGCAGATTGAGCAGAGTGTGACAGAAATAGCTGTGTTCAAAGTTTCCACCAGGTTTACTTCAACAATAAAGAAAGTTGCTGTGTCCCCAAAAGAAGTCAAGTTTTTCTTGCTGTCTTCTTATGTTCTGGGCAACCCTCCAAGTTAAATTTTTCCTTTGGAAGCCATTTGGCAACCACCTCCAGGGATGGACAGAGGATTTTGTGATAGAGGGGACCGAGAGATATAGTATACAGTGGCATTATGGGCACAGAAGCGCCCATCAGGATGGCGAGCAGGGCACTTTTCTAGAGAGGTTCACGTGCATGCTCCTCCGTGAAAATTTTTGAGATTGAAGTTCTCTGAGATGCAATCTAGTGCATTCTGGACGCTCAAATCTAGCAAATGCCTGGATTGCATTTTGAACATGTAATTCTGAAATATTTAATAAACCACAAAAGGGGGGGGGGAACTGGGCTCACCCCTAAATCCGCCCTTATGATCCATGTTGAGCAACATGTATCAGTATTAGGGAGTTTAAGATACGGCGACTACGGACTATGACTACGGTTAAACACGCTACTGCGCATGATCAAAACCACGTGACTGTTCATTTTTTCCGCATAGTCCTGCGGCTACGGTGAGTTGTTGAGCTGTTTCGCGTAGTCGGGACTAAGGAGAACATTTTGCTCATATTTTGCCGTCTCGGCATTTCAAGAATCTCGTCTTTTCGTTAAAAAAGTTTTCAATTCACCTGCTTTAAGTGAGAGGGAAGCGAAATATGCAAGTTGTGTCTAATTTCTGCTCAGATTTGCACTTTTAATCCACTGTTGTGACCTCATTTTTATCTAGCTAAGCTCATATTTGAATAAGTTTAGCTGTTTATACGCAGAATTCCGATTGACGGCCGAGGAGAAGAGAAATCATGCAGGTAATTTACTTTCTCTTCGCACTTGAAAAGTTTCAATGTTTGTTCGAACTGATTATTGTGTCTTTCTACTTGTGTAACCTTTGTTTATGCGAGTTTTTGTATTGCATTTGCTGAATGAAAATGAAGTAAACATCTTCGAGACAATCGAAACACGGCATTTCAATACTTCAAATTAAATCAGATCAGTAGTCGGAGAAGTCCATCTTCTAAATCTAATAAATGAGCTATTACTATTTCTGTCTATTTCTTTAATATTGGACATAAGAATTCATGGGCAAAAGAATAAAACCTGTGTAACCAAAACTTTGTTTACCAATTTCACCCGACGTAATCGCTGCCTTCAAGTATGGAAGAATTTGTTCATTGTTCTAAAGATAAGATCATATGCAAAACTGACTTGCATTTTTGTGAACTGTGATGAACACAAGAAAATCTTTGCGTGTTGTTTCCCTCTCCGCCTCTTCTCTCGTAGTCTACTGTCTGTAGTGCAATCTTAATGTTCTATATTTGCACGACTCAACCCAGTGCTACGAACAAAGGACAACGCTCGTCCAGCCGTAGTTCGTAGTCCGTAGGTCTCCGTATCTTAAACTCCCTATTCTCTGGTCGCCAATGTGGCGAATATTCTCCAAAACAAGTCACCAAAATTTTAGTTGCCATGACGTCTAAAGTGGTCGCAGCATGGAGGGTTGCTGGGACGAAGAAACTAGACATTATACCCCTAGCACTTTGTTGAGTCGACAAGAATTTTCGGACTGTTAGGCTAGTTCCCGTTACTGAGATAATCCCTGTTCGCTGGTCTAGTCCTTCAAGTACGTGCCTACCCAAGTTTACAAGTTGTCAAGTGGCAATATTTGTCAGGCTCGTTAGCTCCAGAAAAACTACTAGAAAGATACAAAAAATATCATAGTGTGGTTCCAGAAAATATCCAGACCTCCACCACGGAGGGAATTGGAAATTCCAGGGGGGTGGGGGGTCAGAGGCCCAGGAAATTCCAGAGGGGAGGGGGGTTGGACAATAAAATCACTTTCCGGGGGTAAATATCATTTCATTTTCGACCTGAGTTCGAACATTGCTTCTTACCGGACTGTTAGATCATTTTTAGAACATAAATAACTTGAAATTTATCATTTAAGATTGTTCCTTTTGAGGTTTCCTTTCTTCCAAAAGCGTTTTGGATGTAATTTCAAAGGAATTTGACCAACTACAACTCGTTTTATCGCATGCTCGTATATTCGGCCGCCATTACTCGTTACCAGTCTCCCTTACGACATCAACGCGTGCAACACATCACGTTGCATCAGTCGATCGATGGAAGAACCGTAGAGTGGCAATTTTACTTCACGAAGTACAAACTATACATTGTAACCACTTTAGAATGTAGAGTTTTTATTCTCCTTTTCATTTTCCCGTAATTTTGTGGTTGAAGATGTGGCATGTTCATGATCGATTTCAGCAAACATTACAGCCATCGCGCATAACGCACATCAGTCGATCGGAAAACAGTAAATTGAACTTGGTTTCCCTTCAAGATGCAGGGGGTCTTCGTTGTTATGATTCAGAAGTCAGAGTTTTTATTCTTCTCTTTGTTTTGCCTTAATTTTGGGTTGAAAGTTTAACTTGTTCACCATATAGCATTCCCGCACAACTCGTTAATTCTACCAACATTCTTACGCCCATGAAGACAAATAACAAATCGTAACCTTGCCCTGATTAAGGTAAATTCATTAATACAACCGACTTGTAACTTTATCTATTTCATTTAAAGTTAGGGATGAGCAAAAACTGCAGATTAGCTTACTTTGTGATGGTGTAGTGAGTTCTAATGTTGCGAGATCACTCAAATAAATGGAAACAGAAGCATACAAGCTTCTCATGGAAGCCGTTACGTACTAACCATAAAATGCCTCATTCTTTTACTTTAATAGTCTTTCTTCGTGAAAATGAACTTTTCCAGAGGGGTTGGGGGGTCTTTGTCACACTTGTGGAAATTCCGGAGGGGTGGGGGGGGCCATCAGTTCCCTGCAAAAATGGAAAATCCAGGGGGGTGGGGGGGTCCTAAGAGAGATTCCCTCCGAGGGGGGGGGGTCTGGATATTTTCTGGAACTACACATTCTACTTTTAGTTTAAAGTTGTGTTATTGAAATGTTGCTTTGTCTTTCTTTTAAGTAACAAGATTTTCACAGTATAATTACAGCTTTATTCATCCCACTAATGTCAAAGTTTCAAGGCCCAAAATGCTAGGAAATGTATTTTCTAGCTTTTATTCTGCAAAAAATATTAATGAGCAAGGCATATTTCTGCAGAATTATTTTAAACATTTAATAAAGAATGTTATTTTGCCAGGAAAGCTGTCAATTTTGTGCCATATATAATATCTAAGCAAAATAGTCGAAATAGAAATTAATGGAGCGACTAGGAATTTTCTATATATTTTCTGACGCTGTTACATTATGCTAATAAGTTACAGCTAATTTAACACATGGCGTCACCTCGTGGCTTGCTGTTTATAAATATCTTAAAAAGACGCTTTATTTTTGAGTTTTTCATCGAAATATCGGGTTAAAAACAAGCAAACATTAATTTACTGATAGAAGTCATCAAATATGCAAGGCTTTAAAGGCAAAAAGCAAAGTGGGAAGGAATTCGCCGCGTTTGAAGAGTAACGGAGAGTATGTGTGGTTTGCACGCAAAGATTAATTCTTACCTCGATTTTCGCGTTTATTTTGCTTGTTATCCTCCAGAATCCTTCAAATTAACTTGCTTCACTTGTATTTGGTCAAAATTCGTCGATACAAGCTTTCACTCTTCGCAAAACCCGCAACAAAATCCTTGCTGCATTTCTCAGTTTTCAAGCAATCGTGGCGTGAAGCTAATAACCCACCGGGGGCTGGGACTAGCCAAATGTACGCCAAATTTGGAGGCAATAGGAAGTAACGCAAAGCTCGACGGGGAGCGGGGGGTGGGGTGGGGGGGGGACGAGAAACCGCGGCCAGCGCCCTTAATAGTTTTGACACTCATGCAAGATGGCAGCCCGTACCCACGCAAAGCTCTCGATCTCGATGATCTTACGGAAAAATAGAGGAATGTGAACAGTCTACTAAATATGATTTGTAATGCAGCAAAGAAATAATTAAATCACCGCAAACGGCATCATGTCCAGATGGATGTTACTAAGTATTTAGCTCTCCTTGATCAATTTCTTACGAAAGACATCATTGGTTTGTGTACACTTAATGTCATGATAGACAGTGAGATGTCCCAGAAACAAAAAATTGATATGATCTGCTCCATTATGAGTACTATTAGCCTTTCGTTGCCCCTCGCCTTTATAAATCTTATCTTTGATTCTGTTTTACAATTCTACATGACTTGCATACACCCGGGGGAAGGGGGGGAGGGGGTACTTCCTTATAGGAGATTAATGGGGATGTGTCGCTTGATGGGGTCGCATTGTCATGACTGGAGTGAATATAATGGGGTCGCATTTTCAACAGAGTTACTAGAATGGGGTCGCACATTTTTTTATTTTTGGGGTAAGACAGTTCTTCATATTAGCAGTTAGCAAACGTACCAGAATGTTTGTACTGTTGGTGAAAAGTAGAGTGTTCTTCATTTGATATAAGGTAGATGCATAAAAAGAAAGTGACTAAGTTGGGATCGCAAAAATTACATATTTTCCCAAGAGTGACTAATATGGGGTCTATAATTGGCCACAGAATAGACTATAATGGGGTAAGGGCTCCGAGAGGCCAACGGCACATACCCAGCAAAATTAAACCCAAGTAGCCCCCCCCCCCCCCCCCCCCGGGGCATACACGTATCTCTTGTGTTAACAACTACTTTATTTATTGTTCTTCAGCTACCTGAGGTAACTGCTTCCACCATCTGATGTCCCGTTACGACTACATTTAATAACTCCAGAATGATGAAACTCCCTGCTGCCGACTTCTCTTAAGCCTCTACACCAATGTCAAACCATTCATCCATCTCACGATTTTTACTGCCCCCAAAATATGGCGGTTGCTGTTATTCCAAATCGCTTGAGCTGCTCAACTTGGTGTCATCATGGCTGCGAGAAGCGAAACGATGATGATCTATAAAACTGACAAGCCATCTTTTCCTTTTATTACATTCATTATTTAGTGTGGAAAGTGTTGAAAATCACCCTCTTCCCAACGCCCCTTGGAAGAATCGCAAAAACGTCCTTGCTTTAATCGAGACTCGTCTAGCAAATTTCTGCTCATCGCGTAGAAAATGTCGAATGCCTTGTCAATAATAGCTTCGATGTCTAAGTGATTCGATAACAGATGATGTCTATCGCATTTCTCATCAACATCACAGGCACTTGAGTGTCAACAGAAGCCGTGTCATAATCGACCAATAAGAGGGTACACTTGAATCCAGTATACCGGAACGATCGACCTTTTGAGAACGTTTACAGGCGTTCCCTCGCTCTCGCCCAATTCTCCCTCCCTTTTTTCTCCTTGTTTCCTGTGCATAAAATGATTCAACTCGTTCCCCACATGCGCTCTACATGACTGACTCTCGACCGACAGTCGGCCAATGTAAAAGAGTCATTTTGGCATAGTCGAAAATTTTTTCAAAAGGGGTTAACCCATGATTTTGGTCAAAAATTAAAAATTTCTCTCAAGTCTGATTTTCTTTGAAAAAGGCCTAGGTATGTATTTTTATGATGTTGTTTCTAAAAAAGTAGGCTTTTTAGACTATAAAAATGTCATTTCGATTTTGGCATTTTTCCAAAGAGGTTAACCCATGATTTTCGTCAAAAATTCAAGATTTCTTTCGAGTCTGCTTTTCTTTGAAAAGGGCCTAGATATGTATTTTTATGATGTTGTTTATAAAAAAGAAGGCTTTTTAGGCTATAAAAATGTCTTTTGCACATGGTCGAAAAAATTGCATTTATCCACCGGGGGTTAACCTAAGATATTGGTCAATTCGAACTTTCTTTCGAGGCAGCACGATGGTCGGTTGCTAGGGATTTTTCTTCCGCAACTTCTTAAATTCAATTTATGGCTCACAGTGGTCTTCGTCGTTACCAGGGCAGAAAGAGGCTTCTAGGTTTTCCCTTTGAAGGTGTTTTCAGCTGGTTTGACGAACAATTTCTTTCCAGTCGACTGACAGTTTAGCCCGGGTGACTTACATAATGACAAGATAGCTTGAATCTGAGCATATAACATCAACTTAGTTGAGGAAAAAATAACTCGCTTACGGCTGGAGTAGTATTTTAAAAAGTACTGACCTCTTGAAGTAACTAATAAACGTGATCCTGGACAAAACCACCGTTACATTCAATTAACACTGTTGAGCTGTTATAACGGAAAGCAGCTGTTAAATATTACACGCTTCAAATTCTGAAGTATTATTTTACGGTTAGATTTGTTCTAAGCACCTGCTAACGGCTGCCATTTGTTGCCATGGAAGCGGTTATTAGCAACAAAGTGCGAGTATATTTTTACTGCTGCCAAAATTATCTGTATTTGTGGTTCTCAATTTCAAAAGTTAAATTCTCCTCCTCCACGACTTAACCTGACTTTCAACGTCCCAGAAAAAGGATTTTTTACATTTAATTTTGTTTTACTAGGGGAGCAAGGCCAAACGAAGGATTTGAACAATTTTCCCAACATTTGGGACTAGTGATACGTCGTCTTCTCTATTTACACGGTTAATATCACAAGTTATTACACGGTGAGTTTTTCTTAGTGTACATCGCTACTTAAAATATCAAAAAAGATAGTTATCTTTGTACGGATAATGATAGATAATGTGTACAGTATATAAGTATTTGCGAAGAACCGCTTCTTCGCAGATTTCGGCGATAAACAGAAGACTATAGTTTGCATAAAATATACATATTTTTCGGACGTCACTAGTTTACAACCAACAAAATCATTTACACAACACAATTTAAATAACCGGCTGGCTGCGATATTGACAAGACTGTATTAGCTTCAAGTTTTATCGTGCAAACCTCTTCATCAAGTGAATTCATCATATAAATAATGTGCTATTTTTCATTTTGATCTTTGTAATAAAAAAAAAGAAAAGAAAAAGTTAAACAGCTAGTATTTTGCGCTCGATGAAAATCTGTTTGAAACATTTCTTTTTTCCAATAATGGAACTAAAAAGAGGGAACTATCCTTATTCAAATTCTTCATTCGTAGTTTATAGTTTTTCTTTAACAAGTGCAAACGTTTCAATTTTACTATTATTTGACTTTCACACAAAAATATAAGTCGGCTTCTAATTTGCCTTCAATTTATTAAGTCTCGTATTTGCTTAATACTGACCGTTGGGTCGATTGTCTAAATTCATGTCAACTAGATGACAAATTGTTTTTTTAAATATTTGTCATGAAGTCTATGAGATTCGAACTAAGTTTACCACTAAGGTAAGTGCAACGTTAGCAGAAAAGTGGGGAGTAGATAGAAGGCTTGAATTCTGCGTTGATGCGAAGATATCTCGTAGTGACTTGAGATATGATTGCATGAACACGATCATTTGGATTTTATCAACCGTGCAGAACTCGCGCTAATTATAACGAAAGAGCTCAAAACATCCATGATTACTTAAAATGTTTTATTATTGCCGTAATTGTAAAAATTAAAAATTGTAATTTGTTTAACCACGGAGCACTTACGAGTTCATAAGAACTCGTTGAAACGTGTCCATACGTTCCTGATCAAATTGGAATTTGGAAGTGTTGGTTTTTAAGGAGAGGGGAAAACCGGAGCACTCGGAGAAAAAACTCTAGGAGCAAAGGAGAGAACCAACAACAAACTCAACCCACTGGGAAAACATGTGGCGTCGACGCCATTATTAGAACCCAGGCCACATTGGTTGGAGGCGAGTGCTCTCTCCAGCTCGCGCCAATGCGCCACCCTTTCTCCCTAACCGTGCTAACTATAGATCGTTTTCACATGACGTCACGGCAGCCATATTTGTGTACAAAACAATGAATCGGAGGCCATGTTTGTGTACAAAAAAAATCCTGTGGGAATTGAACTCTTTTCACATGTTCAAAACTTTCTTTTATTCCAAGCAATTTGCAAAGCTGCTGACCACGAGACTGAAAACGATCTATACACAGTAGCTACTTAGCAAACAAGGGGGAATTCTGTAGTTTGTTCCCTCACCGAGCCAACCCAACAAATTTTTAGAAACTGTCTTTTTACACAATTACGAAAATTTAGAAATTGCTGGTGGCGTCGATTCTTCGTCTAATAGCGGACATAACAAAGCAAACATTATACGGTGCATGAGCTCTCACATGGCCACTTGATGTGTTTTTAAGAGCAATTGTCTGTAAGATTCGAACTATATTGAAAAGTCGCTGCCACGCTATCTCACCGAATTGGCTGAAAATTAGCATGTAAAGTTGATTTTGGGTCTTAAATAAGAAATGAATACTTTTAGGTTCTAAATCTTCTTACTTTGAAAATTACCAACTTGACCGTTTTGGGGAACCTTCGGCCCCGCGCCATATTGGTTAAATCGAAGGAGGTTTTACGAATCCAACTACAAGCCTGTCTTTGAAGCAATTCTATCACTGATGAGATACATGTCAAAAACTATCCTTCCTTATTATAATTTTGAAGTTTACTCCGTACATAGCAGCGTTTTCGCTAAGACTGGCTCAACTTTCGGTCGTGCACACTTTTTGCATAATTTATGCTCTCAAAATTACCAACATTCCAAAGGCGTATATCTCCCTTGCCACACAGGATTGAAACTTGCTGCTTTGCCTAAATACTGACTGTTTGTAGCCAAATCGAATTCGTTAATAAAAAAATTGGGCAAATGCAACGCGACAGAAAGAAATTTATTAAATGGGTAGCAAGTTCTAGTCGCTTGGCTAATTAAATTACACACAAATGCTCACTGATGTTGCCAAAAATAGTGATAAATAAAAGAATTTCTGTCCAATTCTGAGTAAAAAGTAGATCAAAAATGGCCTCTTTAATGGCAGTGACAGAATTTCTGTCAGAAACACTGCAAAAAGGCGGATTTTATCAGCGGAATGGTAAACTATAAATATAAATGTGTTGCTTGTGCATTTACGGGTACCGTCCCCACGTGGGAACTAAATCGTAATTTTCCCAAAACTAAAACTTTTGAAAGATATCACAAAGGAGAAAAATTGAAACAAAATATATAAAGATGTACAATTTCCACATTCAGAGATATCTCAAAACGGCATTTTCTCTGCGAAACGTCGGTAGTCACGTTCAACTGAGTTTTGCATGGCGTTACAACTCCTGCTTTCGAGCAGCCGGAACAACAACACCTAACAACAACTGCTCGCAATAGATTATCATGCTCAAATCAAAACCAGATAATTAGTTTTTGAAGATATTAAAGCTAAATAAAACCACTTGCCTTGTGGTGTGAGATGGGAATCAACTTTCCTTTAACTCTACACTTCCTTTCCTATATTCTTGACGCTCCCGCTCTAAGAAATGAGCATCACTATTTAGGGTCTGAAATGAACATCACTATTTCCGGTTTTCACACATTGGGCGTGGCAAAGGTACAGTTCTTTTAATCGTTCAGCCCAAATCGTGGCTCGAAGTTTCTTATGAAAATGTTAGGGTTTTCAGCAATTCTCCAAGAAAAATTATTTGTAATCATTTTGGACATTTATACGTAGTGAAAAATTGCATTACTTAACCTACAAAAGCAACGAAAAGAGTCTCAGATTTTCTTGCGCCCCAAATTACTAACACGCCCCCCCCCCCCCCCCCCCCTCCCAAGGACGACTCGGGGTAGGTCAACATCGATACATGAAATAGAAATTTTTAAAAAAGGCCTGAAGTCATGTAACATAATTTGTGATGCTTTACCTTTTATTTTTAATCTTTGCAACGACACCTTAGTTTCCCGCACGTTGTTACGCTCTCTTTACTTTTACTTCACACACCCCTCCCCTACATATTTATGGATCAGGAAGCCTCACTGAGCTGGGTAGATACCAGAGGTACTGAAATCTCCTCAACCCTGTCATAATCAATCAGTTACGGGTCGTTCGACAAAATACATGTATCAATCGAGAAATCATAAACTACTTTTTTTTACTATGGATGGTAGCCTCATTCCTAACAAGTGGTTACTGCCATTACTTTCTAATTTTTCACCCTGAAATAGTCTGTTCCAGGCTTTCAGATTAGAGGGACGACACAGAGATGTAAGGACAAAAATCAGCCAAGGGCGCCCCTCTCACTGAACGCCCGGACCTTGTTACACACCTAAAGCTAAAGCTATGTTCACACTAGATACCTTTTGCGCCGACACGATAAAAATATGGATAGGAATTTTGCTCACGCATTAGAACAGTGATTTCAGCGCGATTTCTGTAACGGAGCGAAGCGCTTTGCTGCGCCAAATTATAAAGTGGAGTGTCACATATCGGATAGGTATTCATACTTTTCCAGATAGCTTTTCGTGTCAGCATGAAGAGATACTCGGTATAGTGTGAACATAAATAGCCTAAGAAAAGCACAGACAAGACAGCACGAACCGATTCTCGGCAGGGCCTTCTCACCAGTCTCCCCTCAACTAACTTTTTTTTTTTTTCGCTTTTTTCCTCGCGAGATAAAGGATTATTAAAAATGGATTCAAGGTAGCCTATGGGGGCTCTGGTTTAAAGTGCTGGTTTTCATTCATTCAAAAAATGAATCAATAATCGTTCAGATTCCTATGTTCAAAAAGTTAAAAATTTTTGAATAACTTTTCGAAGGGTTTTAATGTATGAAAATTGAGGGAGGGGTGTTAAACATTTCAGGAAAATTGGAAAATACAGGATTTGAGGGTTGTTGAGATATGAAGTGAATAATAAGAAGACAAATGCCAGATAGCCCACCACTACAACAAGGTGCCTCTGAGCCTATTAGAGAACTAACTGGCAAATGTATATCCCTCTATCACCCCTCACCCCCGCTCCCTCTCCAAAAAAAAACAAAAAACAGGAGTACTCCCTTAAGTCCAAGCTTATTGTAACCTCATTGTACAACTTACATGTAAAGGGACTGCTATGCTTTGACTTAATCACATTTGTGGAGATTTGATACAATTTGTCATTCAAGAGGACCAACACGAGCAATTCTTAACTAATTTGGTCAAAGCATCTACAAAAGGGGCTTTCTTCCGTTCCTCAGGAAGATTCAGCTCAAAAGCGCTACAGATTTCCTTCAGCTTCGGTAATGTGAGTTTCTTTAGTTTCCCTGAAGCTAGAAGATCACACAAGTTGTGGACATCATACATGATTGGATGTCTGGGTTGCACTTGCTCTATTACATCTCTCCGAAAGTCTTCAAGTTCTTCTTCCACTTGGACAGCTTCCTGATTTTCTGGGTCATTTTCGGAAAATCTCCCACATCTTGCCCTTCTAGAGAAAAAACTTTGAATCTGGGTCGCGGTCAATACTTCTGAAGAAGAAAAAAGTCTCTCTCCGTTACCATCTTGGCGAGCAGTTTTCATTTCTCTGGCTACAGTTACAGGGTCCAACTTTCTTCCCGTCGTTTCGCCAACCATGAACTTTTCTTCTAGGAATTTTTTCTGTTTGTCACTGAAAGGTTTGTTTTTCTTGATCGATTTCAGTGCCCAGCCTTCTTCTTCGTTCTGGTGTAAACCGCTTGATGTTGCTTGATTGCAATGGACGTTTGCTGTAGCTGAAATACGACCATCACTGACCCAAAGCTTTTTACTGTACAAGACCTTTGCAGTGTCCATCACAGATTCTCTTTCTTCTCTGAAGTCGCATTTTCCGTAGGTAACATGATTGACCATAGATCCGTAACGGGTATAGACACGAACGCACCCTTCGTTTGGACAAGAAAACAATCTCCCAGAGGCGGTCCCCTCAGTCTCCTCTTCTTCTTCTTCACAGTCGACGTCGGCTAACGTCTCCTGCTGAACTTCGTGTTTCTTTTTTCGGGTTTTTATGGGGCGAAAGTCTCCATTTGAAAACGTGGCATTCGTCATTGAACTGATAGGATATTCCGTTCCTGAAGCATAAAATAGTTAATATCAAACAGTGCCCACTGTAATAAAAAAAGCCAAACACCAATTTTCAAACGATTGAAGCAAAGTCTTTTTGGGGGGGGGGGGGGGGGTGGAGGAGAGTAGCAGTAGGGGAGAGGGAGAGTTAGTGAGAGAGATAGATAGAGAGGATAAAAAGTACCTTCAAATTCTGACCAAGGGAAAAACTTTCCTTCGCCAACTTGATAAGCTCGCCATACCCTCACTCCATCACTGCTAAACTCAAAATTGTTCAGCTTGCTGATTCCTGGCCACTTTACATTGGTTTTACTAGAACTGTTGCCTTGTACCAGAGACACTCGGGCTCCAGACACTCCACCTCGTGAGGTAAGTGCAGAAAGAAACTGCTCTGCTGTAAGGACGTCGTTACCTTCGTTAACAAAAGAGCGTACATGGTTTTTCATTGTTGCTGCAAAACGGTCACAAGCGCCCTTTCCTCCTTGTGGATCGGAGAAGTCTAATTGTTGAATGAAGATTCCCGATCGCTGGCTGATGTCTTTACAGGCAAGGATGGTGTTGGCTGCATGGTAGCAGCCTGCATTGTCTTGGCGATAAAAGGCGCTTTTGATCTCAGGGTGTTCCCTCTTGAGAGTAGAAAGAACATGTTCCATTAACTGGACAACACAAGGGCTGTCCTGGATACACTTCTCAACTACATGCACGAACGCCTGTGTTTCAAGTTCACTCTCTTTCTTTCTGATCGCTACAGTGATGTGCCAGGAGATCCCTTTTTTCGCAAACCATTCTCCTTGGGATTCTCGGTACTGACGAGGGAGAAATTTCATAGCCCAGTCTTGTACAAGGAGCACTTTGCTGTCATCGAGGCATTCAATGACGTCTATACGGGCATTATCCTGATTAACAAGTCTGAGTTGGTGTGACTTCCAGAGCTGAATTGCTCGAGTTGCTTCTTGAAATCTGTGAAGAGCATCCTCCTTATCATACTGGCACTCGAAGCAGGATTCCTGAATTGACTTTTGGGTGTCGGACAGAACAGCTTTAAGGTCTTCACAGCGATTGCATATCAGGTCATGATCTTGAGTGCAGGTACCTCTAAAAGCAGGATCTTTACTGTCACTTAGTGCATATTGGCTACAGTGATCTGACACGCGCGAAGAGCTGGAAACGTGAACCTATTGTAGAAGCAAGATAGTCTCAGAGCAAGATTAAGCGAGACCAGACTATTCTGGAGAATATACATAAAATATGACAGACACTAAACAATGACGAAAATGTTATTTTTTAACAGCGCATCATTTGACAGATCGGATTGGCAAATAATTCGCAATAAAAAAAATAAAAAAAAACTTTTCCCCACTGTATCACTCCCACTCGTCATTATAAACAGTGTGCTTTAAAGTACACTCTTCTTCAAATCAGGAGCGCCGAAAGACATGGTAGATTGTGTAGGTAGAAAAATATCCATACCCTCACCGAGGGCACTTTTGTTTTAGACCCGCACCCCCTGGAATCTCTATTTCAGGGGGTGTTTGTCATACTCCCTTCTCTTAAACCAATGAACTTCAATTACTTCTTTTCAGTTAAAAACGTGTTAGAAGAAAGCTTATTAATACAACATGACCACATTATATTGAATACCGCGATATATTGTGCAACAAAGCAACCCATAGATAACCAGACGTTTATTCACGAGCCGACGACAATTGTTATATAAAATCGTACAAGCTGTAAAAAAGCACTCAGCCGACTGCAAATAAAAGATCATCGATGAAAAAAAAAATTTGCTTTGGAACACCGATTGAGAGTAAAATAACTAGTAGCTTGCCACCCCCACCCCCTCAAAAGTTGCTATCTTATGGACCCACCTCCCTTCAGAATTTCCGTTGCCCTCCGTGGGGGAGGCGGGGTATGGACATTTTCTGGAATTACACATTTAATAATTATATTACCATAGGTTCTTACTTTGAAATCCGTTTTAACGTAATTCTTTCCGTCCTTTAACTTCATCTGTAAGTTTTGCGCTGTACGTGCGTCAAACCCACTGTCAACAAGGTTCCCAATGAGTTGTTCCAAGTCATCAAAGGCCTTGCTACCCTCACAAACAAAGTAATCGAGACCTTGTAAGGACTTTCGCGTAGATGCCTGACAGGAGGATAAAATGCGTCGTAATGTGCTGTTGCTTAGAGGTTTCACCTCTGTTTCGTTGCAATACTGTACGTATTGGTCAATGATGTGTCCGCTGACCGATACTCTGATAACATTCGGTGTCTGCACTACTTCCCCAGTCGACAATTTCAGAAACCGTTCACCGAATGGTAAATCCTGCACGATGTAGGGACTGGTAATAAAATCCAAGAAGTGATCCAACTGGTTAAGATCGATTCTCCATCTCGGGCTTTGTTTTGCAATTACAGGAGCACCTCGCCCAGAAACTAAAATATGTTGTCTTGCTTGACAAAACATATATTTTGTTAGGCCTGGAATGTAATTGCGTATTTCTTGCAACGTGGTGATATCCGCCATTATAGAAAGAATTTGCAGTTTAACATTTGCACTTGTGGCGTTATTGTATGATTCAGAAAGCGCTCGCAGATACTTCACGTCATCTTCTCTTAAGGCAACCTCTTTACGTACTTCTAAAGCTTCACACATGTCGTTAGAGTCCTTTACGTTTAGCCACAGTTCACAGGGATAATTTGGTGACAGTACTCGCAAAACAGCAACCATAACTTGGCATGCTTCAGCTATGTTTCTTCTTCTTGTTCTTTCTGCTGCTGTTGGTGATCCCATGTCTACCTTACGAACTGGAGCTAAGCCAGAACTTTTAAGAAATTCGTTCAACTGAGTTTTTCTAAATTCTACCACATGCGATCTCATCGCATCTGCAACGAGACTTACTCTTTCTTTTTCGACTTTTTGTAACTTTCTTCTCTCAGCTTCTATGGGTGAAAGAACCTGCAAATTTAATTAAAAAGTTGTTTTAGTTTTAAAAATTTTAATCATTGGTAACCAGGGGAGAAAGGCTAAAATTTTCTCAATTTTCAACTCGTTAAAGTCAATTGCTTTTCAAATTGGTAAGATGTAGCTCGTATAGAAACAGATACCGGAAAAACAAATGTAGCTTACCAGGGAGTTGCCTTTATATCCACAATCGGTCCCACTAGTGTCTCCACAACAAACATCATTATCACCACTATTTCCGCCACTATCACCATTATCATCCCGACCACTAACAGTGTCATTTGGAGCGGCCAGAGTGCAAACATAATCACAGCCGTCATCTTCCTGATTATTAATATCAACGCCAACATCTCTCTCATCACCAACGTTATTGCAACCAAAATTATCATCGCTACACGAACAATCGTTACTACCACTATCACCAACGCCACCGGGCACTTGAACTTTGCAGATGTCATCGCCTTTACTACAACTATAAAGGCTACCCTCAATGCTGTTGCCATCCGCATGGAATTTAGAAAGATCCCTAACGCCGTCATCAACATCAGCATCACTATAAATTCCTTCACATTCCTTTCTATCGCAATCGTCGATGCTTAAATCAGAGCACTGTTTCGTTGCATGCAAACTGCTTGTTCTCTCTTGGACTTTTTTTGTAGAACTGTCTACTTGACAATTTGTTAGTTTTTCTTCTTGACAGATTTTTTTCACTTTGTCTCTGCACTGTCGACAAATAGCTAAGAAAAAGAAACAAAAAGCAAATATCAAAATAGGCAAATATAAGCCAGAATTAAACACTTGATCCAAACGTAATAAACGATAACGAAATAACTGCTCATATCATAATCCTCAGAATTCATGTAATTGGTTTTCGTTGGCCGCGAAAGGTAGAAAAGAGTAGAAGTAACGTACGTAGATGACTGAAGAGGAATCGAACGACAGCGAAACGTGGCAAAGAAAGGACGATTGCTCTAAAGTACCAGACCCTTGGATTGACTTCATGACTTAACAAGATGTTAGAACAGTTACTAAAGCCAGCTAGTATTTCAATGAAGAGGCCAGTTTTACCACAGAAATGTAGCTTTAATCACTGAATAAAGGTGGGCGCCGTTGACGATCGTAATGATCGTAGCGAACTTAAAGCAGTAACTTAGCGTACTTAAAGTATCGTTGACTGAGAATTTTACTTATATTTAGTGATACTTACGTACTCCGATTGGTACTAGTACCCCCAAAACACTGAATATCGATTCTGCTTGTAAAAAGGTGACTCCTCGGTCACCTTTTGGAGGTGATATACCGGTATGACCGCTAATGACGCTGGGAATAACACATCGTCTTTTGTTGCACTTCCACCGAGTTCCATACACATCGCGATGCCGGGGACAGATTGTTATTTTCTCAGCTTCTACCTCTGAGGAAAACAAACCTACAAAATATAGTAAAAAGAATATATAAATATATTAACCCACGGAATCGGTCGGTGAAGATTAGGTTGTTCAAACTGGTTTTGCAGATCACTTTTGAAAATTAGAACGAGAAATGCTAATCTGCTGGCGTGCTCTCGGAAAGATTTTTTGGTTGCCCTCCACCCCTCCCCCCCCCCCCCCCCCCCACCGCCTTCTTCCACCCGATCATTCTTATTTTCTCACGCTCAAACTTACTAGCTAGGTATGGGCACTACTATACTTTAGGTTGCGTAGTGCCTAGCGCAAACATTGTATACCAGGAATAAGAATCGCAACAAATCCCTCCATACTAAACCGTAGTGTCGCATGGGAGGTACCGCGCAGCCAAAGAGCACCCAAGGCTCTCAAGTCCGGAATAACATTTTTGCCGCTGTGCGCCGATTTTAAAAAGATCAGAACATAAGTCACGTGGCGTTTACCAGAAGAAACTCGTAAAAGTTAGCCTCTAAATATTCCGCAAGACTTGTAAAATCATTTCTTTTTGACAACAGCTACTCCTGGAAAGGTGTGATTTTCCCGCCTAGAATGTTCGCGCCAAATTACGCTCGCCCCGGGCTAGCTCGACTCGTGCCAATTTTGTGTTAAAATTTTTCAGTAATGTACTTAACTATATCAAAATAAAATATTCATTCCTTACCTGCTCGCCCCAAAAGTAACTGTATCTCGTCCTTTAGATTTTTATCCACCACTTTCAGTCCTCTTAAATGGGGTTTGATGTTTCTGGAACACTGCTTTAACGTCAAGCACTCGCTTGATGCAATAGTTACTCCACAAGCCACCCCGTTAACAAATTTAGCATACCCACATCTGACCATATTTCTGTTAAGGAATAAACTTGATTAAACATGCATTTCACTTGGCTTGTAGTTAATCTCACACCGTTAATGAAAACCCCCGTAAGTGAAATTTCACCGTAACCGGTGACAGCACTTCCTCGTTGAAAAAGATGACTTGTGATTTTCTGGAATTCCAGGTTGATATAAAATAACCGGATTTGTCGAAAATTAAGGGAAATTGAATGTCATTATTAGAGAAAAAACAATCACTTACCTTCTTTCCAAACTGAAAGCACGGGAAGAACTGACAGCCCACGAAGACGTTGACATCTGATAAAGGATGTTCATTCCTGCTTGCGTTCCAGCGTGCATTTCTTTCTCCCAAGATATCATTGTTTCGTCGTGCGCAATAACTTACGGACTTTCATACAGTGCTGATGTTACCATCACGTAAGTTGACTTAATAAGCTGTTTTTTTTTTTAAATCTCATACCACTTAGTAGAATCCTTTTCACTGATTACGCTTTAAGTCCAGTGGCGGGAAAAATATACTAGAAGGGGAAGAGCCGCTTTAGAAAATTGTTCCTCGTACCGAACACTGTGCAGGAATTTGCATAAAGCCGTATTTATACATTGTTGAGTCTAGTTAGCGTTTGCTAAAATTTTGCAAAGGTTGTGTTACCTTTATTTGCAGACGAAATTGGTTATTATATGTATTTGACTGCAAACAGTATGATATAGTGGGAAATAATGTTGAACTAGTGCGGACATGATGAAGCATGACATGACTGCGTGTGAGTGAATCAAACGTGTGTAATATTTATATTCGCAAAATACAGACGCAAAATCGGGAAAGACTCACCATTCTTTTCCATAAAAAGTGAAGTTTTATTTCGCGTTAGATAATAACCTTGACGAGGCAAGATTCATTAAAGAAGTTTTCGAGCAAAATTCACCGATTTGCTTTGTAAATGTCACTGAGGGCAAACTCGGGCAATGGCCGGGCTGAAATCATTGCACGTTGATGTTAACATATTTCTTCTCCATGGCATTTGCCCAATTTTTTTATTCATCGGTCTAACTTGCCTATAAACAAACTCCATTCAGGTAAGGTGGTTTGTTCTAATTCGATGTGGCATGGGTGATATATACTTTTCAATTTCTACTAAATTTGTCTGCATTCCGAGTACCGAAAATATGTAGTAAGACAATTCAACCGTTCCAAGCTCATGCTGAACCGTTTTCAATTAAATGTACGTAAATACAAAGTTAAAGGATAGTTATTTTTAGCTGTACGAGTAATGGACAATTTATTTCTATGCCAAGGCCGAAATAAATGCTTTAAAAACTCCCTAAATCGGCCAATATGGCGGCCCTCCGGAAGCCCCGTCAAACCGTCATTTCTGTATCTTCCAAAGGAAAGAGAATTCAAACCAAAGAATATGCATTCAGTATTTAGGGCACCATTCTAAGACTTCATGCCAAAAATCAGCCAAATCCATGAGATGCCGTGTCAGGCGAAAGTTCGAATCTTACAGAAAATCACTCTTAATGCCTCCAAATAAAAATTTACTTTTTCGGTCACTTACTCAGTCTTGTTTTTCAATTTAGCAAGTTAAAACAAATGACACCATTGCTCTACTGTAATTTTCCATCTACACACAGCCCGCACATTCTTGATTCCCTATGGCAAACGGTTTGTCCTCGGAAAGTTAGGTCCTGAGTTTCTTAGGCTCCGACGACCAGTGAGTTTAGTAAGCAAACTCACTTTTTGGTGGTAATGCTAACCTTAGCGATTTTTTTATGCAGTAAAAACCCTACGTATATGTGTCATTGATCAAGCGTGATGCTGGATTTTGACCAAATTATTTTTTTGCATTTTCACGGACCGTCTTCTCTTCCATTGCCAGCGAAATTTCGCTTCATGCTGCCCGTTTGCTATCTCTTCTCTTCCAGATAACAAAGTAAGAATGTCAGACGTTGAAAAAGAAGTGGATGCGCGGTTTGAGGTATAGTAAGTTGTCCTTCTTAAACGATCCTTTTTATTGTTTTTTTTTTTTAACCAAATCTATTCAATGTTCAGAAAATCTCCCACAAATTTAAATTTTTGAGTAAATTCATTTCCTCAAGAACTTCTTTATTGTTTCCTTTATAATTGTTTCATTAGGAGTTGGCAGAAATTATACGTAACGAAAGCAAGCCAGGAACTCGAAAGAATTCATCAAAACATAGAAATGATAAAGAGGAGAAAGCCAAGGCACGTAAATAGCTTCAGTTTGGACAAACCGATCATAACTTTGTAAGAGTAAAATTTCAAGCGTCATAACACCGTACATTTTTTTGATTTGGCCAAGCCGTATCTTGCATGCTTCAGCAAACGAAATAGTTGAGACAAAAAGATGCATGGAAAATAAAAAGCGTCAAAGCTAGTCTCTCATTTTCTGAAGCTGTGTTCTCCTTAGAAGCTCATTGATTGGTTCTTTTCTTCTGTTCCAACCCTCGTACTCACTTTTTTACGTTGATATTTTAATTTCCAGGAACCAGAAACACTCAAGAATACAAGACCTGTTACAGAAAATAGAAACGAAGCCAACGAAGACATTGTAAGATTCAAATGAATGATACATTTCTTCATGAATGCATTTCTAAAGGATAAACTTTGCAATTGGGCAATTGGGCATCTTTAAGTTGAAAGACAGGGTTATTGTGTGTTGAATTGCACTTTGGAAATGCTTGTATAACATATTTCGACACACTTTGCAGCGCAACTTTGTAAAATTCAATCAAAGAAGCCATGGCGTCCATGAAACAGTCCCATAGTGCAATACGACACCACATGACCCAGTCTCTCCCTCAGGTACCAAATAGCGAATGAATTAAATTTTCCTTTCCCCCGCTCCCAATATAGGGTCTGCTTAGTATAGGTTTGACTTTATTTCATTTTTCTTTTCTTTATACCACAGGGAAATAAAACAAGTTATAATCAAAATGAAAGTGAAAGTCATAAAGAACCATCCAAGGACGCGGACGAAGTATGTCACCGAATTACTCTGGCTCATTGTTCGGATTAATACCATGCGCAGGGCCTGTCTTTAATGGAATTTTCAATAACAGCCTGTTGGCCCTTCAGCTTGAAAAAGTCCCCAGCGTTTTTGGTAAAATTCTACTAATTTAAGCAAAACATCCTTAAAAGCTAAATGCAAATAATGGACTTTAATTCTTGTTACCTTTCCGAAATCTTCATCACTCGAGATAATAATTGTCCTACGTTAATGATAAAAAGTTATCTGTTTTTCAGAAAACAGCAGACTCTTCGAATGACGACCCTCCAAGCCAACAAAAGATAACAGAGGAAGAAAATGAAAAAGTAAGTCTGCCGTCTGGTGGGGGCGAAAACAATTACATGCGGTTGTTGGTAGTTTCTTGGTGTTGGAGATTGTGCAAACCAAATGATATCGTAAAAAAGATCGAAAATACACTGACCCAACAACAACAACAAAAACAATACTTAGCCAACAATGTCTTTCGCAACACACCCACTTGGTCAAGTCATTAGTTTGTGACGGAGTCCTGAATGGAATGTATTTCTTTGTAGAATTCGTTCCTCAACAAGTATTTGAGTGAAAGTGAATCAGAAGACGAGGAAATACTGCAAGAACCTGAGAAAAAGAAAAATGAGAAGCAAGCAGAAAGGTACAACCCTTGACTTCCGGAGTAGAACCTCAGATAAAAATGGTACCCGTAGAAAAAACGTTTTTCACGATAGATATCTCATCGAGCTGTCTAAGTATTTTAAGAAACAAAACATTTGACACCTTCTCAAGGTAATTAAGGCATGGGTCCCCAGGTGTTAAGTCAAAAAGTAGGGGGGTGGTCTATCTTTCGATAAATTAGCAGTCGCAAGCTGAAAACTTGTCAGACACATAAACGGCTAGTTTTTATCTATTTGGTATGCTCCAATTATGCAAATAAGGTCACGTGACACGCCACGCCCAAATAACCCTTGAACTTAAATGGGCAAACATTTTCTTGTTTCCCTCATTTTTCTACTAGTTTCATAATTTTAAGGCCGTTAAGTATGTCATTTCTGCGCTTGGCAATGTCAAGATTTTTCAAAGGAAAGGCATGTTAAAATGATACATTTGTATTGGGAGACTGGGTACTAGTCGAAAAACCCGTTTATTTTCAAAATAGACGAGATATTTGAAAGTTGCCAAGCACAGTTTTGTAGCGGCTTATATTTTGTATCTTCTTAGGGTAGTAAAGTAAGATAACTCTTGCTAAAAAGTGTGCCCATTTTTTCTTAAAGATATTTTAAAACTTTGAGGAGCTGTAAGGTCACGTGACCTAATTTGCATAATCTTGGTCTGTTTTAAGCATTTTTTTTGGTGTTGTGTAATATTTTTGGTATTTTCTGCTTCATGATAAACCATTCATATTATAGACCACCCCCCTCATTTTTACAGTAAAATGGCTGTTGACCCATGCCTTAATTTACCTGAGTTAACCTAGTTGCCTAAGCATTAGAAGTTAGCTTTAGCGCAATTTGCTTATTTGTCACAGGCGTGATTTGAAACACCTTAGAATACTCAAAATCGCTTTGTGCAAATAGAAGCGTCCTGAGTGTCGACGCTTGATTGGAGGCACGAACCAGGAGGCAATTAAGGGAAGTTTGAAAAGTTGTTGGCAAGATATATCGATGAGGCCTTCGAATCCTGACCTTTTCTAACAAAAAAGCTGTTCATTTCACTCTCCTCAGCTGTATCCTGTTAAAGACATGAGAGGCCGAGGCCAAATGTCGAACTTTTCTTGAGACGAACCAAACTTAGTTAAAGTTAGTTTGTCTGAATGAGTTTGGATCGTCTATATCCGTCTGCGTTAGACAAAGAGAGGACGTCTGAACGTCTGAGTGTTTGGTTCGTCGCATCAAAAAGTCGATGTTTAGCCTTGACCAGGCTTTTGTTTGCCCTATTCATTTCATTTCACATACCTTGGTTAAGAATGCCAGTAGGCTCGATTACCTGTTCGGGAAATGAGCCCGCCCTCCTTGGTCGAACAGCTCGGGGAGGACCGAGAGAGCAGCGGAAATCGAGGAAACCGAGACTGCCAGTCCAGGAAAGATACCCTGTTCAAGACGTTAAATAGTGAAATTATGCACCCTGTATACGATACCATGATTAGGCCAAACAAGGGATCGCTCTCAAGGAAACGATAGACTAAGGGCTTAGGTTTGCAAGGCCATGTGATCCAAACAAGCGTATTAAGAGTATAGAGCGTTTTCATTCACCTGGCCAGCGTCTATGCAAATTCATTGGAACAATTGGAACATAAGAAAAGAGTTCATCTCCCACAGGATTGGTTTCGAAAACCAACATGGACGCCATTCCATTGTTTTGGAACACCAATATGGCCGCCGTGACGTCATGTGAAAACGCTCTGTAGGGGAAACCTCAATCCTAGATTAAATTTGTTTCAATCAACTTTTTTTTTTTGTTTTAGCAGGAAGCCTGATAAAAAGAAAGTAAAAAAGAAAACTAAGAACTCAAAACCACCAACTCAGCGAAAGCCTTCTCAGAGGTGGAAAAACTTAAGACTTGTTGTTGGAGATGACAGGTATGAACACTTTTAAAGATAATTCCAAATTGGCAGATCTAGCCTTCTCCGCCTGTACTACCGGTGCCTAATACAATGAAAGGGACTAATCTAATTCGGTTTTATTAAAATTAAGGATACGCTTAATGTCCATTGTTTCGACCTCAAACCGTTATTGCATGCCAGAGATTCTTGAGCTCAAGGTTACTACAATTCTCTCGCACCGTAGTTTTATCTTTCACAACAGAGATGAAGATCCATCAGAAAAATGCTCAAAACTTTTATAAGGCCTGTTTTGTTAGGAGTTTTACATTAATGTTCAAATTGAGTCTCATGAAATTCTGGAAACTGACTATTGCGTTAGATTACTTTACTTTCAATTCTAGTCTGAATGTAACTAAAAGTCACCTTCATTTCGAATATCGCGTTAATTTCTTAGTTAAAAGATAGATATATGGTGTCGGCTCTTTTGGGTTTTGGTGAAATCATTGGTGACTAAACCTCAAGACGCCTTCACGTTCTAAAACACCTCTTCATCATTAAAGTTGATCGTGAACAAAATACTCAGTCATAGAGCAATAATTTGAAAGTGCATATGAAACTACATTATCCATTGCTTCCGATTGACAAGTGCAGCAAACATAGATAGATTTTCGAGATACTGGGGTTTTTGTTACAACTGTTGACTTTTGACGCACGGCGGAACAAAAATGACGTAGTAATATGAGTGTTGCTTGCAGAGATCACAAGCAACATCATATGCTTCAAGTCTCAAATATGAATTTAAAAACGTACTAGTAAGTACTTTGTTCAACAACGACAAAAAAAATAAGAAGGTTTTTTGATTTGCTATGAATGGTAGAACTAGATAAAACAGGTAGCCGCTCTGTCGGGCGGTTCTCGGCGTCACAAGATCGGTCATTCATGTGAATAATCAGGGTCACGGGAAGAGGCGATGTGACAACAGCTTTCTTGTAATGTTCGATTGAAGTAGAACCTATGTTCGATTTTTACCTAGCTTAACCTGCAAATTTTACATTATCAGAAATATTATTGACCTGCTGCTCAATGCATGCGATAGTAAACGGAAAAAAGAAGGCTGACCAAGTTGTCACTCTTGAATCAAAATTTATAAAATTGAACTACCTTTTCATAAGGAACTAATTAATTAGTTTACTAGTTAATTTTTACTTACTTACAAAGTATAAACGTACTTACTTATTCTGTGTTTTCAGGAGAAAGCCTTGATCTTCGATTTGACTGTAACGTCCCTGAACAAGTAGACGCTTCATTACCCCTAAATGTTAATCGGGAGCAAAATGCCTTGGATAGAAGAATTCCCTCTTCACAAGAGGTTCTGAATCTTATTGCAACCAAATATTTTGAGACCATTAACCCCTCAAATCAAGAGGAATTAAATGGTTTTCTTCAGTATATGGAAAGGGTGCGCAAACTAATTCTTGTTGATGTCAAGACTGGAAGCTTGATAATCACAGTGCGGTGTAGCTCGCTGCGTATTCTTGATCAACTCTGGGAGGACTATTGCACGGGCCATCTCAACAAAGTTGCACAAAGGTACCTTGTGACAGAAGACTTTCTCAAAGAGTTGGGCCTTGATTCAGTTCAACTTACGTTGAATATCAATGAAGAGGAGTACAAAGCTTACCGAAAACACTTATTAAAAAGTGAAGGTGGGTCCAAAAAAATCCTTTGACGACTAGTACTTTTGACTTACAATAAATTGGGAAACGCTCTTGAGACGCGTTCGCCCCCCTTTCAAATTTTTCAACAGTGACACAAGGTAACTTCCATAGTCATAATCATACCGTCAATCTGTTTCTAATCTGAACACTGCACATCACAACAAGAACTTTTGCCAAAAAGGTTTGCGTTCTGAGTATAAGGCGATGTTTTAAAATTGAATTTCTATACCGTTAAATTCCTAGAGTAAGGCGCCTCGTCACTTTCGCTTTTGGAACTCTTGCATTTCGGGGGGAAAAAAAGCAATAAAGATGATGCAACTGAAATCGGAGGGTGCTTAAGGCTAACTTGTGGATTATTAATTACTGTATGTTAGAAATAAAAGCTGATAATGAACCTGCAATTAGTCTACCGGTATATTTTAAGTCTATCAAAAAATGAAAATTTGTTTACGAAAAAAAAAAAATCAAAACAAGACAAAAGGACAAAAAAAAAAACGAAAAGTGAAGGATCCAGCGGCGAGAGTCGAACCCGGGACCACTGACGTGTAGAGTAGAGTTTCGCCCATGAAATTCTGGTGGTTGACGCCGTTTGAAGCCGGTAGAATGTTAGTTATGAAGAATTGAAAGATATATTCGAGGAAAACAAACATGTTTTGACAGTTAAAGCTGTACTTTAACTCATTTCGTCGCCTTTGAAGAGCATATGGCCGACAAGTGTCTCGCAAAACCGTCGAGAAGTGTCTTGCAGCTTGCGATTCTTGGCGTTTACAGAGGAGAATCACTTACGGACCTTACGATTCAGCAACAGTAAACATTTCTGTTTTTATTGAACAAAGAAACATTTCATTTCAGAATGATATTTCACTAAAAACCATGAGATTGGGAGTCTTGTCGTGAGAAAAGTTAAAACATCGTGAGACTCACGGCAGAATCGCGAGCTTGGACCAGCTTCGCTTGGGAGTCGAGGAGCAATTGCTGATCTTTTCGTCATGTTTATCGCCTGGACGAGTAAAAAAGCTTCAAAAGTTCATAAAGCTCTGTGTCAAAGTTGGCCATAGTGCTAACTTGAAACATTCAAAGTCCACATGAAGACAATCTTCCTGTGACTCCTCTAAATGTACAAAATCAGTTCATCGCGATCGCGGAACGGGAACAATCTACGACAGTTGTCGTTTTGATATCGGGCGCTTTCGTGTGGAGCCGACTGATTTACGAAAGGTGTCTACATCTCAGTGACAAATTTGCATATCGCAGTGCCCGACTTGTTCCTAAAGCTACGCGTAATCTACAAGTTATTGAACAACTGCCCTATGCAGCAACTTTGGCCCACTGCACACCTAGAGAGGTACTTTTTGTCTTGTCACACAATCATTGGGTGACAAGGTAAAGGGACGTCTGTGTAAGAGGCTGACCGAATCTAAGCTCGGACCTCAAATGACCATTTTACACTGTTTGTAGAGTGGAAGTTCTTCCCGCTATTTTCTACTGCTTATCTTTGGTTAAACAATTGAATCTGAATTGAATGTCATACTGGTTTGGGGAGTTATAAGAATTAAGAATGTTTTACCTCCATGAGCACATGGTAGCAGACCCGGGGTAGTAGACCTGACGTAGCTGCCAGAGAACAAGGCTCAATATACACATACATGAAAATCATAGAACATTTGCTGTTCAATTCAAGTTGGATAGCATGGTCAGGCTTGTGGTCGACCATTTAACCAGAGTGGCCGCAGTTCTGGCCCGATTATCAGCAAGTTAAAGTGCTGGATCATGGTAACAAGTATACTTGTTATTATTATATTATTATATTAAGGCTGCCCATGAGCTGTCCCGGTGGCTTGGTCAAACAGATCGGAGGGTGGGGGGGGGGGGGAGGGGGTGTTTCTTTTTTTGTTTGGTTGCTGTTCCACCAATTAACTTCTCTTACTTTCAGTGCAATTTTATTTCAGTCAGCAGCTTCAACCTTGAAGAGAACCAAACGAGATGGGTCGTGATCGGGATTTGCCTGAACAGGCTTCTCTTACCAGTCCTCCGTGATTTTGTGGGTAAAGAAATGCACAAACACTACGCATCCCTGAAGAGTGCACATCGAATTGACACTCAAGTCTATGGAGGTCATTTGACTCGTGATGGACCATTTCAGCTGAACTATGGAAGCATCAACAACAACTGGGGGAATTTTAAGAGGAAAGTGCGTTCGTATGATTACAAAGTTGGAACAGCTGAAGACCTGGCTAAACTTTATCTTGAGCCACACATGGCCAAGTTTACAGGTTACTGAGTAAATTTATTTTAAAATCAACATGTGAATTTTCTCAACCATTCTGAATTGAACCAGTTATGAGAACTGGATCGGGTTTGCGGTATTAAGTCTGCTCTCTCTTTCCGGACACTCTATGATAGAGGAACTTCAGTAAAGTTGGTCCCTGCAGTTCTTCATTTTCTTTGAAGTTTTCTAAAACAGCCACCTATTTTTCTCTCAGTGATGTATGTATTGGAGAGGGTCAACCGTATCACAATTTCCTTCTAATCTAAAGCCAAACTAAAGGAGTTAGAACATTTTTTGATTTTTATGCCGCCCCTGTCTAAAGTAGCGATTATTGTATTGCTCATTTAATAGGTAGAATGTGTCTACCATGTCAATAATGAGGAAGCAACTTTTTGCCGTACTGGTTAAAGGGCGATTTTCACTAACAAAGGAGTCGCTTTTGCTTGCAACTCTAACGATCTTGGTTTTAGTAGAATGTGAGCGATGCTGTATTAAGCAGAATAGCAAGTTCTGTTTTCGACTCGGTGGGTTTAATTTTCACTAGATAGTAACGCTCTACGCTTCTGATTACGACTGCGACTTGATGGCTAGTGGAAATCAGCCAAAAGAAAATCTGGATTACGTTTGATATTCAGACTTTTTTGTGTGTTTTATAATTTTTTGTTTTTGGAGGGCGACTACTTTAACTCTCATTTGTGTGTTTAAACCATCGACTCTTTTATTCTCGTTGTATCAACTAAGATGAAAAGGCAAGATAGAAAACAATGTATCAGTTGAGAAACTGACTCCTATCTCACTCCAACTTTTATTGATTTGTAGGGTTTGATAACACATGTGACCTGAATGCAGTGTTGGGGATTCTGGAGAGAGCATCTGTTTTTCACACTCGTATCCAAACCATTGCCAAGGATGTGCGCACCAAAGTGAGAAATGAGTGGGGACACTGCAATTTTGACCACTGGACTGACGTGGAGTTCCAGAACAGTTGTCAGCTGATGGAGATCATGGTTCGATCACTGGGGCTAGCAAAAGCCGATGAAGACAAGCAACTTGATGAGCTTCATCACTGGGAAACAACGGGTAAGTAACTGGTCCGTTCGGATGCGTCAGTTAACTTGACTCGATATCACACTCCCTCATTTGTAGACTGGAAGAAGTGAAGTCGCCTTGTATTGAATAGGGATTTTAAGATCTGAGGACCGCGGCGGCAGCGTAAACGTCGCTTAAAAAGATTTCGCGTTCTCTCAATCTTCATCGTGATTATTTCAATTCACATACTGAATTGTCAAAATTGGGAGAACTCTCCTGGATTTGAATTCCTAAGAACCATACCCAAGTTCAGAACGAAAAAGAAAATTTCGTCGTCGCTTGTTTACTTCCCCCATTAAACGTGAAATTAGGCATTTTCACGTCGTAGTCGTGCAGTGACCGTAGAGAAATGTACAAGAAATTGTAAAGCACGTTTTGCTTTTCTAACGTTCTTGTTACGCCGCAAAATGTAATAATCACCACAAATTGTAATACTAACGCAAAATGTAATAAGAATCGCTGCAAAATGTAATAACATTGACGCAAAATGTAACAAAATTTTCAACACAAAATGCAATAGTCTTTCAGCGCAAAATATAAGCTCAGCTCAAGCACATCTACAGCATTCATCTGAGTGCCACAAATGAGCATCAAATGCGTGTACTGCACTACTGCAAGTACGTCTCCATTTTGTAAACTCAGTGATTTAACTACACGACAGCTAATAAGCAACAGAAAAATAGTTATATACTTCAAATTCTTTGTTTTAGGAATTCGAGGGCCCACTAACAAACAGAAACACGTGGGGGCTTTTGCAGGAATTGATTTGTTCAATAATTCACTGAGTTGTGATTCTTACCGTGGAAATTTTTCTTTGTAGGCTTACAACTGTCCATGGGCTACCCTGTGGATAAAGATTTGATGAAGCTTATCAGTGTTGAAGTTAACAACGTGGAAAAAGAAGTGGATAACATAAGGCAATCCAGGACCGATGAAGCCAACAAGATAAGTGCTGCCCTTCCAATTATCAGAGACGAAATCGCTAACTTTGATAAGCGAATTATTGAAATTGAAAGAAGGATGGAGGAAGAGCGAAAGAAACGGTTAGAAAAAGAGGAAGCTTTATCAGACGCAATTGCAGATATTTCAAGCGATTTAGCAGAAGTAGACAAACGTGTAGGAGTTAATGAGAGAGACATTTGTCAGTTAAAAGATGAACAAAGTAATTTAGAGACCATTGTATCGTCTGTATCTGCAGACATAGGAGATTTAAAAAAGGGGCGAAGTCGTTTGGACGCTAGAGTTGAAGCACTAGAAAAGAGGAATTTTAAGACAGCAGATGTTCAGATTTTTGAAGTGCCCAAGCGCAATAATTGCTTTTGTGGTCGCCAAATTGAACTAGAGACAATTGCAGCGCATCTAAAAAATACCCAGAATGGTTGTATTGATTCAGCAATTTGTGGTCTCGGTGGTGTCGGTAAAACGTCCCTCGCTGTAGAGTTTCTTTCGCAAAATGATAGAGAATATCCAGGGGGTATATTCTGGATTTCGGGACAAGATAAGTGTTTTCAAAGGTCCGTCAATGAGATGGCGCGTCAAATTGGAACGATCGAAAACGATTTTCATAACTCCTTGTCGACAACCCTTGATTGGCTTAGGAAACGCGAAAAACTGTGGTGTTTAGTCGTCGATAATCTTGACGAATTAGAAATGTCGGAAGAAATGCGTGAACTGCTTACTGGTAGCTGGAAATATATGGCTCGCGGTCACATCATCATAACAACAAGAAGGGAAGTTTCAGAAATTGGCAGAGCAACAGGAATTGACGAGCAGTGTTGTATTGACTTAAAATGCTTAACAGAAGAAGAAGGCATTCAGTTCCTACGGCGGCGAACAGGCCGCACAGATGAGGGAGAAGACAACGACTTGCGTCAACTGGTCAGAGAACTTGGAGGACTGCCTTTAGCTCTTGATCAAGCTGGGGCCTTTATACGAAATGTTAAACAGTCCATAAAAGAGTATGTGAAGAAATACAAGAAGCAGAGGGTGCGTCTCTTGAAAAAGACAAAAGCCCGACATTTGGTAGAAAACACCTCTTCGGAGCGGCTAACAGTCCACACAACATGGATGTTGAATTTCGATCACATCAGTCGCATGGCAGAAGAGATGGACCTTGGAGAAGTTCCCACTCTGTTTATGCAAGTTTGTGCTTTTTATTGCCCAGATGATATTCCATACGAACTGATCAATGAAGGGCTACAAGACGAAGGCAGTTCTGCGGGGGATAATGGTATGTCGGATAAAGCAGCTGAAATAGTTTCTCTTCTAACTAAATTTTCTCTATTTCAGAGATACGGGACAGACTCTTTCAGTGTTCATCGTTTAGTGCAAGAAGTGATTCGAAGCGAGCTGCAAGAAGAACAAACTCGGTTCAATGTTCTCTCACGTGCAGTACGGGTCCTTCACCATGCGCTGAAAAATACTCGGTCGCCGGCTGAAGTGTGCGAAAGTTTTGTTGAAGACGCTGTTTTTAGCGTCGACAATCCCCCTTCGTTGCAGTTATGGGCTAAATTGGCCTCGCATGCCACCTATTTGCAAGAGCATTTGTCTAATTTTTCTGTCAATCATGGAGCAGCAGCCCATAAGTTACTGTATACAGAGGAAACCGTGCGTGTTTTCAACGAAGCTGGAATCTTTTTCAATGTGTCCCAAGAGAAAGTCAAAGCTCTGGAAGTACAGAAACTAAAACTCGAATTCCTGGTGAACCTAATGAACTCCACCGAAGACTACAGCGCAAAACTGCCACACTATTTTATTGATATCCCATTAAATGACAGGGACTGCAAGCTAATATCCCATTGCATGAGGCAACCGGCCTCGGACGGTGATCTTGAGGATGAAGCAGATTCTGTTAAAAAAGAAAGGGAGGAAAAGGTTGACCAACTGAGAGAGCAAGGAAATATTGCAGTAAAAAATGACAAATATGAAGAGGCCCTTAATCTTTATTCCAGCGCCATTGATTTGACTTCCCATGACCATCGACTCTTCGCCAATCGCGCTCTCTGCTATATGAAACTTAGCCAGCCACAACAAGCTTTAGATGACTGTGAAAAGTGCCTCTTATTATGTCCCCGTTACAGTAACGCATTACAACGCAAGGCTTGGGCTCTCCAAAAACTTGTTGAAAATGGTTCCTTTCACCTTGAAGGACAAAAGATGGCCGCATTGGCAGTAGCTATCCAAAATGAACCCAGTCTTGGCAACGAGAAAGGGTTTTGGGAAAAGTTTCCACGAGTAAACGAGCCGTTCAGAGTAATAAAAAATGAAACGCAGTTGACATTTGTTTTAATGACGGCACAAGGTACTCTGCTTCTGAAGGAAGGTGTGTATAATTTAAAGCGCTTCATTATCTTTAAAGATTTACAAATTGTTGGTCTTGGAAAAGAAGTGGTTTTACGTTGTACAGAATGCTGTCTTATTTCCTCTGCAAAGTGTTATTTTGAGAATATTGTGTTTCCTAAAGGAAACATTGGCCTAGTTTGCAAAGGCAAAGAAGCGGCCATTCATATGAAGCACTGTCAAATTTCAGGGGGTGCAACTAGTTGTGAGGACTATCCAGAATGCAATGGTGGTGAAGGATGTATAGCAGCCTCTTTAGGAAAACCTGTTTGCGATCGCACAGGTAAGTTTGGAGACTCTGAATCAAAGTCTGGTGTTGTTGGTTTTCCCGGAGTTCAAATCCACGAAGGGAGCTTTGCTCTCATTGAAGAATGTGCAATTCACGACTGTGGTGGTGGTGGCGCTCTAGTCACTGGCAAGGGTTCTCGCATGGCTGTCCATAAATGTGAGGTGTACAAGAACCACCAAGCTGGTCTAGAGGCAAGAGAAGGCGGAACTCTTTCTGCCTCTCAGAACAAGATATTTAGTGGTGGTTTCCATGGTGTCCTTATCGGTCCAAATGCAGGAGAATGCCTAATCACTAGGAACAAGATATTCGAAAACGCAAAAGAGGGAATCTACGCCTGTAGCAACGAGAATAAAATAGAAATATCCGAAAATGATGTACACCACAACAGGCCTTTTGGCCTTTCGCTGGAAGGAGATTCTCACCTTGTCATCAGGGATAACAAGATATTCGAGAATGGATTCTGGGGAATCTTGGCAAAATCGCGAACTTCAGCCGTGATAAAAGGAAATATCATATCTGGCAACAAATGTGGCGGGATTTTCATTGGTGTTAATTATTCTGCACGGGTTCATCTGGAATTAAACACTGTGCGAGACCATGGCGGCCCGTGGTTAGAGTATCAACAGGGTAGTTTTTCCCTTGATACTATCTTACTTAAGGGGGACTCATCTTTTCCGGGTCTTCCTCCTGGAGAAAAACAAATTTATAGCAACCCACCCATCCTAGTCCGAAACAAGGAATTTAACAACGAGGAAGGTATGTATCACCCCAAAGAAGTAATCGAGCGATTTTACAGTGGTTGCACTTTTTGTCGTCGCTCACGAAGTGAAGTAAGTCGCCTCATGAAGTGTCCTACTTGTCATATTGCCTCGTATTGCGGCAGAGAATGTAGAGAAAAACATTTGGCCACACATAAGACATTATGTAGCGCATTGAAAAGTCGTTATTCTGTAACGGTGAAAACCTTTTCACTATTAAATCCAGGGCAAGCGCAAATTCGAACATTTGGGACTCATTTAAAAGGTACTGGAAAAGGACCTAAACCCAAATGTGACGGCACGGAAAAATTCATCGTCAAGATTCAAACGAAGAACCTTAATAGCCACCCGTTGCAGACGATGGGTGTTTACGACAAAAGCCTTACACTGGATTGTAGCATTCAAAGTCCAGAAATCTTCAACGTGATAATGGAGTGCGGAGTCCTTGGAAAGTTGCACAAATTTACAAGCAAAAACGTTTTTTGTTGGGCCACGTTCGCTAAGAGAGAAGAGAAACTGACAGTTTTTCTTGATCATCTTGGTCCTTATCAAGAATGGTAACGGTATCAAGACAGATAGCTAACCTTCTAAGATAGTCAGTGCAAAGTAATATAATGAATGCCTTACCGAAGTAAAAGTGGAGTGTGTATGATGAAGACTGTTAAGAAGACGAGGCATATGCAAAGAAAAGCCCCAAGTCACGTTCAAAGGAGAGAGGTTATGTCCTTGCAAAAAGTAGACGCTGAACAACGTTCATGAACTTCAAGAGATAAAGCAATAGGCGTCTTTTGTGCACAATAAGGAAAGACGAGGACTAGTTGTATGCGGTTAGTTCCAATTGGCGGAGCTTTATCAAAGCGAAGCGGTGGCCCCGGTACAGAAAAGTGGATGCAGGCATGAGTGGCTGCAGGGTAGCAGGCCAAATGTTAAGTCTGACGATTGGAGCTATGCAACTAAAACTACCGTAGTGATCTGGTTTGGTGTAAACTTTGTCAATTAATAAGGTATTTCAACTTCCTTTTAGAATTTCTTCTTATCGTCTATCCCTTACCTCTCGTAGTACGTTAGCCCTAGTTTTTATCCGTTACCTCTAGCTGCAGTGCTTAGTCCAGAAATCTAGCGCAAGGCAGTGAATTGATGAGTGGAATCATGAAAGCACTGAAATAGGACAGAGATAGAACTCCTCTTTTTCCAATTTTTAACCCCCGTAGGCAAGCTCTCATAGGGACCAACCCCAAGAGTGCTACACTCCTTCGGACAAAGCAAGACGAACTTTGCAGAAGGCAATTAAAAGCTGCAATAAGATTTAAAGTTTTGAGTTTGGAATGCATTATTTTTCCCATTTTTGGTGATTAAATATAAATTATGAACTTGGAAAAATCATCGGTCATCCCTGTTTCGCAAAGAGATTTAACAGCTTGAAAAGCATCTTTCCGAAACAACTTTTTTCTTTCTGAAAAGTAAAGAAAAGGTTTACCTAGGAGCCTACCTCGATGATAAAGGAAAAAGTAACATTCACTTCCAACAAGTAGCTAAAATTAGTATTATATGCAGTTGCTAAGTAGATAACAAGAAAACTAAGCATATAAAACTATTCAGAGAACATGCCCTTATAATCGCAACGTCAGTAAGCTTGGGTATAACGTGTTCAGCTATAGAAAAGTGACTGTTATGTATTCTTTAGGATACTTACATTCTTTTTTTGATAACTTATATTTATTAGTTTTGGTTTCAATTGGCTCGATTTAAGAAAACACATTTCATTCGCTGAATACCTACAACATTACCAGACAACAAGCGTGTAAACGTTGCGATAGACGGCTTACGCCGGATATAATGGTGGCTGTAATCGCTGTTATATTTCCGCAGTCAATCGAGTTCTCCTTCTTTTAACAATTGCAGCACATCTCCATTAAGGGAATAGTACAAACTTAGTTTCACTCCGTCGTTTTTGAGAGCCTGGTTTTAAAGTCGCCTTACTGGTTTAAAATCACTCTCTTGCAGTCAGGTTTTGTAATGACTGTGCCTTGACAAAGGTGTTCTGCCCTGTTTATAGATACATTTATAAAGAAGTAGTTCTGGGCTATTGAATGTTTTTGGCTTAGAAAACTGTAGCCTGCGGACAAAGGCGTATTTCCAGTCGTCACTTCTCTCCACCCGAAAATTAACTCAAGTTACTTTTCGGGTGGAGAGAAACGACGACAGGAAATACGTCTGTATCCGCAGTCTAAGAAAACTGGGGATAACCAGGCATTTTTCAGAGGCTCAAGCATAGAGCTTTAAAATATGCAGCAAGTAAATGGTCCTTTTCTTTGTTTTTTTGCTTGTTTTGACAAATTGAAGGCCGATCGGTGCGGAAAACTAAAAAAGTGAGTGGTTATTCCCTGTGTTCTTGAGGTTATTGACTAGCCCTTGCTATTAAAGACCTCTTTGCTTTGAGATCCCGAGTTTCACTTTCCTCAGCTTGTAAAGTAAGTACACTCAGTGACGAAACGAGGCACAGTCATTAACACAACAAGTCCAAACCATGTTAAATGGGTGGTACCAAGATAGAAGTAAACCATGTACGAGCCAGAAACTGGTTCTTTCAGTTACATTTCGAGTACATTATAAACTACCGAGTTGTTTTGTGACACTTATATACATGTTTTGGCCTTCAGCACAGATAATTTCTTCAAACAATAGTATCGTAAGTTCTATAATGTTATTGTCTGATGCACTGCAACCAGTTTTTAATTGATCCAAGTCAACTTAATAACTAAGTTGACTTTTTATTGGTTAAAAAGTCGGTTTAATTAGTCAAAAAAACGTTCCTCTTAAAAAAAAAAACAATAAGCTGTATTGGTTAATTTCTTGACTGTAACTTGCTGCTGAGTACATCGAGATATAAATACGTAATTAAAGATTTAATTAATTGAAGATTTTGTAGTCTTACCTTTTTATGTCACCTAGTTCGTAAATGTGTTCGCCATCTAACTTGGGTGTGAGGAGTAAAAGTGCTTCCTTCCAGTCCCCTTCTTTCTGTCTGACGCCCACCTCCAAAGCCACATTTTCTCTCGTTTATGTCCCCCTTGTTCATAAATGATGGCAGCGAGAACTTCCCCCCCCCCCCCCCCAAAAAAAAATCTAGAAACAAAAGAGAAACAAACAAAACCTCCTTGGGCAACCCCATGATTTCCACAAAAACTGCTTGCAAATAAAGGCCATGTGTAATACTGAGATTTCCAGGAACTTAAGAAGGCAAAAATAAGAAACATTCCAAATGGCAAAACGATGAGTTTTAGCGCATAAGTGACTACCTTCCAACTTTTTTGGCCAAACTAATCCAAACCTTCAATACTGTAATAAGAATGAACGAAGTTATAACAGAAGTGTTTGAAGCCATTCAAGATACTTGCAGTGTAATTTATCAAGCCTTAAACACTCCACTGTGCCTCGTGTCTTCAGCTTGATAAACACTCCTGCTAGTTTATTTAACATTTTGTAAAATAACAATCATTTAACTTAATGATAAATTAATAAATTATACTGCTTATAACCTGAGCCTATTCAAATTACTAAATAAGTAAGATAAATAATATAATATATCATAGAATAAGATTTATTTACTTATTAGATAAATAATATATTACTGTTAAAATAAAGTCCAATTTAAATTAATATAAGAATTTTATAGGATCCATTTTGAAATCACAGGTGATCCCAGATCCCCGAAATCTGATTGGCTCTCAGCAGTGTGATTTATCCACGAATCACACCATGTTTTGCTCTAAATCACATCTGAATCAGAATAAAAAATGATTATAATTAAGTGGTAATTGAACTTCATGTTGTGCAATTTTGGTCTGAAATCATACTTGTAATTTCAAATCAAACTCGATTTTAAAATCACGCATATGATTTCAGACCAAATTGCACTCCACTCAGTTCAATTACCATTATATACTTAACAATTCTTGAATGAGGCTGAGTAATCATCTGGCCCCAGTTGTACAAAAGTTGGATAGCACTATCTAGTGGATACGTATTAGGGAAACCAATTGCATTATCCACTGAATGGAGATTTATCCAGTAGATAGCACTACCCAACTTTTGAACAACTGGGGCACGAAGAATTATGGAGATTGAGGTGGGTGTTATCTGCAGAGGTCATATTCTTCACCAACTTGAAAGAAAAAAGAGTTCTTAACAATACCATCAACCATCAAGGCCTGCATTCTTACATGTGTAATAAGCTGTGATTTTATACTACAACTTCTCTATATTTTGTCTGATTATTTGTAATATCTCTATAAAACCCCTTTCAATACATTTATATTGAATTCAAAGAGAAAGCTGTGCTGGCAGAAATTTTGACTACTTCATATAGTACTGTAACTCACTGCTCATTAAATTCTGCAAAAACTGAGACATGAACAATCTCATATTCACCATCTTGTCTTCAACAGTACACGCGAGTCACTTCTTTTCAGTTAATTAATAAGTAAAGAAATTGTCATTTTTTCTACAAGTGACATGAAGCTGCCCTCTGAATTGCTGTGTAATTGAACTTAGTGAGCAACTTATATCAGACAAGTTGACGCCCCCCCCTTCCGCCCCCTCAGGCTTTTTTTAATGAAAACTCAAAGGTACTAAGATATAGTGGCCTCCATCTTGAGAGAAAAAAAAAAGACTCCTCTATTTTTAACCCATCATAAACCTCTCCCTTAAAATCAGTTCACCCCAACTCTCTGACTGTTAGTTTCAATGTCCAAGATGGAGGGAGAGCATCAGTCCCAAAAAAAAGTATCATCGTTCACCCTGCAAAATAGATGTAGGTAAACCCCTGCAGGTAACCACAGTTTTTTCAAAGAAACAATAATGAGCCTGACTTTTCTGTCATTTGCTTCACCAACAGAAATATTTTGGGTAGTTAGCCCTTTAACTTGAAAACTTCTACAGCATCACAAGTTGTTTTGCAAGCTGCTTTATGATTCTTCCAGTCGGCTTTTTGGCATTCTCTGAAAATTGTGAAACGAATACAAGTATTTAATGAAAATAAATGATTACTGACTGAGGGGTTTTAAAGGGTACGATAGTCCTTCATGTATGCAATTCGAAAGGTGTTATTCAGTTTAATGTAATACATATTATGGCAACTACATTATTGGTACGGTTGAACCCCGCTTTACAGACACCTGCTTAATATGGACACCATATTATTACAGACTGTTTGCCTTGTCCGTAACCTTTAAATTTTCTCTAAATTCAACCCACTTAATACAGACACCGCATTAGTATGGACACTTTCTATGGCCCCCTCAGTGTTGGTATTAAGAGGGTTTGACACTATCTCATTCTCACCACTAGAGATTCTTTAACAAAAGATTACAAACAGTTTGAGCATCACTCCCCTTTTTGTACTGCACAACTGTACTTACTTGCTACAATATTTTTGCATCCTACATCGACTACAGACTTCAGCTCAGTTTCTTTGACCTTCCGAATGCAAGACCTGTTGCCACATCCAGTTGGTTTCTGTACATTGACAAATAGTTGGTAAACAGGAGTCATGAGATCTTTCATTGGCAGGGAAACTGGTTCAAAAAAAGGAAGTCTCTTTTCTTCTGCATCTTGGCCTTGTTCATAATATTTCCTGAATTCAGCTAGTTTTTGCTCAAGTAAAGAAATTTGTGCCAAATAATAGTAAGCATGTGGGTATGGTTTGTGGCAACAAGGGGCCTTTTCCACATACTCATTTAACACTTTTACAGCCATTTCTTTCAGTTGCTGAGTTGTCCAAGAATCATATTTTGGAATCTTTCTCTCTGATTGTTTGCTTGGGCAACTCTTCTCTGGATTTTACCACCTGCCTCAACTCCTCACTAACCGGTAATCTGGAAATATACAGCAACAGTAATGTATAGCCAAGTCCTCTTTTGGACTCGTAATATGCTGGGCAATACTGAAGGGAGTTCTCGTAAGCCTCGGCTGCATCTGCATAGACCCCTCCAGCAGTAAAGATTGCTGCCAAGAAGTAATACAAAAGATGAAGCCAGCTACTATAGTTCTTAGGGACGGTTCATTATTTATGGGAATGACCGGGTCGGGAAAAAACCGAACGGGCTTTGAAAATTTTTCTTGCCGTGGCGACGGGCTTTGTGTTTTTTTCTTGAACAAAGAGACCGGGCTTTAAAAAAAATCAACGTAAACTAAATTTGTGGTAGAAACGCGGCAGTCGTTTGATGAGAACAACACATGGAAACTGTATTCGTCGTTGAAAATTCACCCGCTAAATTGTTGTACTTTCATATCAAATAAATATTGCTACATCGAGTGCCCAATGATTTTCAGCCACGTGCAAACATAAAGAAAATGTTTAGTGACGGCATGTTAACAACGGAAGAAGAGCTCCAGCAGTTTTTGGAGAAATTTGCCGTGGAGCCACACTTGATCAAGGCATACATTGCCCATTTAGAAGATCTTAAAATACAAAGCGGCATTAGAAAAAGGGGGCGCGCAGAACAAAAGCGTAAAATGATGTCCAAAACGTTTGAAGAATATGCCTGGCGCGATCTCGTAGAGTCTGGAGATTTAAAAATTTGCTTGTATCTGAGCTGAATAAATACCTTAAACATTACAAACTCGTAAGCAGCGGCACCAAAGCTGAAAAGATACGTAGAATCTCGTTGCACGTGCTTCGCGGGAACCATGGTCAACAGGAAGATACGAATGAGTTTACTGACGAGGAGATGAAGGAATGTGGAACGGAAGATGACAGCGAGGAAATTGACAGCTCAGGGGACGATGAAAGTGAGGAGGATATTGTCCTTGGAGAATTGTAGACTGCAAAACAGTCCGTATTAATTTTTTGCGTATTCAAGTACGCGCGAGCAGTCAAACGAAAGGTCTGGAACGAAGCTGAAAACAGAGAGTGCTACGGGCGTGTGAGGCTCGCGCGCTTCGCGCGCGTAAGCCTCTTACGCCACGCTTTACCGATTTCTTTACTGATTTTGAGAAAAAAACTGACTGTTTTGCAGTCTAGGAGAATTGTTAAGTGGGCCTGACTCAGACCAAGACACGATGGCGACTTCATCGCGCGAACAGGAACGTTATAGCATCGATGAAAAGATAATAATAATAATAATAATAATAACTTTATTTCTATAGCGCTCTTATCCTATGTTCAAGGCGCTTTACAATCATGTAAACAACATTATTGAAAAATATTTACAAATTTACAACCATATCCTAATATATTTACAATGGATAAAAAAAGGAAAAATTGAAACTAAAACAACTATTAAACCATATTCATAATGATAAAAAAAAGGGAAAAAATTAAAACTAACGCAATATATACAAATTTATAAAAACAATGATCCGTTATCACTGAATTTAGTAAACAAGTACGTCTTAAGTGATCTTTTAAAACTCGAGATGGTGTTGGACTTCCGAATTTCATAGGGTATTAAGTTCCATTCTCTTGGTGCATGAACAGCGAATGCTCTATCTCCGTAGGTCTTGGTATACGATCTAGGTTGCATTAAAAGTTCATTACTAACAGACCTCAATGATCTAGAATGAGGACGATAATGTAGTTTTTGAGCTAAATAGCTAGGCGATGACCCATTCAGTGATTTATACACGACGAGCAGAATCTTGAAAATAATACGATATTGAATCGGTAGCCAGTGAAGCGCACACAAAACAGGTGTGATATGCTGAAACTTACTCACTTGCAACACAACTCTAGCCGCCGTGTTTTGTACATACTGCAATCTTTGTAACTGATACTTAGGTAGGCCGTATAATAATGGATTACAGTAATCTAGTTTCGATGTGACAAATGCATGAACAGCAACTTCTGCTGATTCTTTAGTGAAATACTTCCTAATTCTAGATAGGTTCCTGAGATGATAAAATGATGATCTACAGATGCTAGACACATGTGCATGAAAAGACATGTGCTCATCAAAGATAACACCAAGACTCCTAGCCGACTGAGAGGCAGCCACGCTCTCGTCACCAACACATAAGGACTAGGGAACTTAAGACAGAGACGTTTTCGGGGCGACGGCAACTTCAACCGGACGTGACATCATCATTTGTTGGATATTGCGCATGCTCGTGCTCACCACCTTACCGTCGTGGTCCCGTCGGCGACGTGAAACTGGTCTGTTTGGCGTTGTGGCGAAAACGTGAGTATTTAACTTTCATTTCAATCAGGTTTGTTGCGTTTAGCAACCAACATTTTGCAGATTATCGTTCTTAAATTGTCCTTGTTTTCTTTGAGGCACATTTCAAGCTCGATTTCCAAGCTCTGTTATCTAAACTTACATCTTTGAATGTTTCTATGTTTTCATGACACAGGGTCAAGATCCAACTTGGCAAACAGCCAACCGTAAGTGAGCTTGACATGGGACAAAATTTTCCCACGAGCCAAATAAAAGTGTCCAGACAAAAAATATTAACTCCGATATTTCAATAGTGTGTTTTTAGTTCGCTCTTTTCGTTAGAATATCGTATAAATGAAACGCATTGAAAATTATATAGAATAGTCGGTAATACCATGTACTAACTCCGCGTGGGAATACTGAAATAAAGTTGTTGCCGTTGTTGTTGTTGTTGCATGCAAGTATTTCCCGGGAATTATTTCAATACCAAACTAAGAATACGGTTCCTTGGTAGCATTTTATTGTTCCTGTAATTTGCAAGGCTTCGGCAAGCCTGTGGAGATCATTTTTTTTCAACACGAAATTCTGCCTTGAACTCAGCTGCATCCCGCATGTTTTTTAGCGTGAACGGATCGTAACTGTCCCAAGGAAAATCGGGATTTTTAAACTCATAATTTTCCCACAAAACAAGAAACTCTTCATCCGATACATGTTGTCTGCATAGCAAATATTTATTCTCTTAATTCTTTATGTGAAGCCATATTTTCCTCTTCGGTATTCCTCTAATTAAAGGCGCCGTCCTCCTGAGTTCACTGCGATCTTAATGTTCGAATTTTGGAGGGAAGCGACGGCTACCTCTGTTCCAGGATTGCTCTGCCAGTCCGGTCGCCGTCGCCCCGAAAACGTCTCCATCTTAAGTTCCCTACTGAAAGGATGGAGAGGGACGATGCTTTGAGTGGATAAGCATGACCTCCGTCTTGTCGTGGTTTAGCTTCAATTCGTTGAGATCCATCCAGCGACATATTGCTGAAACGCAGTTCTCGACCCTCGATTTAGCAGCGTCCACATCCACCGATTTGAATGCAAAGTATAACTGAGTATCGTCGGCGAATAGATGATAATCTAAGCCATAAGATCTTATCACTTTAGCAAGTGGCGCAGTATACAGAAGGTAGAGAACAGGTCCAAGAACTGAACCTTGGGGAACACTCACGGGAAGATCTCGTACCGTAGAATTCGCCTCATTGATGTTTACAAACTGAGTTCTTTGAGAAAGATAAGAATCGAACCATTGCAGTACAGTTCCTCTGATACCAAATGATTTCTGCAGTCGTGCCAGCAGCAAGGAATGGTTAACGGTATCAAATGCTGCCGACAGATCCAATAAAACGAGGAAAACATTCTCACCCTTATCCAATGACAGCATAATGTCATTTGTAACTGTGAGAAGTGCAGTCTCGGTGCTGTGAAAAATCTTGTACGCTGATTGAAGAGGCTCGTGTAGATCATTTTCGCCAAGATAGCTATTCAATTGCACAAACACTGCTTTCTCTATCAATTTAGACAGGAACTTTAAATTTGATACAGGGCGAAAATTACTAAACTGCTCAAAGTCTGCATTTAATTTCTTAAGAATAGGTGATAGCAGCGCCACCTTAAGTTCCTTGGGCAGCAATCCAGATGACAATGACAAAGATATGGTTTGTCTTTCAAAGCGATTCAGATGAGGAGGAATTTTATGGTTTTGATTGAGTTTGCAAACAGTTGACTTTTTAAAAAAATTAATTCGGGTCGCTATAACAGAACCTAATATGAAACACTATAGTATAAATCCGTTTCATTTTTTCATGCCCTGTGGACTTTAGTTACCAGTCTTCCCATGTCTTGCTGCTGCAACAGAGACCTGGAACAAAGTTTTGAATGTCCTCGTGTACGTCTCGCGAAGGTGTATAAAAACATGTTTGTGGAAACTTATTCCTTTAAAAAAATGTAAAATACTTTCAAGGGAAACGTTACTCCACAACAAGTTCTATTTAATTTGGAGAGGTTGGAAAACCGCAAACGCGTCTTGCAAGTCATTTAATTCGAACGGTTATATATCCGTGTTCAAAGATGTATTTAGGACTTTTTCACTTATTTAGCAAACGATGAAATGCCTCAAGCTGGATGGCATTTGTTAACGTTCACTTTTCACAGATGTTAATAAATTATTGTTTGTAATCGCTGAACTCGTTTGATAACCGTTTGCTGACTCGAATGGCGAACAGTTGTGTATTTGATCCGAACATGCACTAGTTGCTCGAGTCGTAAATAAACATTGAATGATTTTCACAAGGTACTCACTTCAATTTGAACGGGCTTTGAAAAATTTGACCCTAAATACTGAACGGGCTACGAAAAAACAAAATGCCTTTTGGGCGGGCTTTAGAAAGAAAGAGGAAAGCTATTATTTTTTTCCCGACCCGGTCATCCTCATAAATAATGAACCGTCCCTTATTGACATTGAAGGGTTCTTGTGAGGGAACACCATCTGGCTCAGCATACTTGATAAAATGAATTAAGTTATCTATACACATGATTTTCTTCATGTCCCCAATAGATCCCTGCATAGAAAGTTTTCTTTCATAAGCTTGCAAAGCAAATGAAACAACAAGGGCTTCAAAGAAATATGGGTTTTTCTCCAACGTTTTCTCACATAATTGAAATAATTGAGGCAGTATTGGAATTATATAAACATCAGCAGGAAATGCTTGTAGTATAGAATTCTCTGTCAAATACCCATGAGCTATAAGAGTAATTCCTCTTTCATTAGTAAAGTTACTCTTCTGAAGAACTTCAAAGCCTTCTTTCACTTGTTTTAAAGCTTGGAGGTAAATTCTTGCCGTTGGAGACTGTCCAAAATCAGAGAGCAATTCTTCTGTTAAAGGAACTGGCTGAGAAATAGCAAAGGGATGCAGTCTTGCCTCAGATCTTTGCTTCATTTTTTCTTTCAAGATATCACATGTTTGAAGGAAAGCCTCTTTGGATACTTCTGATGCAGTATGTTCAGCATCAACACTTTGCTTTAAACATTCTTCAAGAAGCTGAAAACAAAAAAATAAAACTACGAATTGAAACAAAACTTGCATCTGAACAAAATACACGTTGCAAATAGCTTTACAACCTAGACCATAAGAAATTTGCTTCTCAGGTAAGACAGCCTACAGTACAAGCTAATTTACAAATATTCTTCTGTACCTTTTCATTGATGCCTTTACCTTCTCTCTTAGCCATATGCTTGCCTTTTCTTCAACACGAAAAGAGCGATTTTCGAATGTCCTCAAAATGAAAACGCGTGAACAAAACAAACACAAGAAACGAACGGAAATAGAGCGATTTGATTGATTTATCGAACAGATACAAATGTGCTTGGCACTTGGTTGGTTACGCAAACCTTCCGGTGAAAAAAACTTCAAGCCCGAGAACTTTCTAGAAATCAATCACTACTTCGCTTTGACATCATACTGCAATGTCTTCTCCATATTAGGGTTTCTTTGGCGGGAAAAGGAAGAGGTCATGTTTTGATCTCTTCATCCACTGGCTGATAAAACAAATAACGAACACTTACCAAAACCATTTTTCAAGGTCATACAAAAATCGCTCTAATGTTCACCAACCAACAGTCTAGCAGTAGCTAGTTCCATACCTCTCTCCACTGCAGAGGCAAATTCTATTCCTATTTTTATCAGTAGGAATACCTAGTAGGAGCCTCTGTGGAGGAGAGAGGTCTTGATTTCTTTTCTATTTATTACTCATAGATGGCAAGGAATGAACCCAAGATAATTGGGGAAGACATAATTGTACAATCATGTAAGCAAGTTTCATGCCTTTGAGCAGTTAAATTTAACCACCGACTGGTATAGAACCAAAGTAGTTTCTTTGGCCATTGACAATAAAGTCAGTGAATCCACAGGGAACTCACACAAACTGAGAAAATGGTACAGTGGAACCTCTCCTTTGAGACTCCTCTATTTAGGGGACACTTTCCTTGGCCCCAAGGATTTACCCTGAATAGAGGTTCCACTGTACATATTTGGACTGACAGGAAATAAATGAATCAAGGCATTATTTGTTGAGCAATTAAAAATGGCATGTGCATGAAAAAGTTAAGGCCATTTGAGCAATGATTTGTAGTATCAATCAACAGGGCTGTGCTCTAGTAGAGCCCGGTGGCCCTGGCACCTTACTTTTGCTCCTGGATGACCAGAAAATCTTAGTTTATTCATAAAAATCATATGCTGGGCACCCTAGATTTCACAAGTTCAAAGCTCTGGGCACCCTTTAATTTTTGTTAGAGCACAGCCTTGATCAAAATCATCACATGCACCCCTTTTACTTTCAACCCTTCAAATGTCGAACTGATGACTGATTATATTAACAGGTTTAAAGTCAATTCCCCCAAAAGTCATCTTGCCTGCAGTTATGTAATCTGAAACCAGAGCTACATTCCCTAAAATTTTTAGTTAAGTTGCCTGAAATGCTTCTTACATCGCCCAAAATTTTATCATGTTCAACGACATCCTAAAATCCCTATTACACATTCATCATGCTTGTTTCGTCTACATAAAAGCTACAAGAACAAGATATATTTCTCATTTATTGTGCTTCTTTCATTTCATCATTGCTTAAGGAACGACATATATTACACAGAGGCCCTGCCAAGGTGGGGGGGTCTCATGTCGCTTGCCTGAATTTTAAAACGTCTCGTGTCGTTGTTTATAAATGCTTCACGCCGCTGTTGGAAATTGAACTAAAATTCTTTGTCTTTGTCGGAATTGTAGAAAAGGGGAAAAGCGATGCGTTGTAAAGAAACCATTATAGTTCTACAACTTCTCAGTTTACATTTTGCATATCGAACACCTATACATCGCCCTTCACAATTAACACAATTCACAGGAGGGACTCCACACAAGCTCACTGACAAGAGACGTTCCTAGAAGCTCAAGCAAAATTGATGAAAATTACTTCTTCTTGGCATTCAGACTGGCGATAAATTAGGCAATCCAACGTTCTTTGTCCGACACTTATTCTCGGCTTTGCCATCACTGTCGCAATTTGGCTGAGGGAGGTTGTCTCCTGTCGCGATTTCATTTTACACTCTGTCGCTACTCTTTGGGTCATGTCGCTTATCGAAATTTACCCTGGCAGGGCCTCTACACATTTGACCCACTTGTTTTGCCTCACGAGGTTTTGAAGAACCAGATATATATGTTGTAGTCCAATTTTATCCTTGGCTTAAATTTTATTTTCCTTTGTTTTGGGGTGTGGTAATGTATGATAATGACTTTGAAACAAAGGAAAGTAAGATTTAAACCAAGGATAAAATTGAACCACAACATATAAACGCTCTTTGCATATACACAACATATACACGCTCTGTGTATTAAACCTGATAACATTTCACCCAACATAACCATAAATTTTGGGTGACTTAACTCTGGTTTCAGGAAACATAACTTTCAGTTGGGTGAGATGACTTTGTGGCGACTTGATAAGTTACCTATTAACATTTATTCCTGACGCCTGTGATGAACAGCTTTTAACTCTTTCATTTGAGAGTTTGAGAAAGAGTTGTGCTAATCACTTGTCACCCACTCCCTAATAATTCGAAATGCAAAAGTTGCCATCACACTTACCTGTTTTGCCCTCACATCACCGTGAGCAGAGGCATTCTGTAGCCGTCGTCTTGCCCTTGCAACATTTTTGAGTTGCTCACAACCTCCAGTCAGATATATTTGTCCTAACTCTAGCTGAGCCTCTGCATCGCCTAGTTCAGCTGCTCTGGTCAAAGAATAAACAGCTTTGGTTGGTTGTGGTCGGCCTTCTGGACAATCTCCTTTGAGATAGTATTTGAACAAAAGTCTAAGGGCCCTAAATTTCAACACACTACCAAGTGTATTATCCACTGTTCTCATTGCTCCAGCTAATAACTGTTCCAGCGGCCAGCGCTCCCACATTACTCAGGCGGTTTTCACCAGCCGCCATCTTATACCATTTAAAAGCTTCTTCCATGTTTTCGTTCACGACTCCTTCAACTCCACATCGATACATTTCTGCAAGATTGATTTGCGAATTTGTGCACCCCAAATTCGCAGCCCTATTGCACATCTCGAAAGCCTTCCGTTGGTATGAACGTGTTCCTTTTAAATCTAGCACTTCCCCAAGTTTTCCAAGAATGTTTGGATCTTCATAACCGTTTTCGACACCACTGTTTAACCAGTATATTGCCTTGTCGATGTCCTTGGGCAGAAAATCGCCTCCCTCATAGTAAGCCAAACCCAGGTCTTGTTAAGCTAAAATACCATATCACCATTTTTGGCTTTGTCGAATAATTTTTTGATGGAGCCATGTGTTTGCAAGCAATATTGTTGAAAGCTGAAATTGCTGGTTTTCAAAAAGTTCATGACCTGACATCGTAAAACCAAAATGGTTGACTGAAAGAAATCTCAACAAACATCGTCACCAGGGCTTCTCTGCACTCACGATCTCCTTGGACACCTTTTGATGCATACACAAGGTAATTTCTGTGACTGGCGTCAGATGTCCCCTCACAACTGAATTCCGTAAAAGGGGACGAAAGCAGTTCCATCCAAAGATACTCGGCTCGAGAATTTAACTGGAGAATATTCTGACAAATATTTGATATGGATTAACCACGGGAATTACACATGAAGCGTCTAGATTGATGTGTTGGCACAGGGTTGGATAAGATTCAGTTTGACGAAAACTAAAGACGTGACCATACCAGAGCCTGAAAATTCAGTACTTTTCCTTTATTTCTGACAGATGTTAACTATTTAAACCAGTCATACTGTTGGTTTCTCAAAGGAGAAAATGTTCGTTCCCATGTCCAGCTAATCCAGTAGTTCGTTCCCATTCAATTCTTACAGTTCCACTCTTTCTCGAAACTTCAAGGTGAATGAGCAGCTTTTAGTTTTCCGGGAAACCACCCTGATTGGGTGGTTTTCGTATTAGTTTATTGTCTTGAAGGAGCAAGTTTAGTTTCTCTTTTCGCACTCGACAGCATTGTGGGCAACTCTTGAAAGACTTGAATTAATCCTCGGGTCCTCGAAAGCAGATCAGCAAACTCTAGAGGATCGTTCTGTCCGGGGTTCTGTCCCGGCGTCCCGTCAACAGCCGTAAGTTTGAAGTTTACTTTATTCAACAAATCGAGACCTCAGTCGCTTCGAACTATACAGCTACAATTCACCGACACATCTGTGATACAAACACGTAGATTTGCCAATTTCTAATCCTAGAAAATCGAGAACACAAATGCTCTACGATCGCAGAGTGACAGACTGTCTAGAAAACAACTGTAAGTTATATAGACCTTATATTATTGCTTGTTTTTCAAATACGACTGAAAATAGGTGAGGCGTAACGGGTACACTGCCTCCCACGCTCATATACAAATCGAATTATGTTAAAAAAAACGGCCTGATGAAAGTTGAATTATAATCAAAAGATTATAATTGTACCTGAGTACAAAACAGCTGATGTAAAAATCTTCGTCCAGACGTAGGCCATGGATGCAGACCGAGCGATGTGCTTGTTGAACTGATTTCCCTATAAAATATTCAACTTAAGCTTCTTGATTGAAAGTGCTTTGTAATTCCTATATATCTGTTGATTGTAAACCATTTATCAAAATTCTATTAAGCATTCAAGAGTGAAAGTTATCCAGAAAGTTATGAGTAACAGAATCCTAAAATCTAAAGAGACGTTATTGACAAGAAACAAACATTGGTTCCTCGTTCACCCTTCATCTCTCAATGGCCAAGTATAGTAAACGCTGCCCGACCGGCTTTATTAAACGTCGCGGCCATTGACTTATGGTAGGATTTTATGAACTAAAAATGTAACTCAGTCTGCAAACTTTTGGGGACAGTCAAAAAAGAGCTCCTGACTTTATATTTGCCAATCCTCGATCCTCATTACCAGAAACCCATAAGGGGTTGAAACGTGTAACTCTCATATGTTTGCTTTGTCCTATGCTCGTGATTATTCATTTTCACAAGTACCATATTTGGAACGAGAAGAAGAGATAACTGACCAATCAAACTTCGTACACAACGTGACGTAATTTTCCTTCAGGTTCCCGCGCCCGCTTAAAAAAATGGCCGACAAACGGGGGAAAAACTCCCGAAAGCCGAGAAAGCTTTCAAAGGTTGAAACCAGGAATATTAGCGAAACACTGAGCAGGATATTATTCCCTTACCACCCGGGCCAAACATAACATTATGAAACCCATTGATGGCCTCGCAACTTCTTGAAGTTGTCACTTCAAAAAACGATGCCTCGTTGACCCTCTGCACAGTAAACTTATACTGCAAATAGGCTTTTAAAATTCTTATGTTAAAAGTCTAGAATAAACAGTGAAAAATATTTTCGAATAAAATTCATTAGCTGCGTATCGAAAGTGTCCAAAACCTGAACCTGACATCTTCGCAAAGAGTGATGCTTGTAATGAATGTGAGAAGCATTTTAAAAGAGCTTAAATTAAACTTAGATATTGTAGTCACGATCGTGTTTTGAGCTAATTTTATGAATGAACAAACTTAAAACAATAGACAGAGAAGCCGTTTCTTGAAAATTTTTATTCAAAGCCCAAAAAGTTAATCCTTTAAAGCAATTCGGAAAACACTATCTGGATCGTGGATCCGTTCACGCAAGTGACATCGGCTAAGCACATGGCAAAATTCAACACAAAATCCATCTCAAATCAGGGCACATTTTGTAATTTTTCTTTAGCGCCGAAGAGAAAAATTTCTTAAACGTCTATGAAACATTTAAAAATACATAAATTCCCTTTCAAAAACGTAATTGTCTTGGCCATAGAGTGCAAAATGTACCTGAAAATTCAGCAAAAACCTTCGCTGACTTGGTTGCATTTCAAAACAGACCATGGGCTCCGCCGTGAAGAAAACAAGGTTGAATTCCTGGAAGGACGATTTCTTGATGAAAAGCTTCCCTTTCTCCACAAAAAGAAAGCTGAGCATTCTTTTGAACTTTCTCTTTCAATTTTTTGTCTTTCAACGGTGTATTTTTAACCTTGAAAAGCAGACCTCTTGTCTTAAAACATCTGCATTGTGATCACGCAGCAGCCATTTTGTTGAAAATGGATATCCGTCACTAAGATTTCCAAATATGGTCAAAATGAATATTCACAAGCATTGAACGCGAGTTACACGTTTCAACCCCTTATGAGTTTCTGTCATTACTTCCCCCCCCCCCCCCCCCCCCCCCTGCCCTTAAATAAAAAACATTTAGCGAATATCCATTCACACTGCTGGAAAGAGCTACTCCGCAGAGTTGAGAAATTTCACACTCGAACGGTGACATTTGTATGGTAGGCCAGGCATGAACTTGCCCACCATCATACAATATATGTACTGTGTTTATTTATTTATTTATTTATAACAACAGTCTCTTGTTTATAATTATATTCTTGTAAATTCTTTTAGTTGTCTACGGTAGTAGAAATAAACTGTTGTTGTTTTTTGTCTGTAAAATATGGCGATTATCACATTGAAACTTGCAAGTGTCTTTGAAGGCGTCCTTTTGAGCCGTGTTAGCGGATTTTCGCTTACTGGTCCCAGTCGAAAGTTAAAAAAAAAATAATGAAAGGGTCTAATGTATCACTGCTGAAAATGTCAGGACAGCAAATAACCAATCAGATTATAGTGATCTACATTGGTTGCTTTAAAATATTTTAGGTCGTCATGGCAACGGGAGGAGCAACTGGTGGGCGTGTAATCACGTTTATGCCACCAATACCGCCAGGTACTCCTGCTGCACCCACTGTTCTGACTGGAGCCCCAGCTGCTGCTGGACCTGGTAAGAGAAGTCAATCTTCAGCACTAATATATTTAAGGGAGGTAATTTGTTAAAATGAACCCTTTATACAGACTGCCACATATGGAACAGTATGTTAATTTATTGCTCGACGCCTTTGTCAAGCTATTGATTCCTGAAAAGGGCAAAACAGCTGTCCATGGATGCCATGGGGACCAATTGCCCCTGCCGTATTTAATGATTTTCTTTGAAACGGCTATTTTTTTTAAACGGCTGTTTGACAAGTTATGTAAGACAATCTCTCTTTGAACTGTTCTCATTTTTATGCCATATTCTTTTAGCCAGCAGTTTTGACCTTGAAAAGAATCAAAAGAGATGGGTTGTGATCGGGATTTGCTTGAACAGACTTCTGTTGCCAGTCCTCAGGGATTTTGTGGCTCAAGAAATTCCCAAACACTACACATCCTTGAAGAGTGCACATGGAATTGACACTCAAGTCTATGGAAGACATAAGACTCATGATGGGCCATCTCAGCTGAACTATGGAAGCATTAACAATAACTGGGGGAATTTTAAGAAAAAAATGCGTTCATATGATTACAAAGTTGGAACGGCTGAAGACTTGGGTAAACTTTATCTTGAGGCACACATGGCCAAGTTTACAGGTACTCAGAACGAGTCGAGTGACTTGCCCTTTCGGTGTAACAAATAATGTACGCCATTAGTTTCCCTATCGGTCTGTCTTGTAAGAAAATTCGTTTCGTGCTTTAACGTACGGTTGCGAAAACTAGATCACTCTTTCGGAATATCACAAATTCCTTCCAATATCAGAAGACAAACTGAGGGCCAAAAGTTAGAAAACTAAACTGAAGAAAGTCATCTACCCTTATTCAATGAGGATCATTTAAGGTTTTTTAATAATAGAACTACACAGGTTCAGGGACGACAACGCAACGCTAAATAATCCAGCACCGCATCGAAAAATTAACAAGGGTCTTTCATGAGTGATTCATTCATAATATAATGCTTATATTAAACAAGATAATTTTTCCATAACATTCTGACAAAATGACTTTCCAAGCGCGATAGATTTAACTCTTAACAGTGTGTAAATATAAAATTGTTGTATGGTATAGTTTCGCCTTTTTCTTAAGTTTGGTACATTTAAAACTTAAACAGAACTTGCTCGTTATTTCTATGTTATCTCTCTTACAACACGTAGCATCACCTTAGATGGAAACACAAGAAACATTTGTCAGTTTAAACTTGTGGTGTAAACCCTGCGTTGCCGAGGGGAGGGGGGGGGGGGGTGGGGGGTGTAAGCAAGGCTTCACTTTACCTCTTTTGTTACAACTATTCCCGCTTTTGTTGTGTCATTCGATTATAACGCAAACTGATATTACTTCAACAAAGACTTGCATGTGAAAAACAGAACGTTTCCTATCGAAACAAAGTCAACTTCATCCTCAAGTTCACCCGAAGGCTGAAGGGTTAACCTGGAAAACAAAGACCTGCCTCTCTCCTTCTTTAAACCCAGCAATAACTGCAGAGCCATTTTTATGCTAAAGGTACAGGGCTGCTTCTTTTTGGGGATCGTTTTAACTCCATACTTACTCCAAACATGGAGGTAACTTTCTGACACTGGAGTTATTGTTACCCTTCTACTTGCGTCAGTTTACCGCTAACATATCGGAAAATAACTCCTTCTGGAGTTAATACAGCTCGAGAAAAAATAATGAATATAGTGTAAGCGGATGACATATATAACTCCACCTCGGTAGTCCTAACTGTTTGAAATGCACTGTGTATTTGTAGGATTTGATAACACATGTGACCTGTCAGCAGTCCTGGGGATTCTGGAGAGGGCGTCTGTTTTTCACAATCGTGTCCAGACCAATGCCAAGGATGTGCGCTCTAAAGTAAGAAATGAGTGGGGACACTGCAACTTTGACCACTGGACTGAGCTAGAGTTCCAGAACAGTTTTCAACTTATGGAGACCATGGTTCGTTCACTGGGGCTACCAAAAGCTGACGAAGACAAACAACTTGATGAACTTCAAGATTGGGAAACTAAGGGTACGTATTACTGAACGGGTAAGGGACTGGACGTAAATGTCAACTTTACATTATTAAGTTATATCAGATGTTCCTTGGGGGGGGGGGGGGGGGGGGGAGGGCGGCTTAATTACAGACATGGCCAGAAACATAGAGGGCGTTTGTGTTTATTGATTTGTTTGGGGTTGTATTAATTTACTAGATGGCAATCTTTATTTATAGGCTTACAACTGTGCATGGGCTGCCCAGTGGATAAAGATTTAATGAAGCTTATCAGTGTTGAAGTTTGCAACCTGGAAAAGGAGGTGGATAATTTAAAGCAATCCAGCGCCGATGAAGCCAACAAGATAAGTGCTGCCCTTCAAATTATCAGAGACGAAATTGATAACTTTGACAAGCGAATAACTGAGATTGAAAGAAAAGTGGAGGCAGAACGAAACGAGCGAGTAGAAAAAGAGGAGGCTTTGTCGGATGCAATTGCAGATATTTCAAGTAACGTTGTAGAAGTAGACAAACGTATAGATGCTAATGAAGGGGACATTTCTCTGTTGCAAGAAAAGCAAAGCGATTTAGAAACAACTGTATCGTTTGTTACAGATGAACAAGCTCGTTTAACTGCTGATATAGGGGCTTTAAAAAAGGAGCAAAGTCAGTTAGATGCGAGGGTTGACGCCCTAGAAAAGGGGAGCTCTAAGACGACAAATGCTAAAATTTTTCAAGTACCCAGCCGCAATCGTTGCTTTTGTGGTCGCGATAGGGAATTAGAAGCAATTGTAGCGCAACTAAAAAACACCCCAAATGGTTGTATTCACTCAGCTATTTGTGGTCTCGGTGGTGTTGGTAAAACGTCTCTCGCTGTAGAATTTCTTTGGCGAAATGATAAAGAATATCCCGGGGGTATATTCTGGATTTCTGGCGAAAATAATAATCTTTTTCAAAGGACCGTCGGGGAGATGGCGCGCCAAATTGGAACGTTCGAAAACGATTTTGACAAATCCTTGTCGAGGACCCTTGACTGGCTTGGAAAACGCGACGATTTATGGTGTTTGGTCGTCGATAATCTTGACGAGTTAGAAGTGTCCCCAGAAATGCGTAAGCTGCTCACTGGTCACTGGAAATATATGGCTCGTGGTCACATCATCATAACAACAAGAAGGGAGGTTTCAGAAATTGGAGAAGAAACAGAAATTGACGAGCAGTGTTGCATTGACTTGAAATGCTTAACGGAAGAAGAAGGCATTCAGTTCCTGCGGCTGCGAACGGGGAAAGATCAAGGAGAAGACGACGACTTGCGTCAACTGGTCAGAGAACTTGGAGGACTGCCATTAGCTCTTGATCAAGCTGGGGCCTATATACGAAATGTTAAAAAGTCCATAAAAGAGTATGTGAAGAAATACAAAGAGCAGAAACTGCAACTCTTGAAAAAGAAAAGAGCCAAACAATTCGTCGAAAACACCTCTCCTGAGCGGCTAGCTGTCCACACGACCTGGATTTTGAATTTTAAACACATTAGCTCAGAAGAGTTGGAACTTGGTGAAGCTCCCATTCTTTTTATGCAGGTCTGTGCTTTTTATGGCCCTGATGACATTCCATACGAATTGATCAATGAAAGGCTAAAGGAGGATGACAGTTCAGAGAGTATTTGTCCATGGGATCAAGTTGAGATAGTGTCCCTTCTTACCAAGTTTTCCCTGTTTCAACGGTACGGAACAGATTCGTTCAGTGTTCACCGTTTAGTACAAGAAGTGATTCGAAACCAGCTGGAAAAAGAACAAACTGAGTTCAATGTTCTCTCTCGTGCATTACGTGTCCTTCACCATGCGCTGAAAGATACTTGCTCACCGGCTGAAGTGTGCGAAAGTTTCGTTGAAGACGCTGTTTTTAGTGTCGAGAATCCCCCTTCGTTGCATTTGTGGGGTAAATTGGCCTCGCATGCTGCCTATCTGCAGGAGCATTTGTCTAATTTTTCAGTGAAACATGGATCAGCAGCCCATACGTTGCTCTATACAGAGGAAGCCGTACGTGTTTTTAACGAAGCTGGGATCTTTTTCAGTGTGTCTCAAGAGAAAATCAAAGCTCAAGAAGTTCAAAAATTTAAACTGGAATTCCTTGTAAAGCTACAAAAATCTACTGAAGACAACAGCGCGAAACTGCCAAACTATTTTATTGATATTCCATTAAAAGACAGGAACCGCAAGCTGATATCGCACTGCATGAGGCAAAAGGCGTCGGAAGGAGATTTCGCGGATGAATCCGATTCAGTTCGTGAAGAAAGGGAGAAGAAAGCTAACCACCTCAGAGAACAAGGAAACTTTGCAGTAAAAAATAAAAAATTTGAAGAGGCATTAAGGCTCTATTCGGACGCTATTGATTTGACGGCTAACGACCACCGACTCTTCGCCAACCGCGCGTTTTGCTATTTGAAACTTGGCAAGTCACAGCAATCCCTAGACGACTGCGAGAAATGCCTTTTGGTAAATCCTGGTTACAGTAAAGCACTTTCACGCAAAGCTTGGGCTCTCGAAGATCTTGTTAAAGGAGGATCGCCTCACCTGATGGGACAAAAAAGAGCAGCAGTGGCTTTAGCAGTCCATTTTGACTCCGATCTTCGCCAAGACAAGAAATTTTGTAAAATGTTTCCAGAGGTAGATACTCATTCGAGTAAAGAAATAAGTAATTCTGCACATTTGGCTTTTGCTCTGATGACAACACAAGGAAGTGAAACTCTGTTACTGCATGATGGTGAGTACAATTTACCTCAGTTCGTTGCCTTAAAAGACCTGCAGATCGTCGGCCTTGGACAGAGAGTCGTTTTCAATTGCAAAGAGGTGTTTACAATTTCCAACTCCAGCTGTTATTTTGAGAAAATCCGTTTCTCAAAACGAAGCGTTGGCCTTCTTTGTCAATTCAACACTACTATTCACTTAAAACATTGCGAAATTTCTGGAGGATACTCTAGTTGTGAAGACTATCCAGAATGTAATGGCGGGCCAGGATGTGTAGCGGCCTCTTTAGGTAAGCCTGCTTGCGATCGCGCCGGCAAGTTTGGACAAGCAGGAATAAAATCCGGTGTCGGTGGTTTTCCTGGAGTGTCGATTGCATTTCAGAGCTCCGCGCTTATTGATGACTGTGCAATTCACGACTGTGGCGGTGGTGGCGCTCTTGTTAGTGCAGATTCCCGCATGGAGGTTAGAAAGTGTGAGATATACAAAAACCACCAGGCTGGTTTAGAAGCAAAACTAGGCGGAAAACTTAAAGCATACGAAAACAGGATATACGGTAGCAATTTTCATGGCATTCTTATCGGGCCGAATGCAGGAGAATGTGACATCAGGGGAAATAAGATATTCGAAAATGCAAGAGAAGGCATTCTTGCACAGAGCAACGAGAAAACGATAAAAATACATGAAAATGATATTCATCACAATGGGCCCTTCGGTCTTTCTCTAGATGACAATTCTCATCTTGAAATACGTAACAACAAAATATTCGATAACGGCTTCTGGGGAATTCTTGCCAAATCTCGAACTTCTGCAAACATAACAGAAAATGTTGTCTTTGCCAACAAATGTGGTGGTATTTTCATTGGTATAAATTATTCTGGACGTATTTACTTAGAATCCAACATCGTTCGAGACCATAGCGGTCCGTGGCTAGAGTATCAAAAGTTTCCCAAAGAGGTTTGCTTTGAAAATCTCGAGTCTGCGTTTCCTCATCTTCCACATGGAGAGAGGCAGGTGTACTCTAAACCACCCATCCTCAGCCGTAACAAAGAATTTAACAACGAGGAGGGCATGTATTACCCTAAAGAAGTGATTGAGCGGTTTAACACCGGTTGTACGTTTTGTCATCTCACAAAAGGAGTGGTACCTCGCCTTAGGAAGTGTCCGACTTGTCATATTGCATCTTATTGCAGTAAAGAATGCCAACAAAAGCACTGGCCCATACATAAGACTTTATGTATCACTCTGAAAAGTCGATATTCCGTAACGGTGAAAGTGTCTCCCTATTTTCCCATGAATGAAAACGTAATCCAGTTTCGGCAATTTGGTACTCATTTAGAAGGCATTGGAACAGGCCCTAAACCAAACCGTAACAGTCGCCAAACGTTCATCGTAAAGATTCAAACGGGACATCTCAATAGCCACCCGTTACAATTACTGACTGTCTACGACAAGAGCCTCACTCTAGATGGCAACATCCAAAGTCCAGAAATCTTCAGCGTTATAATGGAATGTGGGGTCCTGGGAAAGTTAAATAAATTCACAAGCAAAAAAGCCTTTTTCTGGGCCATGTTTACTGACAATGGAGAAAAGCTGACAGTTTTACTTGATCAACTGGCTCCCTACCAAAAATGGTAACTATTTCAGGAACACGCCACTACCAGTGTCAGTGAGTTGATAAGTGGCGGAGAGCCCCCTCTAGGATCCCTAAAATTAAATAAACACCCGGGGCGTTTACTAGATCATTTACGGTAAACAAAAATGCCAGCTTGGATTTCAGACTTATACCAGTTCAAAATTTCCCAGTGGCGGATCCGGGGGAGGGGCCTGGGGGCCACCCCCTTATTTTTAGATCAAACTGAGGCTCGAAGGGCCGACAAAAAAATTTTTTTTGGAGGCCGCCCCCCCCCCCCCCCCCTCGTTATCTCAGGGTCGAGATGACCGGGTACCCCCGTTGTCTTAAGGTCTGGATCCGCCACTTTTTCCTGCCATGTTCCGATGGTTAGTTGCGCCCTTACATCGTTTAACCGTTCGACGTTATCTTTACACCACAAAAGCAATTGAAAGCTTGGGCTGACTGAATCAACTCTTTTCTAACGTAAACATAAGGCTTACCGTAACGCATTTTGCCTTTACTAATAAGACCTAATGTACCATTTTCAGAAGTTATTTAGAGTGACTGAGAGATCTAGTACTTCTTTGTTGGGTTCTAAATCCCTAACGCTGTTGCTCTACCCAGCGAAAAGGAAAAGTACACAGTTGACTCGCTCGCCAACGTTGATAGACAGCGTAATAGAGTACACATCCGCATAAGAACCTATGATCTCGGGGTTCAGTCTGATCTAGTTCATATTTACCGGGTACCAAGAGAGAATCTCTCTCGTCACTGGGTACTTGGTGAGAAACTAGCCTGAAAATGTTGTTAAGATACGTTTCAGAAATACTATACATTATACATGACCAGACTGAGGTTTAATTGACAGTCAGTGTTTTATTACTTACGCTAAGCTGCTGTATGGCTCTTAGAGTTTGTATGGTCCAGCACACCATAGTACTTTTGATTACATAATTTGCTGTATTGGTTTCTTATTCTGGTACTCTTTCTTTTTATAGTTATAAAAACATGTTTTTCTTATATAAGAATAGGAACTATTATTTATTCAAAATATTTCTCCTGTTCTGATTGGCTCAAATCCCATGACAAGCGTTGGCCAAATTTGGAAGACATTTGTGATATCTGGAAAATGACGGCAATAGTACAGGGTAATCGCTAGAAGAAGGGACGGTAACCGAGAGGCCCTGGGGACGATGTTGCGTTGTTTTCGTACAGCAGTACATAATGGCGCAACATTGGACACGTTTCGCGAATAAGAAAAAGCCCAACAACGCCTAAAAACATATTGAGGAATATCTGCTAGACTAGATATCCCTCTTTAAATATACTGAACTTGCTGAGAAACAAGCAAATGATCAAGATGAGAGCTTAACATCGATCGAGGTAAGCAAGTTTTGACTAAGGGATAAAACCCAATTAGCAGAAAGAATCATGGGGAATTTAAGCAGCGATGTTTTTGAGTGACGCTCGTCAACCGGAAGTTAGCCTTTGCCTTTTTAAATAAGCTTTTTGACGCTACCATATTTGTATTGCCAAGTGTCTTAACACTGTCTTTCGATTTGCCCAAGTCAAGTCAAGTCAATTTTTATTTAAACTCACACGGAATATTAGTACAAATCAGTGCTTTTAAAGATAAAAATAAAAGATTGTGAAGAAGAAAAAGAATTTTTTCAATTTTAGGTTCATTGCGCAGAGTTTGGGACACCTAAGTAGTTCGTAGAACTAACCGAGTAGGTGACCCAAAACAAGAATACAAGTAGAAGGAATACAGTGACAAAATAGTTGTTTTAGATTATGAAGAACAACTCATAGGAGAACTCATAAGTATTTAAGAATTGAAAACAATGTTACATTACAGCTGTGTATCGTATTTAAACTTAAGAAAGGGTTTAACAATAAATGATTTACATGGACAGATGTGCAAACCAACGGTGTATTGTAAACCCACATAATACTCGGTAAATCAAGGGCACCCAACGTAGGTATCCACCTGAAGACATTATAAACACTTTTTAGGCTATCCAGAGTATTCTTAGATCTCTAGAAATGCATTCTAAACGACGGTATAGAATTTATGTCTGTTCCGTCATCCTAATGAGGGAAACTTGAGTCTTTTCGAAATTATAAGGGGTTCAGTATTATTTTCCCGAAAATTTTAGATGCAATTTAACATATTACGAAAGTGAGAGTTTCTTATTCATCTCTCCATCAGATTTTTGAACCCGAAAAGTTTAGGTTTCCGTTTTTCTACAAAAATAGTGTAACCTGGGAAGTGAAATGAGAAAACTTTAACTTCAGAAAACCGTAAGGAATTTATTAGATAAGTTTCGAAAATTGTACATGAATGGAAATGTCATATTAAAATTTTTAGCCCTCCTCAAGTGATAGAAAATTTTAGGCAGTATTTGCTTCTCCGAACAGATATTTTACAGAAAACAGTCGTTGGGTGCCCCTGGTAAATTTCCCTTAACTTGGCCATTGACATTGGTACTGAATATGTGTACTTCAATTAACACTTTACGTGTTGTTTTGTAAGAGTTTCAAATGAATTAGTATCGATTAGATTTGTCAATTTCATTGTTTGGGGAGTGAGATTCCTCTTTTTTCACAATTTTATTCTCTCAGGTTTTACTTTGAAGTGCAAAAAATAGGGTGGCTCTTAACTCCTCTTCAACAACATTCTGGGGCCAGTTGCACAAAACCTGATGTCAGAGGTAACTGCTAATTAATCTGCCGGCGTTAAAGTTAAGAGTTTGAATGGGTTGAGCCTCAGACGTTAGCATATTATGTCTAAAATCAAGTTTTATGCAACTGGCCCCTTGATCAGCATAAGGAGAAACTAAAAGGGGTCACAATTAAACCACTTGTTTATGACATGTTGTTCGAAAAACGATTTAGCCCTCAATCAAGCACGCTGCACCTAAGTGTAAAACTTAAATGTGGAACAATTTAGCTGAATTACTGACTGTTAATTTTCTGACACTTACTGTAGAGCTCAAAAAAGTTGCACATTTAGCAATCTTTGGTCAACACTTTTTGCTTAACGTTTTGTTGCACATGTTTTAGACCTCTGTAGACTCTGTTTACAGTCTCCTATTTTCTGTAATATCATCAAGATCGAGTGCTTATCTCTACGGGCGGTAACCACGGTTTAGAATATATGCGACTCAAACCAAGCCGCGTCTAAGAACCTGCATTTTCCCAAGTTAGCCTAAACAGGTTTTTACTTAAATGGTAATTAGCCACAAATTTAGGCTATTTATTGGGCGGCTCGTAAGGGCAACGCCCAATCATAGAATGGAGGCCGCCTCATCTGTGCAGCAAAAAGACAAAATGGTGGACAGAACTACCAGAAGGCTGTGCGTGTCCCATTCCTTTTCAATGGCGCCGAGATCTGCGGAGAGGGGACGGGTTATTTCAGGTCATCTGGCGAACACATTTGGAAGTCGACTTGGAACGAACTCAAAATTATTGCATGGAGTTAATATTAAGCCTATATCTACGCCGAATGATTATCTAAATAGTAAAAATACAGTATTCGAAAATCGACATTAGCTTGTGCGGGAGCTGCAGAAAGTTGCAATTCTCTCTCTGCGTGTGGATCGAAAGTAATATAAGAAAGAATATACTCTTTGTATATCGTCCGGTTAAGGAGAAACGTATTCACGTGGATAGTTAGAAGGGCTTTACAGTGCAACATCGGACAGAAAAACTGAAACTTTATTTGCCTTGCGACATTTAAAGAACAGAAATTACCGGGTACTGTTAAAAAGCCACCAAAACTGACACTGTCACATTTTGTAAGAGTAGAATGACAATAATTTTTGGAATTTCCGGTTAGATCAGATTAGTCACGCTAGTACTGTTATATGCTATATATATATTGGTGGCAGAGGCATGGGGGAAGGGGTGGCCTGTGTACAGACCCCTCGCCCCTCCCCTCAGGAAAAATCTGAGGGAAGGGGAGGGTCTGTACACTGACAGGGGAATGGGTTGAGTTGTGGAAATGTCCCAGTTAAAAATAATGCCAATAGCTTCTTGCTTCAAAAGGCTATCTCTACCCTATTCCACGGCCGCCCAATGAACCCCCACTATTATGGGGGTCTTGTTCGGTTCTTAAAATAGGTTCTTATTTTCTGAAGAAAAAGCTAAGGGTATTCACCTAATTGCTTATATAAATGACTGCATACTATTACATTGCAGTTGGAGTAAATAAGGCACCAATGTCTCCAAAGAGGATCCTAAATGTTGAGTTACCTTATTTGCACAAGTGTATAAAATCTTTTTTATAGATTATAGATTTTAGAAAATAAGAAACTGCTTTTAACATTTTAGGCTAAACAGGATCTTGGAGGAGGCCTGCATAGCAAATTTTAGCCTAACAGGTTTTAAAAGACCAGGTTCTTAGTCCCAGGTTTTTACTGATCTTCAACCTTTACTATTCCAGATATTACTATTAACTATTGTATCGCTGTTGAGAGGATCTTTGTCTAGAATTGTAGGGCATTTGTTTCTAATGCAAAAATGCTTTGCATAATTAAAACTGTATGACCTGTTGTATTGCAGGTATTTTCACCAATAATTTTAGGTTCAATTTTACAGTACCACTTAACCTTTATAAGTCAGTCAATGATATTAAGGTAATAATCAGTCAAAGAAGGAAGTTTAGGACTATAGTTTAAAACCCAAATCAGCTTATAGTTGAATAACTATTTTTTTTTCGCAGTAGTGCACTTAGCTTTGTGATTCTTCCAATCTGCTTTTTGGCATTCTTTGAAAAAAAATAATAAAATAAAAACAAGAGGGCTAGTTAGTATTTCTTGATAAAGTAAATTAAGCACCACTATTCTGTTGCTCTTAGTTGTATACAAAAATTTAGTGTCTGCTTAATAGAGAAAAAAGATTTGAATACATTGCACAATGTTTGTAAACAATTAGCATTCAATGGTATCTCTAGATACTTAACATATAAAATAAATATTAATAATCGTAATTATAAAAGATAACTCCACTAGCATCTTTAAAAAGCAAATAGATATAAAAGCCTTCTTCATTGCGCATGAAACCATGTATGCAATTTTCTTAAGATGATAAATATACTGAACACACATATATGCATGTCACAATGTAATGGAAGTTGAAATTAAAATTAAGTCCTTTAGCCTGTACTGTTCATGCTGCTTCCATTGGATGTTGGTTGCCATATCCCGCACCTAACCATCAGCAATACTGTGACCCAAAAAGTTGACAGGTTAGGCCACAGGAGGAGAAGGTGGATCACGAGTTACCAGTAAATTAAAGCAAGGGCCACACTTAAACCAACCCACGGCCTGGCCATTACCCCACGCATGCGCACAGCCATATCACATGGGCAGTGGCAGCCATGGAGAGCTGTTTCGCTCTTATTTGGGCTCATCAGCATGGCATAGCCGTCAGTCAATGAACGGGGAAAACCCGTGTGTAAAAGACCCTTTACTGCCAAGGCGAGTCCTTTAAGTGCCAGCTCCACACAACACATGTGGGAGCTGTTTGATGGCAACTGTACAGTAGTTCTCTCACGACATGCACGGAGAAGAAAGATCATGGGTTTGGTCTATGTGTGCCCCTTGCTTTAAGTTTGTCTTTCGAAAATAGTGAACTAAACTGTTCTACTGCATAAAGAATTCGAAATCTCGACCTTGCATAGCAAAATTTTTTTGAATATTGAAGTTCGTGTTTTTGTCTGAAGTTGCACACACGTCATTTTGCATAAAATGTAGTGGTCTTATAAGCAAACTTAAAATCATTGAAAAATCATATTAAAGTCCACGAACATTCAACATGCAGACTCATATTTGGTCTCTTTTTAAAGCTAAAAGAATTTATGGTGTGCCAATGAAGCCTTCCAAATTATTTAATTGCTTCAAAGACAAAAAAATTTTGTGGCGTTGTTATTTTTCTTAGTGGCATACAATGAAAAATTCAAGCGGGAGAATGAGCAGCCATTCGCATATGCTGCAAATGCAAATAAGGCGTGATGAACACGGGACTCACAAGCACGCACATGGCTCGTGGATTGTCTGTTCTTTATTATGTGTTCGCTCGAAAACAATGCATTCTCTGTTCTACATTACGTCATAAGTGATGCCTTACATTACTCCATGTTACATCGATTTGAGATTTTTTCTGCCCCAGGAACAATTGCACACGGCCTTATTAGGCTGCCGCCCCGCAGCCTTGCATCTTCGCGAGGCTGCTCGTTGGCAATTAACGAGTTTAAAACAAAGGAAAATAAAACTTATTTACCAAGGATAAAATTGAACCACAACATATACTTAAAAGTGTTTGCTAAAACTACTCCTGGGGCTTCACCTGGTTTCACCAATGTAAAGAGGAGGGCATTGGTGGCAGGACATCCAGTAAACAAGAATCTTGGAATGCCAGATGAAATGGTCATGGATGGAAAAGGAACACTTAGGGCCTCGTATCTCAGCCAATCAGATTGCAGAATTTGCAATATCATGCAACACTGTAATTGGATTCTACTAATTAAATATACAGTGGAAGCTCTCATAAGCGAACACCCTCAAAACTCAAAAAAAGGTGTCCATAACTGGAGCTGGCTGCAGAGTTTGTATGAGTTAAGAAAAACAGGCTTTTATGAAAGTGGCTGTAAATAGAGCTGTCCGCTAATGAGAGTGTCCATTAGGGCCAATATGCTTAGCTTGACAACTCGCTACTTTCTTGCTGCAGTATTTTGTAATCCTGCATTGGGTACAGAATTTCAACTTGCTTTCCTCAACTTTCTTAGTGCATGCTGAATTACCGCACCTAATTGAAGCATTTGAATGTTGTTGGTATATGGCCAAAAGTTCATCTTTCAGGGGCAGTCTTAATGGATTGAGGAAAGAAAGCCTTCTTGCTTCAGCATCTTGACCGAGTTCATAATACTTTCTGAACTGTTTCAGGTTGTCATATTTGAATATATGTGCAAGATAATAGCAAACATTTGGATATGTCGTCCAGCAAGTAGGGGCCTCAGCCAGATACTCCTTTAATATCTTCTCTGCCCCGTCTCTCAGTTCTTTTTGGGTCCAAGACTCATATTTTGAGATTTTTATTGATACAACTTCACTAGATTCCTTACTAGATTCTTTTGTAATAGAGCCCACATAAGAATCATGTAACATCATTAAATAATATCCAAGCCCTCTTTTAGAGTCAAAGTAAGATGGGCAACATTCAAGAGAATGCTCAAAAGCTTCCGCTGCCTCCTCATAGGCACCTGCAATACCATAAAGTCCTCCCAAAAGCCAGTATAAAACATGAAGCCAGCTACTGCAGTCTTCATCAAACTTGAAGGGATCTTCAGCAGGAGTTCTGTTAGGTTCAGCTTCTTGGATTAGATGAATCAAGTTTTTAATGCACATTACTTTCTTGCAGTCAAGTTTGCTGCTGTCAGAAGACAACTGTTCCACAACTGGCTGTAAGGCAAAAGATATAACAAGGCCTTCAAAAAAACAAGGATTTTTTTGCAACTCTTTTTCACAAAGTTGAAAGATCTGAGGCAATATTGCAAACTCAATTGGAAAAGCTTGAAGTATAGAGTTCTCAGTCAGGTAGCCACGAGCTAAGAGGGAAATTCCTCTTCCATCTGTAAAGTTACTCTCATAAAGTACTTCAAATCCTTTCTTTGCAAGTATAAAGGCTTGAAGGTATATTCTTCCTGTTGGGTACGATTCAAATTTCCTCAGCATTTCCTCGGAAAATGCAACAGGCTGAGGAATTACAAAGGGATGTAAATTTTTCTCGCATTTCTGCTTCTGTTTCTCCTCTATGATTTCAAATTGTTGATTCTGATCCTCTTGAGGTAGTGAAACATCATCCTGACAAGCACCAAGCTGTGTACATTGTTCAAGAAGCTAAATAAATAAAAATGAGACAAATTAGCAATGCAAACAACCTCAACAATTAAAACTGGAAAAGCTGATGAGCCAAACCAAATCAAAATGAGATAAGATACAGGATTGTGCTAAAGAGCAAGTGTGGTGGTATTTACCATAAATGATCTTATTGATGCCCACTCCAAAATAAACACCTCTCATCTAATAAATAGCCCCTCAAGGCTGTTAAAATTGTATTACCCGTAGACACCCCTTTCTAATACACTGTAGATGCCTCCTATGAGAATTGCTCCAATATACTAGCACAATTACGGTAGCAAAAAGGAGGATAATTATTTAATTAATTCAATGTCTTGCTTGATTAACAAGGCTAATTTCATCTTGTTCAATGTCAAGTTCAAAGCAAGGATAGACTAACGATGGCAACACAATGACCTTAAGCAAGGATTCTGACATCGATGTGGGATTTGAAAGAGCGATATGGATCTGAGTAGACGACCTAGATGTGTCAAATGATGGAGTGGATATTCCACTATTTTTAAACTCTTTTGATATTTTTGCTGAAAGCAATAATTGCTAATTACTAAATACTACTGGTAATTAATAGCTTATTAGTTTTGTTGAGCTTGCTCGAGTTACAGTGAGAACAAATGCCTCGCTCTTTTAAATGCCTCCCATCTATTAAACACCCCAGCTTGGACCTCAAAAATTAGATGCCCAGGGCATCTATTATGTAATTTACAGTACCTGCAATTTAGACAACATATTGCAACATAAACGTACAAAAAAAAAAAACAAAAAAAAATGTGACTTTGACAGAAAAACTTAATGAAATTTTCACTCCGCAAGCCTGGCAAATGCCCAGCAAAAATCCCCCTAATTGGTTGCTAAAAAGTTGTAAACTTCAACAATGAGTTTCATTCTACCTGAAAAAAAAAGAACATTTTTGGTTTCTACCCTTCAGCTTTATTGATAAGGCCTTTCTGTTCCCTGAAGTGCAGTTCTCTCACAGCATTGATGCATTCAGGCCTACTGTTTTTCTGTTCAGCAGATACCACTGAGTACATTTTATAGGTGTTATAAATAATTAGCAATAAATTAATGGATGAGGATGTGAAGAATTATTTACATTGAGGAGGATTCTATAGTTAACATCCTCTAGCCTGAAAATGAAATTGACAGAGGGTCTAATGCTCATGCAGCCTCGTTTTTAGTCAAATATACCATCTAGCAACCTCATTTCAAATCAAGTTACTATCAAATCAATGGTATATTGCTCATGTCTTCCAAATTTGGTCAGGGCAGGTTGGTTATCAAAAATTAGCTGGGGAAATGGAGCCATCAGAAATGGCGGAATATTTTGAATGAATAATAATGGTTACTGTTATATAACCACCAGTGAAATACTAGGTGAGCTTTTACTCAAATACAAGGTACATGACTGTATCTTCACATGTGAAAAGATCACTGTTGCTATGGCTACATAATAAATAGCACCTTTGGCAAAAAAGTAAACAAATAGAACATAACATGGCCACTTTGAGATAAAAATTTCTCTCTCCTTGTGTTGACAAAACCACGTAGTATGCAAAAAGCAGTAGGGCAGTCTATCCAGAAGGGTGTCATTTTCTAAAGAATGATACGAAAGGTTGGTTCTCCCAGGTATACCCTCCCCCCTCCCCCATCTAAACAGGCCCCATACAATCCAAGCTTACCTGTTTTGCTCTGATATCACCACTGGCAGAGGCTTTTCCTAGCCATCGCCTTGCCTTTGTGATATCCTTCATCGTCCCATTACCAGTTAGATAGGTCTGTCCTAGCTCTAACTGTGCCTCAACATCGCCTAATTCAGCCGCTCTTGTCAGATAATAAATAGCCTTAGCTGGTTGTGGTTGGCCTTCAGGGCAATCACCTTCGCGGTAGTACTTGCTCAATAGCTTTAGAGCAGTCAGCTTTGTACCACCAAGGGCGTTCCCTAGTATTTTCATCGTCCCAGCAAACCACCTACGGAACGTATCGCCTTCGTGACAACCGTCATCTTCATCAGCCGCCATCTTATACCATTTAAATGCTTCTTTGAGGTCTTCGTTCACGACTCCTTCGACCCCATACCGGTACATTTCCGCGAGATTGATTTGTGCATTTGTAGATCCTAATTCCGCGGCCCTGTGATACATTTCGTAAGCCTTCCGCTGACATAGTGTCGTTCCTTTCAGATCTAGCAATTCTCCAAGTTTTTCAAGGATTGCAGGAAGTTCGTAACCTCTTTCTACAGCAGCGTTGAGCCACCCAATCGCTTTATCTTCGTCTTTTGGCAAAAGATCGCCAAAACCTTCCGAGTAGGCTATTCCCAGATCTGCTTGGGCAACGATTTCGCCTTTCTTGGCTTTATCGATTAGATTTTCGATTGATCCATGTTTTTCAAAGCAGTACTGCTGAAACTCTAGGTTTTCAGGAATATGGAAAAGTTCATTTTGGGCTCAGTAAAAATGGTCGTAAGCGAAGCGTCAACAAATGAAAGAAAAACAGCTTCTACTGTAGTTCCAGTCTTTTCGCAGTTTGCCGAAGTTCGTCTCAGGCTCGTCCCAGGCATGTCTCCGCATTGAGTCTCCGCATAGCCTGTGAAAGGGAGATTGAGGACTGCGGACTGCGGACTGCGGACTGCGGACCGCGGACCAGGTATAAACTGAGTGTAAAACACGGACTAGGTACAAAACGCGGACTACGGACTATCTGGATAAAAACAGCTTACGAAGGTAAAAAGGAGGGAAACGGAAAGCGGACTAGCATAAAACAGTAGTCCCAGCTCCTTGCCTCACCGCAAAAACATTTCTTTAGCTGGTCACGCAGTCTATTCTCCCCAAAGTCAGAGTCATAAGGAGAAGGAAAGTATACTTCGCGGACAGGGAAGGTTATACCGCTACTCAAGGCAATTGAAAATGAAACTCTGAATTTTACAAAAAGGAGGAGTTAAAAGAGAATTCAATTTATAGTTTTAAACCAATAACAAGCATCGCATTAAAATAAAATAGTATTGGTGTTAGTCAGAGTAAAATTCTTATAGATGCCCCTATTCCATTTCAAATAAAGCCTTGGGGATATGAGAAAATGAGGAACTCAGAAGAGAAGGTCAATATAGGGGCATTCCGCGACGTAAAAAAGCGTTATTTGGAGGGGAGGGATCACTCACCTATACGTGAATAATAACCGAAATAAATCATCTAACGTTATATTCTAAGCGATTATTATGATGACATGATTTACACCCTAGCCTGCTCCTGACTATCCTGCGAACATGTACATCGCGTTTGTGACCCCTTTCATGATTTGTAGAGACCAAGACGAGGACTAAAAATGAGTGTATAAAATAGTATTTTGGTCAGGCTCGTGATCAGGATTCAGAGAACCGGTCGACACACCTCCACCAAGAATTTCTAGGAGCACTTATAACTTAAACTAATGTGTCTTGCTAATAAGCTATCTTTTGATCTTATTTTACCTCTGTTTTTACGAACGTAGTTCGTAGTCCGGATTTTATACCCAGTCCGCAGTCCGCAGTCCTCGTTTTACACCTTGTCTGTGCTTTATAGCCAGTCCATATTTTCCAGTCCGCGTTTTATACCTAATCCGTATTTATACCCAGTCCACAGTCCGTAGTCCGTAGTCCGCAGTATATGTTTTATACTGACCGTTTCTCCGCAGACTTGACGGTTGGCCCAATGGCAAAGCACAAAGACAAAATCAAAGTGTACCAACCATCAAATTTCAGCTCCACTAGCAGAAAAAACCTGCCGGAAAAAAAAAACGTAAAAGGGGAAAAACTCTCCTTTTTAGCCAAAAGAACTGAACAAAACGCAACATTTCAGGGAAAAAAATTAGTATTTTCATTACCGTATTGAGAAACATTCGCGTTCAAGTTACTGCCAAGGCTTCTCAGTTTTCCATCCATCATCAAGGCTACCAGTAAATGATGCAATAAAATGCTGTGTTTCTGACTTATGGAGGTATTTCAGGCATAATGCTGTTGTTTTGAGGAACCCTTTGACGGTGACGCTCAAAAGCATAACGCTCATAATGCCTACTCAAGCCATTTTCCATAAAACCCACCACTACCAAAAAAACCCTTTAAGGCGTCTTTAAGAGTAGACTAATCTGACTGGATAGTCCTGATTCCGCTATATAACAAAATGGAAAGCGCCCAACGTGCGCTCCGCCGTCCAATTCAACTGTAGTTGATTCCAGGGTTCTGATTCTTACACGCTTCCTCTTTCTAAGAAACCCCCCGCGTAGTTCCTCGAAATTGAAAGTGCTAAGCTCATGATTTATCTTCAAGTTCTGTTGATTAAGAAACAACGGTTTTGGCTGGTTATATAAATTTACTCATCACAGTTGATAGCAGCAAGTTCAGTTCACCGCCGATTATCAAGAGATTGAGCTGTGCTCTCGTAAGTTCGTTTCACTTCGATTTTATTTTTCATTCATGTGTAACCGTGCAGTCTGTAACGGGAAACCAGGAAGTTCCAAAACTAAGACGTATAGAGACCAAAGAACCTTTTTCTTCGCTATTACGAAAGACAAAATCCTTGCTTAGCGGTCGGTCGTTTGTTTTTGCCAGTCATGCTCATCATAAACGTTACTTTCCCCGCCAAAATTTTGCTTGAGAAGCACATCCTTCGGTTTCTATTAGAACGACTTTTATACCCAGTAGAAATAGGAAACCAGGCTTGTGTACATTTTTGGGGGTAAAAAAGTGTATTATGTGAAAGTTGGTGAAGCAAAATTTAAGTTAAATGTAATATCGGGCCTTTCGGGTGTTCCTAGAAAAATCAGATCTTGGACCGGGACTCGGGGATCAAGGATCTTTATGCGAGGGGGAGGGGGTGTGTTTTTCTCAAACCTTTTTATAGCCTGAGTATCAGGCCTTCCTAAGGGGCTAGGGGAGAGGAGATTTTTGCCCCTTTTCCCCAGAAACGCCTGATACTCAGGTTAACCTTTTTATCCATATCAATACATCGTTATCTATATAAATGGAATCGTAATCGGTTTCGTAAGATCGTCAAGATCGAGCGTTGAAGCCGGGTTCACACTTGCGACATAGTGATGGCGGAGAAGACTCTTCCGAGAGTCTCTTTCTTTCGTTTGCCTTTATTCGGTTTTGCTTCTTTAATAATAATAATAATAATAATAATAATAATAATAATAATAATAATAATAATAATAATAATAATCCTCAGAAAGGTGCTCAGTGTATGAACAGAATGATTGACTTGAGAGACTGACGCTCTAGGTGTATGGTTTGCGCCCGGCTGATGCACAAAAAGAACACCAGCAAAGACTGTGATAAAAGAGATAATAATAATAGAAAGGCGCGCAGTGTATGAACAGAGTGATTGACTTGAGTGACTGACACTCTAGGTGCATTTACAAATGTTGTTTAAAAGGTAGGCATTAACTTCCCCACAGTATACTTTAAAATCGCTACAGTTTCTAATATTTGCCAGAAGGACATGGTAACTTGGCAGCAGAGTCTTGAAAGGTGCCCCTCTCCGTTGGTATAATAAATTAATCTTGTTGCAACTCCTGATCGCAAAGTTCGCAGATGTTTAACTGTATCTAGGGGTACGTAAGACGGCAAGCTGGGGTAGTGGTTTTCAGTCGTTATTATTACTAGTAATAACCAAAGGTTAGGGAGTGCGGGCGACAATGATTGAAGACTGAAAATCGCTTTTGCTCCAACGCTGTGCTTTAAGGTTTTTTCGTATAAGTGATAAACAATGTATTCGCTCGATGGGGGCGAGGAACTATCCACAACCAATAAGTTTAAATGCTTTGAAAAAAAAAAAAAAAAACAGTAGTTTCTCTAGCAACCTTTGTGGCATTACAGGTGTGGTATGGAATCACTAATGAAAGGGTTCCCAAGTCTCCACTAAATAGTGGGTAAGTTGGGGAGGGAGGGTGTGTGTAAATGAGAGTGTTGTAGGCATAAAAACAAATAAAATTGGTTAATAGTTAAATAGTTAGAAAAAGCACCAATATTGAGCGACCAACAACTGCAATGCAGCCACGTCCAACACAAATATACAGTGCAAAGTAAAATGTTAAAAGTTAAAAACACCGATATTGAGCGACCAACAAACTGCAATGCAGCCACGTCCAACACAATACACAGTGCAAAATAAAACAAAAGGAACTGAAGGGTTAATATATAATATAATATAAAGTTAAGGACCTTGAACCGAGGGAAACAGGTTTTTAGGGCAAATAGATCGATTAGCTATAACCGTAGCAAGATGCCTGCAGCATTGACACATGAAAGTACTCAAAGGTCTTGGAAATAAAAAGTAAATGATTACTTACTCTAAAATACTTCAGATAGCCTCTGCAGTAGACCAATTAGCGAGCAAAAAAACTTGGAAACTCCTCAGCTAGTAGACAAAAATTCCTCTTCTCATGGATGTGGCCCACAAAAAGTAGCAAAAACAATTTTTTTGCTGCTCACACCATAGTTAATCGGCAGCATGATGACGTACAAAATGAGAGGAGTCTGGGGACGAACTTATCCCAGCTGAATGAAAACGAAAATGGATGAAAAAAGGGGGTTACTCTACTTAAAAATGACTTTTTTAAAAAATAGATAAATAAATAAATAAACTGCCAACCAGAAAATATAATTATCTATAATGTTATTTCGTTCTTAAAACTTTGAAAGTAGCTAAAAAGCCAGTTGCTGTTCTAGTGCAAAATGGGAGGAGCATGGGGACAAATTTATCCCAGCTAAATGAAAAAGGAAATGGGCGGGAAAGAAAAAAAAAGGGGGGGGAAGGGGTTAAACCCTCTTTAAAAATTGTTATTAAAGAAGATAAATTGCTAACCACAAAATATAATGATCTATAATATTATTTCGTTCTTAAGAACATTGAAAGTAAGGTAAAAAAATTTTGTAGCTGTTCTAATTAAAGGAGGGTGTTAAAAAGAATAACAGGGGATTCAAGTAAAAAAAAAAAAAAAACATCTTCCATAAAAAGAGGAAGTGAGAAAAGAAATATAGCAACAACAGCAACAACAACAAGAATACCCATCCTGAATTACTTCGTTCTTGAAACTTTTTAGTGTAGAATTCCAGGAAGTAGAAAAAGGTAATTTGCAGATAAAAGAAAACATGGAAGAGTAGGAAAGAGAAGGTTAAGAGACCCGGGTATATTGGGACAATGGATGCATCGACACCAAGGCTCTAAAAAGTTGTGAATCATCAGGGGCATAGCACAACTGAGCAGGAATGTTTCTAACCCGGTACCAGGTCATATGCCCGACATTCCCGTGTCGAGTCCAGGAAAGAAGGAAATTGAAGAAATAGGAAAAGACTGAGGGAGAATGCAAAAGAAAAGTTGTACTTGATAGACTCCACATTTTATTTCTCAAAATAATCTCTCTCGATCTCCTGCATACAGCTGTAGGTCAAATAAAATTAATCTAAGCAAAGTAGAGTAAATAAATTAGAGAACAAAATCTATATATATATATTAAAAAATAAATAAAAGGCACTTAAAAATAATTATAACAATAAAGAACTAGCGAAATAATATTATAGATCATCATATTTTGTGGTTAGCAATTTATCTTCTTTAATAACAATTTTTAAAGAGGGTTTAACCTCTCCCCCACCCCCCTCCTTTTTTTTTTCTTTCCCGCCCATTTCCTTTTTCATTTAGCTGGGATAAATTCGTCCCCATGCTCCTCCCATTTTGCACTAGAACAGCAACTGGCTTTTTAGCTACTTTCAAAGTTTTAAGAACGGTCTACTGCAGAGGCTATCTGAATTATTTTAGAGTAAGTAATCATTTACTTTTTATTTCCAAGACCTTTCAGTACTTTCATGTGTCAATGCTGCAGGCATCTTGCTACGGTTATAGCTAATCGATCTATTTGCCCTAGAAACCTGTTTCCCTCGGTTCAAGGTCCTTAACTTTATATTATATTATATATTAACCCTTCAGTTCCTTTTGTTTTATTTTGCACTGTGTATTGTGTTGGACGTGGCTACATTGCAGTTTGTTGGTCGCTCAATATCGGTGTTTTTAACTTTTAACATTTTACTTTGCACTGTATATTTGTGTTGGACGTGGCTGCATTGCAGTTGTTGGTCGCTCAATATTGGTGCTTTTTCTAACTATTTAACTATTAACCAATTTTATTTGTTTTTATGCCTACAACACTCTCATTTACACACACCCTCCCTCCCCAACTTACCCACTATTTAGTGGAGACTTGGGAACCCTTTCATTAGGGATTCCATACCACACCTGTAATGCCACAAAGGTTGCTAGAGAAACTAATGGTTTTTTTTTTGGTTTTTTTTTCAAAGTTTTGCTCCAACGCTGTGCTTTAAGGTTTTTTCGTATAAGTGATAAACAATGTATTCGCTCGATGGGGGCGAGGAACTCTCCACAACCAATAAGTTTAAATGTTATACTTTATTAAAAGGGAGACTTTCTTTTTTGGTTTCTCAGCTCTTCTGTTCCACTTCACTTCTCGCAAACAACTTCTTTCTTCAAGCTTAGTTCTTGCTCTTCGTAGTTTACTTTCTCTAAAAACCTTACTCCTTATTTGGTCATTGGTTTACATTAATAACAAGACGCTACGGAGCGTACACTTCGGCGTCGTGGTTGTGGAACTGATTAATTGTAAATGCGGACGAATAGTAAGAAATGAAATATGGTAAGAGTAAGGTGTTAATTTGTGAAATTATGAGATTTGCCAGGGTATTCTGAAAAGAGCAACATCCAAGAGGCCTACTTGCCAAAAACTAGCATTTCGGGACAAATTGTCTCTGAGATATTGGTCCAGTTATGCTCTGATGACTCCATACAAATCCTTCTAAATTTGACTTGGGTCTAAACGTTTAGACCTAAGTCAAATATGAGGTTACTGGCAGTGAATAACAAGTCTAACAAAACAAACAGTGAAAAGAGAATTCTCTATTTTTCTTAGTCACATGAGGCTACAAAAACAGCATAGCAGTCTCATGTACTGATTAAAGATATGTAAGGCATGGGTAAGGAGTCAATTACGTTGAGCATGGAATTGGCTGTTACGAGTTCGAATGTCTTGAGGATAATTATTCACTGACTATCAGCACGCAGGAATGTCGTATTAACTCAAGGGAGTTTAATACCAAAGGAACATAGCCTTTCCAGAGCTTTAAAACACCACATCCGCCAACACAAACTTGACTTGAACTTAAGTACAACTAAACAGCCTCTACCAATAATAACAAACTCTCACTTGAACTTCAGATATCTTACGGTTTCCGCCAACTTCTAAACACAGAACTTGAAAGCCTGTAGCCTTCGTCACACTTGACTAAACACAGCAGTCCAACTTGTGGGAAAAAAACGTAGTTCGTTAAAAGACCTCGCTTGGAACTTGTATACCGTTTGACATAAGGTTCTAGAAAATACTAAACGGACGAATAGTAGTAGCTTTTCGACATATTTTATGATTTCAGTAACTGATGCAAATCTGCTGACTAATGCTGAAATGTAAACATGCCCTAACTAATTATCCATGAATAATCCAAAAAAGTAGAGAACGTTCGAGAAAGTCACGCAACGCATGAAAGCAATTTTACTACGTAACACTCAATAAAGACAGAATGTCTTTGTGCAGCATTTTGTAACTTTAAATTCATCATAAAGTAGTTCGAAAGAAGGGCTCACTCGTGAAATGTTTTTTTTTTCGACACTCGAAGAGAAATTTCGCGTCTCTTCGCGGCCACTTAATTGAATATCCTCTATTTATTCCTCGAGTAAATTAAAGGCTAAACTCGAAGTGATCTCAAGATATCACAAAGTAGTCCGGTTTCATTTCGTGAAATAGCCGACACAAGCCGAAAAGTCGCGAACTTGCACGCCCAATCTTGTCCCGAAACTAGTGCATAATTTCATAACTTTTTTTCATATCCCGAACTACCTTGGGTCGCAGTAGCGCAATCGGCTAATCCCTCAACTTAGAGTCTCCTCTGATCTGACGGGTCACACAGGTGAGTCGGTTCAAACCCCGGGAAAGCCAAAATAATAATTCTTTCTTCCTCGAAAAAGTTAAAGAATAAATCAAAGAAATCGAAGTGATCTCAAAATATCTCGGACTAATTCGGCTCTCACTTCGTCAAATAGCCGAATAAAACCGGAAACCTACAGACTTTTCATGCCCAATCTTGTCAAAAAATTGTAACTTTGATACATTCCTGAGCGTCGCGAATCCTTTACTTCGCGCTCCGCCGAAGTAATAATGCGCAGGATGCATTTACGTTCTTATTTACATATGATTAACTCGTAACCTAAAATTTCTTTGAAAAGCTTTTCTTCAGATCTGTAGCAGGATAACTACCAAGGAAAACTAACCAAGTAAGGTTCAGTAAAAGAAACACACTTTTGCACAGTTACTTACAGTTGCTTGGATCTTTGAAGCTAAGCCTCAAAGGTACAAACCTCGTTAATGGTAAACAAAGGACAACTCCCATTTAATAAATGTGAAAACAAGACAAATAGATAGGACAAAACGTCCTACCCGTAATTAATCAATCCTTTTTTAAAAAAACGGAAAGCTTTGTCAACAAAAACAAGCCGTAAAACTTAGGCTTCCTTAGTTAATTCAGTCCTAAAATTGTCCATTTTAAAGATGAGTGTTTTCCGAGGGACACCAAGTCTGGGGACAAGATGTCCCACTCTCAAAAGGCAGGGGCACCCAACGAGAATATAGTTCAAAACCACATAAGCGTAGCATTGTTGAACGTACTTCTAGTATTGAAACGGTAGATAAAGGCTTATTTTTATCCCCTAAAAATTTTTCATCTGTTCGGATTTCCTAGCTGAAAGTATAGTGATCCGAAAATCATAGGGATCAAAATTTACCTTTTCGAAAATTTCAGCCAGAAGAAAGGCTTCCGAAAATTCTAGGTGACCTTTTTGGGGTAAAAATCCGTTACAAATGGGCAATTATACCACGTTTTTGATGTTCGAAAATCCTAGGAGAGGCAGGCAAGCAAGAAATTTTACAGAAAATGATCCGAAAATTCTAGATCTCAAATCGTCTTCCGAACAGATAATTTTCCGAAAATTGTCGTTGGGTGCCCCTGAAAAGGCACATTGTTAATATTTTCTTTCTAAATGAAAAGCTAATTTATTGGTAAATTGGTTATTTATCATGCTTCATTTTTAAAGGTAAACACTTAGAATGTTCTAGAACATTAAAAGCCTATCGATCGGATATTTATCGAACTTTCATTAACTTTCCATATATCTTTAAAATTTTGAGGAGATTAGTCCTGTGACATAAGACCGATAGCAGTTCGTCAATACCTTCATCAACTTTAATGTCTCCACCAACAACATCCTCCCCTGAAGTCGCCATGTTGGACATCGTGCCTCGGAAGACTAAGTTCGATAGTTTTTGAGAAGCTCTGATTAGTTGTTATGTCGTTATGTCAGAGGTTGTTCAAATTTGTTTTTACCTTGCATTACCGAAACATAACGACAAAACGACATAAAAGAAAGGACAGTTTTTCCTCATGTCGTTATGTCTACATGTTCAAACTACAAACATAACGACATAACGACCTTCTTGTGCCTTTATGCTTATGTCGTTATTTCGCAAGTATGCTTACCTGTACGGGCGGCCATCTTGGTTTCATATGCCCTCGGGTTTACGCCCCGCCCCCTAAGTAGTTTTACAATGTACAATGTTCTTTATTTTGAGGTAATATATCAAACATGAGATGCAGTGTTTCATCACCAGATGAAACACCGAGAAGAGAGTTGAAAATACGACGCGCAGCGGAGTATTTTTGACGAACTTCGAGGTGTTTCATCTGGTGATGAAACACTGTGTCGAATGTTTGATATTTCTTCTCAAACAAAATCATTTTTGAAGGAGAAATTAAGGATGCAAATACTAAGCAGTGTTTCATCCGATTTCCAAACACTCATTAAACATTAATTTCCTTTGTATTTTCTTAATGAATTATTAATGAGTTTGAGAAAGGGTAGATACATGATTAACCCAGTAACACATGGCCCTCAAGTTTTGACACTCATCCGAGATGGCCGCCCGTAACGCAAAGCGCTAAACGAAAACGCAAAGCGCTAGACGATCTTACAGAAAAATAGGGGACTGTGAACAGTCTATAATTAAATTGATTGAACAATAAGAACTGTGTCACACGAATGTGTAACTGAGGTATGTTAACACTCGTTTTCCCACAACGGGGGCAACGGGGTTCAGGTAAATCAATGGAACCTGCTCGAAACGGCGCTCTGACTGAAATCGCCATAATCAAGAAACAATCCCATGCACTGAATACCTGTGCGAGAATCAGGAAGTTGAGCCCTGTGATCCAATGCCATTAAAGAACTTTAAAAAAAACGTGGCAAACACGTGACCTTAATGAGTTGCACGACACGGTCATGTGATACTGATCAGTAGATAACCTGCTTGGCCAATCGCGTTTACGGCAAACGGCAATCGTGAATATGTACCACGTGACCAAGGTTTCCCTTAACTTGTCGTTTACTGTTCATTTTAACTGCACGGAAATCAGTAGATTCACACCAGTTTTATACAGAAGAATTGTTTGATCCGGTTTTTATATGCTCATTTTCTATTTGAGAATTTCTCAATTTGCCGTTTGCCGTAAACGTGACTCTTAAGGTATTTACTAATGAAACCTTCCACCAACACAAACGCAATAAAAAGTGTAGGACTCCCCTTCCCTCCTTTCCCAGATTCCCCCCTCTCCCTCACAGGCTCCAGAGTAGGTGCGGCTAAAACAAAAAAAATTACTCGCATCGACAGTTGGCCCCGTTTAATCAAGCATTGGACAGCGCTATCTACTGGATAAATCACTATCCAGGGAGGCTTATCAACAGCAAAATAAAAGGACTCAGTAATATTACCAACATTTTTAAATAAGGTGCACTTGTTTGCTGAGAACGTTGAATTCAAGCTACTCAGATAAGGTTCTTATTAAAACCAAAGTGCTCAGTGTGCAAAGCGCACGCAGCATAGTCCCATATAGCTAATTATAAGTGGATTTGGCAACCAGGCCCCAAATGTTCATAGGTGGATAGTGGATAAATCTCTACCCGGTGGATAGTGCAATTGGGTTCCATGATACTTATTGCTTCCCAGTGCTGAATTCGAACAAAATTTCAAGTCGAAAAGAGTCATTTTGAGACATTAGACTTAAATTATTTGACAATTAAATAAACTGTTGTTGTTGTTGTTATTGTCGTGAAGACAAAGGAATACAAAATTTGTTGCCATTTTGGAATATGTTGGATACATTTTACTTCTCAGGTCAGCATGGCTGGACCAGCGAGTGGATGCACAAGTCCATTCGTCATGCCACCCCCTGGAACGTCTGCTGCTCCTATGGTTATCACAGGAGCACCTACTTTAACTGGACCTGGTAAGGAACCAAATATGTTTTGTTTGTGGCAAATCGGGTAGCGGATATCTGCTCATCATTTTACGGCTTGACAAGTATCAAACTGCAACATTAAAAACGACTTCGGTGAAACAGTTAATCGTTTGTTCCATATTATCTATGTTTCCACCATATGAAATCTGTGAGACCATGTAACGTTGCAGTACATGTTTTTCGCGCCATGTGAATATCTGGATCGTAAGATTTAAACACGACGTGAACTTTAGCAGTGCACGGTCCCACGTATGCATGGCTTTTTAATTCTCTAATGTCAATTATAAACACTTATAAATGTGACGGGGATGCTCGTGGGAAAATTATACCGGCAAGGGAGATAGGTCTTTGTACATTACGTTTTTTGTTTCCCACCAAAATGCTTCGTCGCCCCTCCAAAAGTCAATAAAATGCTCGATAGTGCTCATCATAGGGAGGCCTTTTTATAAATTCTAAATGTTCTAAGGCTAACAAAAATGGTTAAGTGGTATGAAAACAATGTATACAAGTAAATAGTCTCAATACAGCAAAAAACGATCATATACAAAGCTGTATTAAGGTGAAATTTGACTTTTTTAATTTGGTGGGAAGTCGTCATTTACTCTGTCAAAATGTTTCAATTTTTATTTTCTGTGAGAGAAAAACCTGAAAAACCTAATTTTCCGGGAAAAATTGCACTCAAATACTCGAATAATGCTATGCTTTTACCTCACTAAAATGCTCAAAAAATGCAAGCCAAGCACTATGTCAAAAGGCCCAAAGGGGGACCAATGTGGGTGTGGCTCAAGCACTGACTTCTAAAGGAGACCATACTAATACAGACATTTAAATAAGAGTTAGGTATCTAAATAAGAGAAAGAGATATCGTGTTTTTTTTAACGTTAGATTTCTGTGTGTTCGTTGTCACGGCATTTTTTGTAATTTCTTAACACACAGCCTCAAGCGATACGTGAATGGGCAAATATTGTGACTTTGCGTCCCAAACACCCTTAGTGAGACCAAAATCTGAAATTTACACCCCTAGGGGAGACGACGAGCATCCCCGTGTTTTTCATGAAGTCCACAAATATAATTACATAATGGTAATGTTATGGGAAATTAAACGAATCACGATCACGAAGAAAGGTCTCTTGTCTTAGCCAGGGTAGCAGGATGAGCCGATTATTGGTCAGGTTTTATAGGTCTTGGCAGCACACCTAAACCGGAACTTCGAAGGAGCTAATTCTAGGGCGAGATGCATTTATTGCTCTTCCAAGGAGAATCCTTAATTTTTCAACCTCTTCCCTTTGTTTAGGATTACATAGAAAAAAAACTATTTCTAAAGTCGATTGGGGTTATGCTTCTGTCCATTTTAAAGCCACGTTTAAGTGGGTAAACCTGTGCTTGTAAAAACCGTAAGGTGGGGAGAATCGCAAGCGCATTGAGACAACCACTCCCGTATACTAAGCCGATGGCTATTAATGATCTTTCGCCTTCACTATAAGTAAATACTTTTTAAGTGCGAGTCACTTGCAAGGTCTAAATGAATTGTACGGTCCAACGTCTACCGAAGGACGCCTCTCAAATGTGGGCGGACAAGTCTTGGGCACGGCTGTCATTAAGAGGCGGGAGCCGGGATTTTCCCCCCGGCTACTAAGAACGTGGTCCCCGGCTTTTTACGTAGAAAAACAGAAGAAAATAGAATCAAAAGAAATCCCTAGCTGTTTGCTTCCCAGCCTACTTGTTGTATTTACCCGGCAACTTGAAATCTTAGTGACAGCGCTGCTTAGGTCTCCTGAAAGATGGCCTGAGATGGAAACTAGTACCGGAATTCCTGTGGCTATATGATGCGGACAGCCCTTAAATGCGGACACTTGTTGCGTTTTTCCCTTTTGTGTCCTTACAACAAACAAAAGCAACCTTTAATCGGAGTTACTTTTGAGCATATTTTTGGAGTTTTCCCAATAAGACGAGCCAGTATGTGCTCACTGTACTTCAATGTATTTCAGTTAGCAGTTTTGACCTTGGAGAGAACCAGAAGAGATGGGTTGTGATTGGGATTTGCTTGAACAGACTTCTGTTGCCAGTCCTCCGAGATTTTGTGGGTAAAGAAATACCCAAACACTATGCGTCCCTAAAGAGTGCACATGGAATTGACACTCAAGTCTATGGAAGTCATTTGCCTCAAGATGGAGCATCTCAGCTGAACTATGGAAGCATCAACAATAACTGGGGGAATTTTAAGAAAAAAGTGCGTTCATATGATTACAAAGTTGGAACAGCTGAAGACTTGGGTAAACTTTATCTTGAGCCACACATGGCCAAGTTTACAGGTATCAATTAATGTTATAACCGTTATAACCAAGGAATAAACTAAGTATGGCATATTTAGGTTTTAGGTGAGATCATTAATTTAAAAATCATGTAATAGATTAGAGCCAGTACTTAAGAAAGTGTGGCCAATTAGCTAACTGTTAAGCTAAATACATTGGCACTAAAATAGATATTATTATTATTGTTGTTAGACTTCTGTACATGCATGTCTCTAAAAAGTAGTTTAAAGTAGGCAAATGCATCGCTCGTGTCGCATGTTCCATTTTTACTCGCGTTTTATTATTAAGTATAGAAAGAGATCCGGTTCCTCACTCAAATTTTTATCCTTTTGTAGGATTTGATAACACATGCGACCTATCAGCAGTCCTGGGGATTCTGGAGAGGGCGTCTGTTTTTCACAATCATGTCCAGACCAATGCCAAGGATATGCGATCTAATGTGAGAAATGAGTGGGGACACTGTAACTTTGACCACTGGACGGATCTGAAGTTTCTACATTGCTTTCAGGTGATGGAAACAATGGTTCGTTCATTGGGGCTTCCAAAGGCTGATGAAAAGAAAACTCTTGGCGAAATTAGTGACTGGGAAAAGAAGGGTACGTAATATAAAAGTGGCTGTTTAGGGTATTTCGACCGCAGTTACAAGTTTCAATTTCCTTCATTTTCCTCAAACACATAGCAAATTAACACAAAGGGCTGTAATTTCTACGAAGGAATCTGCCCGTCTGATAATCAGGTTGTAAAACTAGGTAAAAGAGAAGTATAAGGACTTGATTTTCCTGTTCCGTTGCTTATATTTGACATGCCATCCAATTGGAAGTTCATTGCTGCAGTACCCATGAAAAAGGGAAATGTAGGGCGCGATCCATTCAACCAAAATTCCAACCGGTCTGACCGGGAAAAGTGGTCCACCTCAAAAAGTGGACCCGTTTTTTCGAAACTTTTCCGGTTCGACCGAACCGATCCATTGAGTTTTGGACCGACATTTCCGGAAATTTTGGTTGAATGGATCGCGCCCGTACAGTACTTATTTACTATGGGGTCATTCTTGACAGGTTTGAACCTGTGCATGGGCTGCCCGGTGGATAACGATTTGATGACGCTTATCAGCGTCGAAGTTACCAACTTAGAAAACGAAGTGGCAAATATAAAGCAGTACAGCAGTGATGAGGCCAACAAAATAACTGCTGCTCTTCAAACAACCAGAGACGAAGTTGATAAAGTTCACGAGCGTATAACTGACATTGAGAAGCAAATGGAGACAGACCGAAAAGAACGGCTTGAAAAACAGGAAGCCTTGTCGAGTGACATTGAAGGTATTTCTAACTCGTTAGCAAAATTAGATAAACGCGTAGATATTAATAAAGAGGACATCTCTCAGTTGAAAGAAAAACAAAGCGATTTAAACACTACGGTATCGTCTATAACAGACGATCAAGCTCGTCTAACTGAAGACATGGGGGCTTTAAAAATGGACCACAGTCACTTGGATGCTAGGGTTAAAGCGCTAGAAGATGGCAGTTTTAAGACTACAAATGCAAAAATTTTTCAAGTGCCGAGCCGGAATCGTTGCTTTTGTGGTCGCGTTAGGGAGCTAGAAGCAATTGCAGCGCAACTAAAATACAGCCAAAATGGTTGTATTCATTCAGCTATTTGTGGTCTAGGTGGCGTTGGGAAAACGTCTCTCGCTGTAGAATTTCTCTGGCAACAAAAGGGAGAATATCCAGGGGGGATTTTCTGGATTTCGGGCGAAAATAATGATCTTTTTCAAAGGTCAGTCTGTGAGATGGCACGTCAAATTGGAACGTTCGAAAACGATTTCGACAACTCCTTGTCGAGTACCCTTGAATGGCTTGGAAAACGGGAAGAGTTGTGGTGCTTAGTGGTCGATAATCTTGATGAGTTAGAAATGTCCAAAGAGATGCGAAAGCTGCTCACTGGCCACTGGAAACATGTGGCTCGTGGACACATCATCATAACGACAAGAAGAGAAGTTTCAGAAGTTGGAGAGGACACAGGAATTGATGAGCAGTGTTGTATTAACTTAAAATGCTTAACAGAAGAAGAAGGTATTTATTTCCTACGAAAGCGAACAGGTAAGGATGAGGGAGAAGACAATGACTTACGTGAGCTAGTCAGAGAACTGGGAGGGTTGCCCCTAGCTCTGGATCAAGCTGGTGCCTATATACGATGGGTTAAACAGTCTGTAAAAGAGTATGTGAAGAAATACAGGAAGCAGAAGCTGCTTCTCTTAAAAAAGAAAAAGGCGCAGCTATTTGTGGAAAACACCTCTCCTGAACGGCTAGCTGTACACACAACCTGGACGTTGAATTTTCATCACATCAGCCACATCTCAAAAGAGATGGAACTTGGAGAATTCCCCATTCGTTTCATGCAGGTTTGTGCTTTTTATGGCCCAGATGACATTCCATACGAGTTGGTCAATGAAGGGCTGAAAGAAGATTGCAGTTCTGCAGAGGAAAGCGGTCTATGGGATCAAGCTGAGATAGTATCTCTTCTTACCAACTTTTCCCTGTTTCAAAGATTCGAATCAGAATCATTTAGTGTTCACCGTTTAGTGCAAGAAGTGATACGAAGCCAAATGGAAAAAGAACAAACTGAGTTGGTTCTCTCTCGTGCCGTATGCGTCCTTCACCACGCGCTGAAAAATACTCGCTCACCGACTGAAGTGTGCGAAAGTTTCGTTGAAGATACTGTGTTTGGTGAGGAGAACCCCCCTTCGTTGCATCTGTGGGGTAAGTTAGCCTTACATTCTACGTATTTGCAGGAGCATTTGCGTGATTACTGCGCCAAGCATGAAGAGTCAGTCCATACCCTGTTGTACACTGAAGAAACCGTGCGCGTCTTCAATGAAGCAAGTATATTTTTTAGTGTTTCCCAAGAGAAAGTTAAAGCTCAAGAAATACAGAAACTGAAACTGGACTTTCTGGTGAACATCACTAAGGCAACCACAGAGGATGGCACCAAACCGTTCAAGTATTTCATTGACATTCCTTTAAAGGACAAGGAATACAAGCTGATATCTCACTGCATGAGGCAATCTTCCCCTGAGGATAATTCCCCGGATGTAGCTGAAACGTCTCGTACCGAGATGGAAGACAAGGCTAACCAGATCCGTGAACAAGGGAACTTTGCAGTGAAAAGAAACGAGTTCGAAGAGGCTTCAGAGCTTTATTCTACTGCCATAAAGTTAAAGGTTGACGATTGGAGACTATTCGCCAACCGAGCCCTTTGTTATTTAAAACTCGGCCGGCCCCAGCAAGCTTTAGAAGACTGTGAAAAGTGCCTTTCTTTGGATCGTAATAATAGCAAAGCACTTCAACGCAAAATCTGGGCTCTCCATAACCTTGTTAACGAGGGAGCTACTCACCTGAATGGGCAAAAAAGAGCAACAATGGCAGTGGCCGTTTACTTTCATCCAAGTCTTCGAACTGAGGTAACGTTTTGTGAAATGTTTCCAGAAGTACGTGCGCTTTCGCCAATAGAAATAACAAATGAAACGCAGTTGGCTTTCGCCCTAATGATGAGAAAAGGAAATGAAACCTTTTTGCTGCGTGAAGGTAAATATAACTTGAAGAATTTCACTGTCCTCACCAACCTTCAGATGGTCGGTCTAGAACAGCAGGTAGTTTTAAATTGTATAGAAAGGTGTTGCATATTGCACCAATCAAAGTGCTATTTTGAGAATATAACCTTTCCAAAAGGAAGCAGTGGTATAATGTGCCAAGGGAAGGATGCAGCTATTCACATGAACCAGTGCGAAACTTCAGGAGGGTTTGTAAGTTGTGAGGATAGTCCAGAATGCAACGGTGGACCAGGGTGTATAGCAGCTTCTCTAGGAAAGCCAGTTTGTGACCGCACTGACAAATTTGGGGATCCAGGTTCCGAGTCGGGTGTGGCTGGCTCTCCTGGAATTCAGATTACGAGTGGAAGCTCTGCTTTTATTGAAAACTGTGTTATTCGAGACTGCGGAGGTGGAGGTGCTCTTGTAGCGTGGGAAGGTGCTTACATGGAGGTCAGAAAATGTGAGATTCACAGAAACCATCAAGCTGGTCTAGAAGCAAGGCTAGGGGGTCAACTGGTTGCGTTTAAAAACAGGGTATTTAATAATGGTTACCATGGTATTTTAATTGGCCCGAATGCAGGAGAATGTGATGTCAATGAAAACAAAGTATTTGAAAACGCAAAGGAGGGTATTTTTGTCGGTCGCACCGAACACAAGATAGTTCTGAGAAACAACGACGTCCATCACAACCGCCTTTTCGGTATTTCTCTCCAGGAGGACCCTTGTCTGTTGGTCAGTAAAAACAGGATATTCGAAAACGGGTTTTGGGGAATTCAAGCCCAGTTACGAACATCAGCGAAAATAACAGAGAATGTTATCTCTGGCAACAAATGTGGTGGAATTTTCATTAACGTAAATTACTCTGGACGGGTTTATCTGGACTCAAACATCGTTCGAGACCATAGTGGTCCATGGTTATTTGGAGAGCATGAAAAGAAAAGTGAGTTTCCCCTTGAAACTAGCCTCCTGAGCAATATACCAGGCATTACACCTCCTCCACCAGGGGAAAAGAATGTTTATTCCAACCCACCTATCCTCTTTGGAAACAAAGAATTTAATAACAAAGAAGGTATTTATCACCCAAGAAAGGTAGTCGAGCGTTTGCACAATGTCTGTACATTTTGTCGTGAATCAAGACATGAAGGAAAACGTTTCATTAAGTGTTCAACTTGTCAGATTGCATCATATTGCTCAAAAGAATGCCAAAGTCGGCACTTCCATGCACACGAGGCATTGTGTAAAGCCCTAAAAAGTCGTTATTCCATTACGTTCGATGAAACATCGTTACGGAATCGGTATGCGCTAAGATATGCTATTCACGTAAAAGGCAGTGGAACTGGCCCTGAACTCAAACTCGACAGTCGCGAAAAATTCATCATCAAGATTCAAACCCAAACTCAGAACGGTCACCCAAAGCAGTTGCTCCATGTTTATGACCAGAGTCGAACTCTTGAATGCGACATTCAGAGCCCTGAAATCTTTAACATAATTATGGAATGCGGTGTCCTTGGAAGTCTCAATAAACATACAAGCAAAAAGGTTTTCTTCTTGGCATCCTTCGATGAGGGAGGAAAGAAACTAACAATTTACCTTGATCAATTAGCTCCGTATCAGCAGTGGTGATAGAACAAGGCATCAACGTTCTTTAAAACGAGCATAAGGTTGCTCCTTGCAATAGACATTGCTTCCGTAGTACTGCAGGTGATTTTAATGGGTGAGGGGGGCTTTAGTGGCTGTGTCGTGTTTTTTTCTAAAGCTACCCGGATGTAGTGAGTGAAGATCATCAGTTTTTTAACAGAAAGCACACTCAAACAGCAAAAAATACGTTGAAAAAGAAGAGCCTAGCTGCATTGGATTTTGACCTATTGCGACCACAAACGCATCCGTTTATAGAAATTATTTGAAAATTTCTATCTTAGTTATTCACAAAAAATAGCCGTAACATAAAGTAACAGTGGGTAAACGACTTTAAAAACGTATCCAAGCAAGTTGGCGAGCAGGTTCTAATCGTGATCTCCCTGGGAAATTTTGTGGTTCATAGTTCAGTTTACGTCGTAGTAGCGTGGTTTTACTGGACCCGTAAAACAGTATCTAACAATAGGTGCCAAATAGTTATAAGTAAACAAACGAAAACAATGAAATAGGAGCATAATACTGTGTATAGGTCTACTCTCTTTTTCACGGGTAAAAAGGACAATTGCACGATGACGTCATTTTATTACAACTATCAGAATTCTTCAGTTTGTTTTTTTTCTTGTGTAAATTAAGGCTGATTGTTTTTTGAACCTCAGCGTGTTTTTCAAATTTAAATAAGAAAGCAAAAACTAAATGAATTCTAGTAGTTGGAGTCAAATGTCGACATCGTGAAAGTGGCCTGTTACAATCACTCTATTTATTACTAACATTATTATTAAAGAGTACCGAAAGTTACAGGCTCTCTTAAATAATTTTAAATTGATAATTTAGGCTAGCCTAAGGGCCTGTTTACAAGAAGAGAGGGTTACCTTAGCAAGCAGGTTAAAGTTAGCTCTGGTTTACAAGCAGGTTATCCTATCACCCGGGTCAACTTAATCAGCTTTACTGACGTGTTTCGTCGGGGTTTCGTCATGCGTGGCAATCTTTGTAACGTCCAAGATTTGAAATATAACTTGAAGTTCTCTACAGAAAACAAGTTAAATTCTTGAAAAAAAGGGAAAGTATTATCATCATATACAGAAAATACCTTATATTGTTCACATCTTTATAATTTAGCCCAGAGATTGGATAATTAGGTTCAAATTGTCAGGATTACTGGTCACGCATGACTGAGGAAAGCTGTGCCGGGTAGGCGAGTTATCCCTAGCAGAGCGTTTACAAGGCAGGTAGGGCAACCCTCTTGCTTAAGTAACCCTACCACTAGGGTTACCCTCCCTCCTTGTAAACAGTTTTGCAACAAACAACGCTGCAGTCTAAAAAAGGGCCATATCGTAAAGAAGATATTTAAGAACAGACAATCTTTTCTATTGTTTCCCGCCAAATCGTCTCTATTAGAGTAAAGAAACTTAACAAAACAAATTTGGTAGCGTCAAGTCATATTATAAAAGAAAAGGCCTCACTTCCAGTTGACGTGCGCCGCTCAAAAACGCTTTTGCTTCCTGATTTCAAACAACGCCAAGGCGGCCACGCTGGTAGACGAAAACAAATAAATTCTGCGAGGAAACATTTTAATGCTTTGTCGATTAAGATGGCCGCCTTGTCACGTGGTTGAAAATCAGCAATAGTCGTTACAGATTTTAATCCCTTACATTTTTTCGGGAGACATTAAAAATTTTAGCAGCTAAGTTTCTCACATCTAAGGGTAAGGAGTTCAAGATCTTACTCTCATAAAAGAACGATGCATTTGCTCAAGTCCTGAGTGTTCGGTGAAGAAGTCATCGCCGAGAGAAGATCGGTAGAATTAGCCTGCGAGCAAGCTCTCCATTTGGGGGATATCGTGAAAAGTACACGCGGCTTCGCCGCTAGCTCGCGCGTTCGCGCGCGGCTCGCTTCGGTCGCCCAAATAGGAAAGCTTGCTCGCAGGTTACGGTAGAATATAAGTTCACAACGGAAATCCGTATAAGACGCTAGTAAAACTGTTAGGTACAAAGGTATAAGCAAACTCTTTCTAATCCATATTGTAATGGTAATAAATTAATTTAATGTAATTTTTATTTCACGGCAGCTGGTAATGTTTGTAAAATATTTTTATTGTTAATAAATTAATTCAATGTAATTTTTATTTCACGGCAGCAGTAAAATATTTTTATTTTTCTTCCTTTGTTGCTCCTTCCCCCGCCACGATTACGTTTTCTGTATGCGGGCGGATGGAAGTCACTGTAATATTAAAAATCGCGTAGAAATAAAGATTGTTGTTTAATTTTGTTTTTTGTTTCTTTGAGGCCAACCTGAATTATGCTTGCTGTTCAAATTTACTATTTGATAACTAAAGTGTAAGAAAATCCGCAATGTCAGGCAATGGAGGTCAAAAGAACTTGGAGGAGCTAAAAAAAACCCGTCCACGTAATTGTTACAAAGGACTTTGCTCCCAATGATCGGCTTTGGATTCATCCCTTCGTTCCCCATTTCCCCTCCTCCCCCCGGCAATCTTGTGGCCAAAAGGGACTCATTTCCACCCACTCTGTCCAAAATTCAACATTGTTTGGGATGAAAAGGGGTTTTGTGGCAGTTATAAATACTGATATCACGGGCAAGGTCCCACCACTTTTGACCTCCAATGTACCAAAGTAGACTACGGCTTAAGGCTAGGACATTGGACTCATAGCACACCCCGCTAAAGCTGCCACATTCTCCCTCGATGGAAGGAAACTTAACAGATAAAGCATGCTATGGTTATCGGTCTACGTTATTATGATAAGAACTCATGACAAAACGTGCCTGTCGATTAGCATTTGCAACAGCAGTCAGTGAATGACCTTTAGGTACCAGCTTTTGCACTGTGCTCTCTAACAGCGATACAATGGGGTTTGTGCGTTTTCCAGTCAGCTGCTTGACAGTTTCTGAAAAATAGATAGCCGAGAAGGACACTAGCATTCAAGAAACACTTATCACTTTGTCTTATTCATTATTAGTTTCTCTAACTTACTTTTCGTCTAAGAGATGTTGTGGCTTTATAAACAAATCTATTGAAGAAACACTAGACTTGCCACAAATCGACTGCGTAAGCGCTTAAAGCGCGGGGGACGCGCTTCGCAAGCGAGCGACGTAAGTCGTGAGTCGACTTATTTCGTCTGCAGAAGATTGATATAAAGATTGCATAATGTCGGCGCGAAAAAATGGTTCGTGAGGTAAGTTTGACAGCCGTTTGATAGCCAGCTGAATAACCGAGATGAGAGGGTCTCAATGGGGTGGTGGCTTTTACGGTTATCGGCTAAAATTTTGGCTCTTTTACGGCTATCGGTTAATTTTTTTCAGTTACGGTTAACAAAAAAGTTAAAAATTAATTTCTTTTGTTTCAAAAGGTTAAATATTGATAAACCGGTGTTTTTTTTTATCTTTAAAGCAAAGTAAAGGTCTTTTGATCATCTCGGGCTTAAATAAGTTATTCTTTTGAAACATTTTAATATTTGATAGATGATACCACTTCTAATATTATTTTACGTATAGAATTGTAAACTACGAAAAAGAATTCAATACAGGGGCATACACAATTTAACTTACGTCATACATTCATACATTTACTTGTAGGAGTTGTGTCCTGTTTGTCCTTATATAGTGTTATATGCCTGTTAAATTGTCTCAAAATATAGCCATGCTTGATGCCTCAAAATCCTTCAATGTACAGTCTAGCTTGCCTCGGGTACCTTTTTTGCCTAGACATCAAACCGTGTCCACACCTTGACTTGCCTTCCGGACCTTGTTACTACTGGCTTACTAATGATAAGATCCTCTGAGTCACTATCCGCATCAACCTCGCTGATTTCAGAATCGCTTTCGTACTCCTCCACCTGGTTGAAATCAGCAGCAGACGCGAGCTTCACTTGCGGAATGTTGGAATCGCTTATTAAACTTAATGACACATTGGAGACTAGAGGGTTGATCTCAGAGGAGGCAGGGAGGGTTCTGTCGTCTTGGTCATCTGGAAATCGTACGTTTGCAGTAACATCCGGCTTTGGCTTGGCGTACGCTGCCGTGGGCAAGGCTCCTGCCTTGTCTTTCGTCGTTTCACTCCTCACGGTTCTTTGCCTGAGTCAAGCAACAGGGGTAGTTCCAGATCTAGCTGCTTCTGGGTCGATAAAGAATAATTTTCTATTTTGCCTCTGATTTTGGCGAGGCAGTAAAGTTTAAGGTCAAATGACCCAACACCGAACTTCCTGGCTTGCTCGTTAAGACCAAGAAAGTCAATAACGTTTTTCTTGAACGTTGAAAGTGTCCGATGCTCTTCTTGGACTTTGAGTCTTGCCTTGTATCTTTCGATTCGCCTTTCCTCACCCGTTCGATAAAAACTAACAACAGCTTTCAATACCGACATCGTTCAACTCACATGTACACTAGGTGAAGAAATTGGAGATCTAAAAACAAAAAGCTGTCAACTTGTCCTACAAAACGCAGGCCAAGTGAGGTCAAGTGAGACTACCGGGGATCCTGAAAACGAGCTTGGCCTATAAACGTATGAACCACATGTACGACATGTACGGAGTCAAAGTAGCAACGAAATAAGAAATGCAACAGGTCATAAGTGAGTTTAGCACCTTCCTTAAAATTAACAAATCTAAGGGACAAATTTTTTTTTACGGTTAATTCTTTTTACCCCATTTACGGCTAACCGTTAAAATTTTTCAAATTTTACGGCTATCGACTAAATTTTTGGCCGTTTTACGCCTATCGGTTAACCCCATTGAGACCCTCAGATGAATGGACCTCAAAGAAAAACGTTTCTCGGGTCAGTCTCAGGCTCCACAATCAAAAGACACTAAGTCGGGCCACACTAAGTCGCCAGCTCGCGTGAACTGGGGAAAGGTTAAAGAAAGCTGTTCGACTGAAATTATTTATGAAAACTATGCCAGAAGCAACGAAAACATGGTGAAACAGGTCCTTTCAATAAGGGACAAAAAAGGGACTGGCAGCGGACTTCTCTTTGGCTCCAGTGGTCCATTCTCGAAATACCTAAAATGAAATAAACCGCGGACTGTATGTGGCTCCATCGAATCGGTCAAAAGGCAAAAGACTCTAGTGGTCAATTTCGCAGCAAACGAAAAGCCCTCGTATTCAAGGAAACTAGCATCATCGCTCAGCCAGTTCCCTTGGTAAAAGAAACAGAAAAATCCACCCAAACATTATCACGGCCGGAAGAGTGTGTTTTCAAACGGGGAGATGTGAAATGTTAGGCGTTTCCCTATGCCTGTCGACGCAACCATCAAGAAATTTCGACCATTAATGTACCCTTCTACCACTATCCTTTGATTCTCTCTAATTTCTTTAAAGCTAAGTTTCCTTAGACCAGCCGCTCTACGCTCGGTGAACGTTCATTTTCTACGCTTCCTTCACCTCAAAGCCAAACAAATGCCAAGCCAAGGTTTCGCCTGGATCAAGTTCCCCGAGAACGGACGCCACAAGATAAAGAGTTTCCTGCATGATGGATATCCCTAATGACACACCCCATCACACCGCTGGCCAGAAAACTGGTCGGTCAAAAATAGCGTGCTACAGGCGAGAAAAGTCCGTTCAGTGACTGACCATCTAACCAGCAGAAACCGGAAACGGGCTTTGAGAAAGTCTAAGGAAGCCCTTAAACATACCGAAAACTACTAAAACACCAAAAAAGCAGAGTGTTACTAGCATAAAATTAATTTGTAAGAGTTAAAGGCCCATTGCCAACCTTGATACATTGCGCGCTGTGAACACAAATCCCGCGAATTTCGTGTTACACGAAATTACTGATAGTTGTGAAAGGCTCTTCCAAAGATTTGGTATTGGTTCGAACGGCTCAGGCTATCCTTTCGAAAAAAATGTCATCCGTTCGAACGGCTCTGACTATCCGTTGGAAAAAGAAATGTCATCCCTTTGAACGACTCAGGCTATCCGTTCGAGAAAAATTGTCATCCGTTTGAACGGCTCGGGCTATCCGTTGGAAAAAATTGTCATCCGTTCGGACGGCTCGGGTTATCCGTTCGAAGAAAATTGTTATCCGTTCGGACGGCTCGAGCTATCCGTTTAAAACAATTGTCAGCCACGTTACTGTTCAAAGTCACCTTCACCCGAGCCGTTTGCGACGAAACTGTCAAAAAATCATGTAAGCCAAATAATTCTCCTAAGAGTCGTTTACAATCATCTTATGAATTTTCTCGGTACATTTTCTGCTGAATAGCCTTCTTTGCTTTCATAACATACGATTTCCGTTGCAAGTTTTATTCAAGTCTAAGTAAGTAATATATCAAGCATCAGACGCAGTGTTTCATCACCAGTTCTCAAACTCATTAATAATTCATTAAGAAAATACAAAGGAAATTAATGTTTAATGAGTGTTTGGAAATCGGATGAAACACTGCTTAGTATTTGTATCCTTAATTTCTCCTTCAAAAATGATTTTGTTTGAGAAGAAATATCAAACAGTCGACACAGTGTTTCATCACCAGATGAAACACCTCGAAGTTCGTCAAAAATACTCCGCTGCGCGTCGTATTTTCAACTCTCTTCTCGGTGTTTCATCTGGTGATGAAACACTGCATCTCATGTTTGATATATTACATGAAACACCGAGAAGAGAGTTGAAAATACGACGCCCAGCGGAGTATTTTTTGACGAAATCTGGTGATGAAACACTGCATCACTGCTTGATATTACTCCTCAAACAAAATGATTTTAGAAGGAGAAATTAAGGATGAACAAATGAGCAGTTTTTCATCTGATTTCCGAAGATCATTAAACATTTATTTCCTTTGTATTTTCTTTATGAATTATTAATGAGTTTGAGAAACAATATTCCAAAAATTTCCCGAACAACTTAGCTTGTTTTGACCTTTTCGTATGAAAATATGAAACGCTTTTAGAAGGCGTAAAAATACACTCTCGCTGTCAATAAACTTTGCTCGTTCAAAATACTATCATTTTCCTTCACCATTTCCTGGAAAACAATTAAAAGCAACTGCCACGGCACAGATCTGAAAAATAAAAACGGTTCCTTGTATCTTCACGGCGGCTTTATACATGTTAAAAATACACTTGTTTACGAGAAAGCCTGGCAAACGTATTTACCAATCAAAGCGCGCCATTTACAATAATGCGATTTCAAAACAAAAACAAACGACCGCGTTGCATCAAGGTTGGCAATGAAAAAGTGAATATTCATTGAAGTTTCCAATGAAAATTTTGTTCCATTTCCTGACCATCACTCTAATTCCCTTTAAAATATTTTCTCAATCGTCAGGGTCTTCGAAGAAACTAGTAGACTAAAACCTAGTATAAGGTTAGCAAAAGAAAAAAGCGGGGGAAAAAAGAAGGGGGGTGGGGGATTGAGAGAAAAAGAGAAAGAGAGAGAGAGAGAGAGAGTAGTGAACGAACGTATTGGACAGTTTTGGATAGCTTTGACCAGCTCGTGATGACCAGAAAACGGCCTGACTTAACTGGCGTTCTCCGCCAAATTGGTTGGGGGTGAATGGTTTGAATTTGTTTGATATGAAACGTTTCTTTAAGTGTATTCCGCGCTCTTATTTAATCTAATAAATAGTTGCACTTACTTGCTGCAGTAACTTTGTTTTCTACACCCGGAGCACAACTTCAATTCCTTATTCTTTACATTCCTTGTGCAAGCCGTATTGCCACACCTAGTGGTTAAGAGATTGGTATATAGCTGGTAGAAACAAGACGCGTCATCTTTCATTGGGATGTTGACAGGTTCGAAGAAAGGAAGTCTATTTTCTTCAGCATCTTGTGCTAGTTCGTAATATTTTATTCCGTCCTCTTTGTTTTCTGTTGTGAAAGCAATATATGCAAGGTAATAATATGCATTAGGGTATCTCTTGCAGCAAGGTGGGGCCTCAGCTAGATATTCCTTCAATATGTCCACCGCAGCATTTTTTAATGATTCAGTGGTCCAAGATGCATACTTGAAAATTTTCCTTTCATCAAAAGCTCTGTCTTCACGACTAGGCTTTGATGATTCTGGGTTGCCTGGAGCATTTGTCCAAGATGCATACTTGAAAATTTTCCTATCATCAAAAGCGCTGTCTTCACGACCAGGCTTTGATGGATCTTGGCTTCCGGGAGCAATTGTAATAGTTATTTTCCTTTCATCGTTCAGTCTAGATAAATACTGCATCAGAAAAGAATACCCAAGAGCCCTTTTAGAGTCATAGTAATGTGGGCAGCACTTAAGAGAATTCTCAAGAGCTTCTGCTGCCAGTTCATTGGATTCTCCGACAGTATGGAATAATCCTAACTGAGAATACAAAACATGAAGCCAGCTGCTGTAGTTCTCATCAAACTTAAAAGGATCTTCAGGAGTAGGCCTGTTTCTTTCAGCATTTTCTATGAAATAAATCAAGTTGTTTAAGCACGTGACTTTCTTAACATCAGTTTTGGCGCTCTTCTCCGAAACATGTCGCCCAGAAGGATGCAAAGCGTATGATAAAAGGAGCCCTTCGTAAAATTGAGGATTCTTTTTCAAGCACTTCTCACAAAGTTCAAATACCCGACGGAAAAAATCGTCATTCAAGGGAAATGCTTGTAGAATAGAATTTTCAGTCAAGAAGCCATGAGCAATTAGGGAAATTCCTCTTTCATTGCCAAAGTTACTCTTGTAGAGAACTTCAAAGCCTTGTTTCACCAGCTTGAAAGCTTGAAGATAGATTTGTGCTGTTGGGGACCTTTCTGCAAACGGGCTGAGCATTTCCTCTGAGAAAGCGACTGGTTGTCTAACGATAAGCGGATGCAAATTTGCTTCCAATCTCTGAAGCATTTTTTCACTCCATATGCTAAAGGATTGCTCCAGAACTTTTCCTTGGGGATCTAATGCTGCACAAGGTGTGTCTTTACTCTGTGTGCACTGCTGAAGAAGCTGAAAAGCAACGATAGTAGTAATTAGCTTTATCATTATCAAGATGCTTGGCATGGAGAACAGCAGAATTAATCCATATGTAAGTGTGCATGTTGTGGTTCAATTTTATCCTTGGTTTAAATATTATATCCCTTTGTTTTGGAGTATGGTAATGTATGATAATGAGTTTAACACAAAGGAAAAAAAATTAAACCAGGGAAAAAATTGAACCACAACATACACATAAGTGTATGATAGAAAGCTGATAAACATGTTGCCTGCGTGCAGACGTCTCCTATTTCCTTTGTTGCACGCGGAAAAGGGACGTCTGCGTAACGCCGTCGCTAATCGTGTTCCAGCGTTCCGCTGGGTTCCCAAGATCTTGGGAACACGCTGTGATAGGCTGACACACAGTGCGCATTGTTTGACTTAACGCTTATTGGTTGTTATCGAAAGTGGTCTGATAATGTATGCGGTTATTTTTTGATTTGTTTGCGGCCTTTTTCTTGATAGGAAGCCCTGCCCTGTAGGCTTTGGAGCTGTAGCTTTGAAAAATTTCTTCGTCGAGTTCTCTTAAGTTGGTGCGAAGTCCACGCCGCTTTTGTAGTTTTCTCAGACACTGTCTACAAATATGATGTGATGTGTCATGCACAGTAAATTGTAAAGAAATAATTTCCTCGTACACGTTAAATTTTCCGCGTCCCCGCACAAGATTTCGATCGACGAAAAACACAGCACACAGTCGCACATGTTTTGATTTGTTTTGGTTGGAAAACCCCGCTTACATAAATCATTTAAATCACCGCATACATTATCAGACCACTTTCGATAACAACCAATCAGCGTTAAGTCAAACAATGCGCACTGTGTGTCAGCCTATCACAGCGTGTTCCCAAGATCTTGGGAACCCAGCGGGACGCTGGAACACGATTAGCGACGGCGTTACGCAGACGTCCCTTTTCCGCGTGCAACAAAGGAAATAGGAGACGTCTGCACGCAGGCAAATAAACATGAACAAATGCCAATGAGTATAATTTTGAACCAAAAATCAGCATATATAATACTTGAATGAAACGACAATGTAACGTATGACTGAAAACATAAATAAATAAATAAATAAATAAAATAAGGGACTGTTTGGGGATGGAAGCTGGGGGTTTCGCATCATGTTTTTGCAACAAAAATCCGTCCCGCCCCCCTCCCGCCTCCAATGAAAATCTGAAAAAATAAACACCCATCCACCAAGGAGGGAGTCCCTGAGTATGGCTCCTTGTCTTTCTTTAATTCCTTTTATAAGCACCCATGCTCTAAAAAGCTGGCACCCTCCCACAAGTAAGCACCAACCACAAAGGCCATTCCTAAAAGGGAGCTTTGGGAAAGAGCTTTTCAAGGGACGCATATCAACAAATTACAAGAAGTCGTCTTTTTGCATTCTTGGGAAGTGGTTTTGCCCAAACCTCCAGTCAAATCATCTCAAGAAGAGTAAATACACTTAGCAATACAAATTTTAGACTACGAGTAGTCCCCCATTTTTCCGCAGGGATAGTAGAGCGTGGTAAACTCGAGCGCGCGTGAAAATCACCCCACGCGAGAAAAGGCGACACGCGGCGGGGAGAGAGAAAAATCCCCGTTATTGTCAAGCATGTTAAAAGGGAAAAGGCCTCACTTCCGGTAGATGCACAGCGCTCAAAATGTCTCCATTTGCTTAAGCTCCTCCCTATGATCAAACAAGCCTGCCTTTTGAACAAGCGCCCCCTCCCCTCTCCCCTCACTTTCTTAAAATAGTAGGGATACGAGGAAAACCTGTTTCTATTTCCAATTTACTGATGAGAGAATCAATATTAACTTTGATGATGATAATTACTATAGATAATCAATAATTATTTTCATAAACATGCATTCCAATGCATGTGTGTAAAGTGCATTGTGGGAGTATGGTACGCTTGATTATCAACAACTAATTTAACAAATGAAAGACATAAATATTGACTTTAGGTTCATGTGGATAATATTGTAGTTTTCGTTTTCTGATAAAAGATTTAGACAGAATAAAGTTATAATTCATTGAAACCTAAATAAATGACTCCCTTGGTTACGCACCCTCCTTCCAATAAGTGCTTCTCCTTTCAGCCTGTTCAAAGATTGGTGTGAAACAATCATGTTAAACTCGAGCGCTGTTTTTTGAGCATTCCCTTATTAATCAGAACTAATTTCAAACTCTCAAGTACCTTAAAAAAAAATTGATTAACGCAATTAAAGTTACTATTGTGTACATTCATGAGAATTAAAGATTCGACACTGTATTTAAGAGCAATAAATTTGTGTATCAAAACATCAGGCAGTTTGCATTTTTGATTAACACCCTTACAACGATAGAATTCTCTGGGAAAAGGTGGCAGTCGATTGGAATCGACACCGTGTTCATTACGAGACCAGTTTTATCAACCTCCTCTTACAAAAAAAGGTTTATAACTGAAACAACAACTGTCTGAGGGCTAAAACAGATGTGATTGTCAGTTTCTTTTAGCATTTCAAGTTACCATAGCAACGATTGCCCTTGTGTTTTGCTTTAAGTTGTAAAAGACCTCTAAACATTCCCTTAAGAGTTGAACTGGCACGCAGGGGTTCTCACAACCAATTAGACCATAATCAGTGAATAATCATTACTAACTTATCGATGCGCGCTCGTGGTGTTATTTATTTATTTATTATTATTATTATTATATATTTTTTTTATCGCGGTCATTTTGAATCGTGCTGTCAGCAGTGGGAAGGTCTGGGACTGAGAATCTTCGGCCGGAAGGGGGTTGGAAATGAGGTCGGTGGGTCGGGTGTGCGGGCTCTGGGAGAAATCGGCAAACTCCGAAAATTCCGGGAAAATCAGATCCGAGCGGCTCCGAAGATTTTCCGCTTCAGACTTCGCACCAGCTAGTCAAACTTTAAACGACCCCTCAGAAAGCACCACACTCCGCGTCGATAAATTAAGTCTGTATTCAGACATTGGTTATAATACTGCTGACTGTGAGAGCATCTTGCGCTAGGAATCGAAATCTCCGAAATCAATTTTTCTTCACTTCCCCCAATGATACACCACTTTAGATCCTGGTTAGAACCTCTCCCTCTGTAGCCCGAGAAAACAGCCGACATTTGGCGACGCTACAACTGGTTTCCCCGTCAAATGACGTCTGAGAAACGAGCACAGAAATCCCATACTGATGAGGCGTCACTACCCAGATCTGGGTAGTATGGCGCTTTTTTGGGGTCAAAATTAAGTGCTACATTTTACATGGCGAATTAAAATAACCCATACATTTTACATGGCGAATTAAAATAACGCATGCATTTTCCAAGGCGAATCGAGTAACGCATGCATTTTACATGGCGAATTGAAATAACGGACGCATTTTACATGGCGAATTAAGTAACGCATGCATTTTACATGGCGAATTTTAAAAAATAACGCATGCATTTTAAATGGCGAATTAAGTAACGCATGCATTTTACTTGGCGAATTAAGTAACGCATACATTTTACATGGCGAATTAAGTAAAGCATGCATTTTACATGGCGAATTAAGTAACGCATACATTCTACATGGCGAATTAAGTAACGCATACATTCTACATGGCCAATTAAGCAACGCATACATTCTACATGGCGAATTAAGTAACGCATGCATTTTACATGGCGAATTAAGTAACGCATGCATTTTACATGGCGAATTAAGTAACGCATGCATTTTACATGGCGAATTAAGTAACACATGCATTTTACATGGCGAATTAAATATTAAACGCATGCACTTTACATGGCCAAATATGAAGGCTTGATACATCTGCACGACGTATATGAAAGCTTGACAGTAGCCGACATTTTACTTGGTTATGAAATAAAAGTTACCTTAAATATTATTAGTATCACATTTTAAATACACGAGAGTCGTGTTTATTTTGAATTGATGGCGAAGAATCCGATGAACTATCGTTTTTGAATCGGAGAAATACCGTATTTATTCGAATAAGCGCCCAACCTCGAATTAGCGCCCACCTCGAATAAGCGCCCATCCTAAAGGCCGAAAAAGTTCATAAGCGCCCAGCCTCGAATAAGCGCCCACCCCCTCCTCCTCTCAATCAAACTCAAATAAGCCGGCTCACCCCACCCCACACACTTGAGTGAATAAATTCTAATAAGAGACTTCCCCGAGGACGGAGTTTTCTTCAGAGTATTTTACAGAAACCTTGCTTTGTTACTTCTTCGGGTTTTGTTATTAGCATTTGTTGCAAAATAAACATACTTCACTTACTTGAAATGGTAAAAATTTAATAAGCGCCCAGCCTCGAATAAGCGCCCACTCTCAAGGTCCAAAAATTTAATAAGCGCCCAGGGCGGTTAATCGAATAAATACGGTACTACTGTTTGATGGGGGTGTCTAGTAAACTCAGGCCTGGAAAACTCAGACCTCGGACCCCAAAACTCATCTCCCCGCCCCCTCACCCCTCGTGCTGCGGGTCCATCAGAAGTAGAAAGTAGAAAGTAGAGAGCTTATAAGCACTAGACGTTTTTGAGGTTAAGAACGCCGACCGGAAGTCACTCGCGCTAGTGTGAATATACTGCGCATGTGTTTACGTCCGAGAGGTCAGGTCGCCGACGCCAGAACGCCACTTTTGAAGTTCAAGATAGCACGCGAGATTCCAGTACTCGAAAGTTAGCATTTGGGGCCCCGTTTTAACTTATGAAAATCAACACAGGCACTAATAAGAACCAAGCACAGAGTAGAAAGTTCAACATTGCGCACCTAACAAGGAACGTATCCACTCTAGTTTTTAGAGGGACTGTACGGATACTCTGTGCGCACTTATTTACAAGAGTCTTCGAACTCTTCCAGAAAAGGAAGTGCTTAAATTTTCAAGAAATGCTTTCCAAAAAAAACATACCTCTAACTTGAAGCAGAAGAGGATCGAAATACACACTCCGTAATTGGTTACGTTACGGTAGCGAATAGGAAAACAAGAATTTCGATCCACCACCGGGGTATTTATATTCAAGTTCAAAGCTCAATAGATTACTCTCACCCTTACCCTCACCCTTACCCTTGGTGTTACCCTTACCCTTGTTTTAGCAACGCCGCAAGTACAACTAAAGTTGCTCTTGTAAAAGAAACTAAGCACAAAGCCAACCCGGCAACTGATGAGGTTCGTGTGGAGAACCGAACCATGGTCTTGCCTGATCACAAAGCGGCAATAACAAAACAGTTTAAGCTTTATTCAAAAGCTATTACCAAGGGGGAAACTACACGCTCCAGTCAAAAGACTCACACTATCTTTAGAAAACACTAAGCTGGAGTTTACTGAGTCACAATTCAATTCTCCATAGTAAGTTGATGTAGCTTCAGTTTAAGCTGCACTTCATTCTTATAATTTTGGATCTGTAAATCACTATCCGTGAAAATTTAACATTCTGCAAAGAAAACTAACGAGCTGGGCCCAGCGTGATACAGCATTGCAGAAAAACATTACACTCACGGACTAAAGAAAATCGCTTAGTCATTCAGATCCAGAAGGCACTTTGGAGAAAATTGAAACCCTTATTCAGCCGCAATAAAAAAGCTTTACGCTTAAAAAGGAGGTCAAAGAAAATGCGCTTGCATCAGAGGGCAAATCCTGCCGACCAGAAACAATAACTAGAGTAAATCGATATGTATGTTATGACCTCTCAGTGTGAAACATGTTGCTTAAATCACATTTACTCGGTGAAAATGTAGAACCGTCCAGTGCATAATCTATCCAGCAGAGAAAAAAAAACCTTTATGGGAATAAGCAGAATTTTAGCATGAGGTAAAAGTCGTGTAGGCCTACCATCCCGTTTTATTGTTGCAGTATTTGCTGTAAGCGGAAGCTTACAAAATCAAGAGTATCTTCGCTCGCATTACACTGTAATCTCCCTGATAGATCAAGTAGAGAATTTCTAGGTCGTGCGAAAAAATCCGTCAGATCAATCCCATCCGCCATATTTTAAAGCGAGGCGTGGAACCCTCGTTCCCAGGGTTCTCTCCTACCCGTTGGTTGGGGACAGTAGTATTTCTCCGATTCAAAAACTATCGTTCATCGCATACCGTAAAATTCCGAAAATAAGCCCCTCCAAATATAAGCCCACCAAACCGGTGACGCAAAAAAAAAACTCTGTTAAATCGCCCCACCAAATATAAGCCCCCCGGGGCTTGTACTTGGAAAATTGCCCTCAAATACAAAGTAAAACAAAGCAAAAACGATAAATTTCCTTCCAACTATAAGGCTAGCCCAATCGATTTTGAAACACAAATTTCCCTCCCAATGTAAGCCCCTTCCAAAAATAAGCCCCTCGAAAAGAGCCTTTGAAAAATATAAGCCCTGCCGGGGCTTATTTTCGGATGATTTTACGGTACTCAAAATGTGATACTTAATTTAAAGTAAATTTATTTCAAGTAAGCGATTTAACCAAGTAAAATGCCGGCCACTGTCAAGCTTTCACACGTCGTGTAGATGTATTAAGCCTTGCATATAGCTATTTCGCCATGTAAAATGCACCCGTATCTTAAATGCACGCTTATCTTATTTCGCCATGTAAAATACATGCGTTACTTAATTCGCCATGTAAACTGCAAGCGTATCTTATTTCGCCATGTAAAATGCATGCGTTACTTAATTCGCCATGTAAAATGCATGTGTATCTTAATTCGCCATGTAAAATGCATGCGTTACTTAATTCGCCATGTAAACTGCAAGCGTATCTTATTTCGCCATGTAAAATGCATGCGTTACTTAATTCGCCATGTAAAATGCATGTGTATCTTAATTCGCCATGTAAAATGCATGCGTTACTTAATTCGCCATGTAAAATGCATGCGTCTCTTAATTCGCCATGTAAAATGCATGCGTTACTTAATTCTCCATGTAAAATGCATGGGTTATTTTAATTCGCCATGTAAAATGTCTGGTTATTTTAATTCTGCATGTAAAATGTGTCACTTAATTTTGACCCCAAAAAAGCGCCATAGGGTAGTGCTTCTGATTGGTTGAATCAAATTTCCCACGCGGCACGAAGCACTACCCAGATTTGGGTAGTGACGCGTCATCAGTATGGAATTTCTGCGCTCGTTTCTCAGACGTCATTTGGCGGGGAAACCGGTGGTAGTGTCGCCAAATGTCGGCTGTTTTCTGAGGCTACTCCCCCGGCATCCTCTAAAAACATGCATGACCTTTTTCTTCAATTCTTTCTTGTGTTAAAGTCTTCACAAGGTCAAGGAGCTACAGAAGCTGAAGACAAAGCTCATGCAAAATTTTTAGGGGGCAGACATACCGTATTACCCCAGAGTTACACGCAAATGGCGACCTACTGTGAAGAACAGGCGCTCTCTCGCTCGAAAATGTTTCAGTCCCGAAAACTGCTTAAAGCGCACAAAGGGAGATTTCAAATGAAAGAAAGTTGAAAACTTTACAAGATCGACAAATATGTTAGCCTACTCTGCACAAAATGCTCCGCCTCAAAACTCATAATTAATGTACGGTACACCATAATAATCATACATGGTAACCTACCTCCTTTCTGGTCACCTCCGCTGGACATGGATATTGGAGGCTCCGTAGACGCTCGATGTTCTGATTTTTGATGGGAGTTGAATTTTGTTCGTTTCCACTCATAAATCGCTGAAGACTCCAAAGTAGTTTCTCTTAGTCACATCCAGCTGGAACCTAAAGTAGTTGGTAACAGAGGTCTCGCTCCCAGCGAGCAAAAAACTTGCCAACATTGCTGCTACATGTACTTGGCCTTCCCAAGAAGTTACATGTGCTGTAACTCAAGAATTGGACAAAGCTGTGAAAGAGTCTCGAAAGAAAAAGTTTCATTTGTTCAAACAGTGCGTGTGATCAACTTCGCCGCGAATTTTTTCTTGGACCTGGTCAGGTATTCCGGAGTTTAGGCGATATGTGCAGCCAATATTCCGAGAAAAGCTTGCAAGACTACCGAGCCTAAAAAGTTGTTCTACAGCTACAGGTGAGCTTATTTTTATGTTTGTTGTCTTTCCATCATTTACGTCAACGAAAAAGCTTATTTTACATGTAGTCTGTGTAGGCACTGTCAGAAAAATAATTAAGCTTCACTGTCCACTGTGACATGTGATGAGAAGCCCTTTGATCATATCTTCCAGGGAAAAAAAATGTCAGTTTCATTGAGTTTCTTTAGACTGAAAGAAACTCACCAACAATTCCTGGTGATCTGACATAAAGGATGTCGTAACATGGCCACGTTTATTTGACTATTGGATTATTCATTTTATGAATAGATTATTGAATCAACAAACCGAATCATTTTTCCATTCATGAATTTATTAGTCCACTAGCGACTTTTCCACACTTCCATATGTCTGAGAAGTGTAGAACTAAGTAATGAATGACAAGGGGTTCGTGACTAGGGAAAAAGTGTGACATTATCCTTACTTTGTCAGACTATTCCACACTTCTACACTTTTGAGAAGTGTAGAACTAAGTAAAGAATGACAAAGGGATCGTGACAAGGAAAAAGTATGACATTATCCTGACTTTGCCAGACTTTTCCACACTTCTACACTTTTGAGAATTGTGGAACTAAGTGAGGTATGACAGAGGGATCATGACTAGGGAAAAGTGTGACGTTATTCTGAATTTGTCAGACTTTTTCACACTTCCACACCTCTGAGAAGTGTACAACTAAGTGAAGTATGACAGAAGGATTGGGACTAGGGAAAAGTGTGACATATTTTGTCAGACCATCCTGCACTTCTACACATCAGAGAAGTGTAGAACTACATATTAAGGATGACAAAGGAAAGTAGGGATCTTGTGGCCAGCACTGGACATTTGTAAGGTCCAGGTTAGTTATCTTCCAATGAAATCACTAACTAGGACAAGCAAGAAGAGGGAGTGCTTAAACCCCTAAAACAGAACATAACTGAAACAGTGATGTTTTGGTGATGTCAAAATTATTCTTGACAGGGTCATGCAAAACTGGAAATGTAAGATCTCAGTTCTATAAATCGATTCTTTAGTCCCAGGTCTTTCGAGGCAAGAAGGAAGGTTTTAAAACATATTATTGTAAGATCAGCTGCTCCTTGCTCCTGCTGTCCATCTCATTGCTCCTTGCATCGCTAGCATAGTCCACAGGAAAGACCAGTTCCAGACCAGTTTAGGGGCTTGGGAAGATCTGTAAAAACCATTTTAGCCTGTGAACAGGCTCTCTGTTTGGGGAAAGGATGAAAAAATCGCAAGGAAAGGGAAGGGAAAAGGTGAGAGACTGTAGACAAACATTAATTTTGGGACAGCTATTCTGCCTTCTTGTCTTGTAATTGCAGATCATCTGTCAGCAAGATCATTATCTGTTACTTGGATACATTGAAAGGTAATCAATTTCACGTCTAAAAAGGGGGTCAGTAGGCAACACACCACTTTTACCTCGTGCCAAAATGCTGCCTTTTCAAATAATTAGTTTTTCTCTGGCGGGTAGGTAATTATGTTCTGAAGAGTTAAGTTTTAACTGAGAAAATGTTATTTTTGCTGCTTATTTCATACTGACAGCTGGTGACAGGCATATTGATTTTCTGCGAACATTGTATCTGGTCGGCGTGATTTCCCCTCTGATGCAGGAACATTCATTGTGGCTAAACAGATCACTAGTCAAGTGCCAGAAGTTGTTATATTAGAGATCATCAGAAGACCTGTTTACAAGCGATTATTTAAATCAAATCGCATGCTACGTGTTGACCAAAAAAGCGATGTAAATAAAACCTGTCAACAGTCACTGTTCTCACCAATATATAGGAGCTTGCATCAGGATCTGATGCACAGCGGGTGCTGTGAAACAACGGTCTCTAATGTTTGTCTACAGGCTCCCACCCTTTCCCTTCCCTCTCCTCACGATTTTTTCACCCTTTCCCCATACAAAGAACCCGCTCACAGCCTAAAACCATTTAGGACATTTAACTGTTTTTCAAATTGTTATCTGCAACCCTAACATGCAACCTGCAAATTACACCCACCATCAGGGCAGCATTCATTCCGAGTTATATATGAAAGTGAATTTTCTCTTCTGTTTTGTTTTGGTCAAATCTTACCCCTGCCTGAAAAACACTTAGCCCTGGTGATATTTCTTCCCCTACCTGGCAAACACATATCCCTAGTAATATGTGTTCCCCTACCCAGGAAACACATATCCCAAGTGTTATGTGTTTTCTACCTACAGTAGGAAACACATATCCCTAGTGGTATGGGTTCGCCCTACCTGGGAAACACATATCCCTAGTGATATCTGTTCCCTACCGGGGAAACACATATCCCTAGCGATATGTCTTCCCCTACATGGAAAACATGTAGCCCTGGTGTTATGTGTTCCCCTACCTGGGAAACACATAGCCCTAGTGATATGTGTTCCCCTACCTGTAAAACACATACCACTGGTAATATGTGTTCCCCTACCGGGAGAAACACATATCCCTAGCTATATGTCTTCCCCTACATCGAAAACACGTAGCCCTAGTGTTATGTGTTCCCTTACCTAGGAAACACATATCCCTAGTGTTATGTGTTCGCCCTACCTGGGAAACGCACATCCCTAGAGATATGTGTTCCCCCACCTACCAAACACATAGCCTTAGTGTTATGTGTTACCCTACCTGCGAAACACATATCCCTAGTGATATGTGTTCCCCTAACTGATAAACATATAGCCCTAGTGATGTGTGTTCTTCTAACTGGAAAACACATATCTCTAGTGATATGTAATCCCCTACCTGCAAAACACATATCCCTAGTGATATGTGTTCCCCTACCTGGAAAACACATATCCCTAGTGATATGTACTCCCCTACCAGGAAAACAGATACAGATACGTGTTCCCCTACCTGTGAAACACATATCCCTAGTGATACGTGTTCCCCTACCTGGGAAACACATATCCCTAGTGATATGTGTTCCCCTACCTGGGAAACACATATCCCTAGTGATATGTGCTCCCCTACCTGGGAAACACATATCCCTAGCGATATGTGTTCCCCCACAAGGGAAAAACAAAGCCCTAGGCATATGTCTGCCCCTAACTGGGAAACACATATCCCTAGTGATATGTGTTCCCCTACCTGGGAAACACATATCCCTAGTGATATCTGTTCCCCTAACTGGAAAACACATATCCTTAGTGATATGTGTTCCCCTACCTGGGAAACACATATCCCTAGTGATATGTGTTCCCCTACCTGGGAAACACATATCCCTAGTAATATCTGTTCCCCTACCTGGGAAACACATACCATATGTGTTTTCCTACCTGGGAAACACATAGCCCTAGTGATATGTGTTCCCCTACCTGGGAAACACATAGCCCTAGTGATATGTGTTCCCCTACCTGGAAAACATGTAGCCCTAGTGATCTGTGTTCCCCTACCTGGGAAACACATATCCCTAGTGATATGTGTTCCCCTAACAGGGAAACACATATCCCTAGTGATATGTGTGCCCGTAACTGGGAAACACATATCCCTAGTGATATGTGTTCCCCTAACTGGGAAAGACATAGCCCTCGTGCTATGTGTTCCCCTAACTGGGAAACACATATCCCTAGTGATATGTGTTTCCCTAACTGGAAAACACATATCCCTAAGGATATGTGTGCCCCTAACTTGGAAACACATATCCCTAGTGATCTGTGTTCCCTTAACTGGCAAATACATTGCCCTAGTGCTTTTTGTTCCCCTAACTGGGAAAAACATATCCCTAGTGATATGTGTTTCCCTAACTGGAAAACACATTCCTAGTGATATGTGTTCCCCTACCTCGGAAACACATACCCCTAGTGATATGTGTTCCCCTACGTGGGAAACACATATCCCTAGTGATATCGGTTCCCCTAACTGGGAAACACATATCTCTAGTGATATGTGTTCTCCTACCTGGGAAACACCTAGCCCTAGTGATATGTGTTCCCCTACCTGGGAAACACATAGCCCTAGCGATATCTGTTCCCCTATCTAGGAAACACATATCCCTAGTGATATCTGTTCCCCTACCTGGGAAACACGTACCATAGTAATATGTGTTCCCCTACCTGGGAAACACATATCCTTAGTGATATGTGTTCCCCCAACTGGGAAACACGTAGCGCTAGTGATATGTGTTTCGCTACCTGGGAAACACATAACCCTAGTGATATGTATTCTCTTAGCTTGGAAACACATAGCCCTAGTGATATGTGTTCCCCTACCTGGGTAACACATATCCGTAGTGATAATGTGTTCCCCTAACTAGGAAAGACATATCCCTAGTAATATGTGTTCCCCTACCTGGGAAACACATACCATATGTGTTTTCCTACCTGGGAAACACCTAGCCCTAGTGATATGTGTTCCCCTACCTGGGAAACACATAGCCCTAGTGATATGTGTTCCCCTACCTGGAAAACATGTAGCCCTAGTGATCTGTGTTCCCCTACCTGGGAAACACATATCCCTAGTGATATGTGTTCCCCTAACAGGGAAACACATATCCCTAGTGATATGTGTGCCCGTAACTGGGAAACACATAGCCCTAGTGATATGTGTTCCCCTACCTGGAAAACACGTAGCCCTAGTGATCTGTGTTCCCCTACCTGGGAAACACCTATCCCTAGTGATATGTGTTCCCCCAACAGGGAAACACATATTCCTAGTGATATGTGTGCCCATAACTGGGAAACACATATCCCTAGTGATATGTGTTCCCCTAACTGGGAAAGACATAGCCCTAGTGCTATGTGTTCCCCTAACTGGGAAACACATATCCCTAGTGATATGTGTTTCCCTAACTGGAAAACACATATCCCTAAGGATATGTGTGCCCCTAACTTGGAAACACATATCCCTAGTGATCTGTGTTCCCTTAACTGGCAAATACATTGCCCTAGTGCTTTTTGTTCCCCTAACTGGGAAAAACATATCCCTAGTGATATGTGTTTCCCTAACTGGAAAACACATTCCTAGTGATATGTGTTCCCCTACCTCGGAAACACATACCCCTAGTGATATGTGTTCCCCTACGTGGGAAACACATATCCCTAGTGATATCGGTTCCCCTAACTGGGAAACACATATCTCTAGTGATATGTGTTCTCCTACCTGGGAAACACCTAGCCCTAGTGATATGTGTTCCCCTACCTGGGAAACACATAGCCCTAGCGATATCTGTTCCCCTATCTGGGAAACACATATCCCTAGTGATATCTGTTCCCCTACCTGGGAAACACGTACCATAGTAATATGTGTTCCCCTACCTGGGAAACACGTATCCTTAGTGATATGTGTTCCCCCAACTGGGAAACACGTAGCGCTAGTGATATGTGTTTCGCTACCTGGGAAACACATAACCCTAGTGATATGTGTTCCCCTACCTGGGAAACACATATCCCTAGTGATATGTGTTCCCCTACCTGGGAAACACATATCCCTAGTGATATGTGTTCCCCTAACTGGGAAACACGTAGCCCTAGTGATATGTGTTCCCCTAACTGGGAAACACATGGCCCTAGTGATATGTGTTCCCCTACCTGGAAAACACATATCCCTAGTGATATGTGTTTCCCTAACTGGAAAACACATATCCCTAGTGATATGTGTTCCCCTACCTCGGAAAGACATACCCTAGTGATATGTGTTCCTCTACCTGGGAAACACATATCCCTAGTGATATGTGTTCCCCTACCTGGGAACCACATATCCCTAGTGATATGTGTTCCCCTCACTGGGAAACACATATCCCTAGTGATATGTGTTCTTCTACCTGGAAAACACATATCCCTAATGATATGTGTTCCCCTACCTCGGAAACACATATCCCTAGTGATATGTGTTCCCCTACCTGGGAAACACATATCCCTAGTGATATCGGTTCCCCTAACTGGGAAACACATATCCCTAGTGATATGTGTTCTCCTACCTGGGAAACACCTAGCCCTAGTGATGTGTGTTCCCCTACCTGGGAAACACATAGCCCTAGTGATATGTGTTCCCCTCTCTGGGAAACACATATCCCTAGTGATATGTGTTCTCCTACCTGGAAAACACATATCCCTAATGATATGTGTTCCCCTACCTCTGAAACACATATCCCTAGTGATATGTGTTCCCCCACCTGGGAAACACCTAGCCCTAGTGATGTGTGTTCCCCTACCTGGGAAACACATATCCCTAGTGATATTTGTTCCCCTACCTGGAAAACACAAAGCAGTAGTAAAATTTCTTGCCCTACCTGGGAAACAAATATCCTTCTATGATATGTTTGCCTTCCTAGGAAACACATAACCCTATTGATACGTGTTCCCCTATGTACCTGGCAAACACATATCACTACTGATATGTTTTTCTTTACCTGGTAAACACGTAGCATGGTGATATGTGTTCCATTACCCAGGAAACAGATATCCCTAGTCATTTGTGTTTCCCTACCCAGGAAACACATTTCACTAGTAATAATTATGTGTTCCCCTACCTGGGAAACACATAGCCCTAGTGATATGTGTTCCCCTAACTTGGAAACACATATGCCTAGTGATATGTGTTCCCCTACCTGGGAAACACATTTCCCTAGTGATATGTGTTCCCCTACCTCTGAAACACATATCCCTAGTGATATGTGTTCTCCTACCTAGTAAACACCTGGCCCTAAGTGTTTTGTGGTCCCCTACCTGGGAAACACATATCCCTAGTGATATGTGTTCCTGTTGTTAGGAAAACCTAGCGCTAGTGTTATGTGTTCCCCTCCCTGTGAAACACATATCCGTAGTGAAATGTGTTTCCCTTCCCAGAAAACACATATTCCTACTTACATGTGGGAATATGTGTGTTCTCATACCTGGGAAACATACAGCCTTAGTGATATGTGTTCCATTACCCAGGAAACACATTTCACTAGTCTTAATTTTTTTTTGGGGTAGGGGAACACATGTTCCTGGTGATAAAAATGTGAACCTATCCAGCAGCACATCCCCATTAGCCTTTTACCACGTACCTTCCTCAGGCATGCGTGTCATATACACATTTTGTGTTGTTACCCTTTTTACATTTTACAGGACTTTTTACAGGAATACACCAATGGAAGGTGTTGTAAGAGAGAAGAAAAACCTGGTGTGGCTTGATTAAAATTGTATCAGATTAAAAACAGAATGAATTCCATATCAGCTGTCCTCACAAAGATGTCCGAAGAACAAGAAAAGTGCAGTTGCAAGAACCATTTAAAGTGACAAGTGAGTAAATTTTTGTGTTTCTCATTCTGCAGTAGGGTCAGTGTTTAAGACCATGGTTGGTACACACCTATCTGAAATTATTTAATGGAGTTGAAGTTCCTCATTCCCTGGGGTTGAAATAAACAGTATTGCCATTAACAGTCTGTTACAGGCTAAAACAATAATATTAAATTTACCAGGAGTGGAATCATTGAAACTACTCACTTGTCACTTTAAATGATTCTTGCAACTGCACTTGTTCTTCATATTTTTGTGAGGACATCTGATATGGAATTTATTCTGTGTTTAAATCTGATACAATTTAATTGAGGCACTCAGTGTTTTTCTTCTCTCTTACAACACCTTCCATTGGTGTATTCCTTTAAGAGGTCCTGTAAAAAATATAAAAAGTGTAAGAATACAAAATGCGAGAAAACCAAAAGAAAATTGACAGTATCTTGATTTATTTTTTTGCTTTGCCTTTATCGTCTAAAAGACACTGCAATTATCCAAGTCATGAAAGTTACGAAGACGTCATTTCTCAGCCACAGACCTCAACCCCTCCCCCCGAAGCAGCATGTAATACTATACATTGTAAAGCATTTTTGAAGAGTTTACAGCTATTGCCCCCCCCTGGTGCCATGCCTTGTCAGGGCAGGGAGGCTTGTGAGCCTTTGTTACCAACCAAGCTTTGATGGTGGGAGCTTATGATTCTGGAAGATGATGCAGGATTGCTCTTAGGGAGAGGGGCCAGACTAAACAGCTCTGCCTTTTCAGCACCATTCCTAATATCAACCCTTCATGACATCACACCTAAGGATTTTCAAGCTGGCAAGAGATCACATAAGAAGACCCAGACACCCAACTCCAGGAAATGCAGGATAACCAACATGCTTACTCAGTCAGTACTCATGCTGACTGTTCCTCTACACTGCATCCCTTATGCCTGCCCTGTACATTCCAGATATCAGACTGGAAACTTATGGAAGATACTACCTGTATGAAATTGGTTTCCTTACTGTGGCTGGAGGATTGAGTATGGCTTGATTCCAATAAAAGTTGAACTTGTGAATATGGTGTAGTGGTGTTTGGCCGATGAACTGTTTCGGCAGAACCGGTGTCACTTTGGGTGCGTTACTTTGGGGTGATCAAGATCAGGATCAGAGATCCGAGATCACTCGGATCATGGTAGATCAAATGAACTGATAAATTTTTGTCCAGAGTGGAGTCATCACTGCATTTGAGCTACTAGCCTGCGAGCAAGCTCTCCTATTCAGGTGAGTGAAACTATTCTCGCGAGAACGCGCAAGCGAGCAGCAAAGCCACGTTCTCACGAGGCTCACTTTGCTTGCCCAAATAGGAGAGCTTGCTCACAGGCTATTGATCTACCTTGATCCAAGTGATCTCGGACCACTTATCCTGATCCGGATCATCTCAAAAGAACCCACTCTTAATCTACATGATATGAGAGATCAGCAAACATAGAACTGGTCAACCTATAAACCAGTAAGTACGGAAACCAGAAACTCGTACTAACTGTTCTTAGCTATTTGTAGTGTCAACTACAAAAGCATCCCTGATGCCTGCCCTTTTTGCTGTGGTGTCAACCTGCAAATCGAAGGATCCTACCATCTAAAACCAGGAAATCTAGGATACTCAACACACCCACTCAGTCAGTACTCATACTGACTGTTCTTCTACACTTGTGATCATGGATCCACAACTGCTTTCCTGGTGCCTGCCCCTTACATTCCAGATATCTGACTCGAAACTTGTAGAAGATACAACTTGTATGAAATTGGGCTCCTAACGATGGCTGGATACTTGTGTATGACCGGATTCCAATGAAAGCTGAACTTGTGGAAAGTGTAGTGGTGTTTGGCCGATGTGATTGCCGACTGTTTCGGCAGAAACCGGTGACACTTAATCTGCATAACACAAGAGATCAGATATCATAGAACCGGTCAACCAATAAACCAGAAAGTATGGAAACCAGGCATTCATACTAACTATTCTTCCCCACTTGTAGTGTTCAACTACAAAGGCATCCCTGATTCCTGCCCTTTTTTCTGTGGTGTCAACCTTCAAATCAAAGAAACCTACCATCAAACTCCAGGAAATCCAGGATACCCAACATATCTACCTAGTCGGTACTCATACTGACTCTTCCTCTGCCCGTGTCATAATTGTGGTCAGTACAGGTCCCTTTCATTGTCTCCATGGATTATGGCTTTTGTTATCACTCTTGCATAAATCCTTGAACGACAGCAGTTAACATACAGCAGATTTGTCAGTGGGATTAAGCGACTCTTGATCAATGCCAATTTGTCGCGATACAGTACATTATTTTTCAATTTCAGCTTGACTAGAGAGTACAATATTATTTATGCCAAAAAGCATTGATTTAAATTGAAATATTATTTCTTTGTGCTTGTTATCATCTTTTATATCTTGTCTTGAAATTAGATGAAATGTGGTGACAAGAATACTCTTCTGCCATAAGAAATTAAAGAATAGCTTACTTGAAGAAACCACTGTTGCTGTCTTCCTGATTTTGAAAGCACTATGGATCGGTGGTAAGTAACTTGCTCTTATGTTGTTGAATGTTCATTACCCCAGGGCTTGCACATTCTTGAAAGGTCCTTGAATTTCTGTACAAGTCCTTGAAACGTCCTTGAATTTTCTTCACCTTTGAATGCAGTGGCCTGGAAAGTGTTTTTTTTATGCTTTTTGGTTGTCCAAGACAATATAAATCACAGTTCATAGAATTTAAAATAATTCAAAGTAGACAGACTGCAAATCATCTTAGTTGCTAAAAAATATATATCTACGCGTCGCAACTGTTCATCAGTAGGATGCCTAAAATGCGTGCAATTCCACAATTGGTTTCGGCTCCATTAAATCCTATACCAATTGCAGAACATTTTAGGAGGAGGAGCCACCCACCATTTTTAATAAACGAGCAGGAGTTTGACAAAAACCATGACTAACCCCTTTTGAAAATTTCGATTTTTTAAAGTTTTTAAAACTTCCTTTTTCTCCTTTAAAGAGCATTTTTTTTATCCAGAGGACCAAAACGATCTTTTGTGGCTTGATTTGCCCCAAAAACACAGATGATAAAAAGTTCGATTTTTGGACAAAATCCATGGACTAACCCCTTTGGAAGATTTCGATTTTTTTGTCGTTTTTGAAAACTTCCTTTTTCTGGTCTAAGAAGGATTTTTTTATCCATAATAACAAAAAACCGATCTTTTCTGGCTTGATTTGCCCAAAAGACGTATATGACAAAAAGTTCAATTTTTTGACAAAAACCATGGACAAACCCTCTTGGAAAATTTCGAATTTTTGGAGTTTTTTAAAACTTTCTTAATCTGGTCTAAAAAGCTTTCTGTTTTATCCAGAATTTTTTAAAAAACGATCTTTTCTTGCTTGATTTGCTCAAAAAACAGTTCAAGTTTATGGCAGCATAAACTGATGTTAATAAACCTGAGAATTATGCACTATTGAAAGCACACTTATTGACATTCTAGCAACAATCATGTCTCTGTTCTTATGTCACACAACGTGCAGCATTTGGATAAGCTTTTGTACTAAGTAATGGTAGATACTAGTTCAAAGTACAAGAAAGAACAATGAACACTAACCAGTTGTTTGATTATAATGTAGTGAATCCTTCTTCTTTGGCAAAGTCCACTGTAACTTAGCATGATATATTTACAAGACTCCACAAAGGTTCCATTCATATTATCACATGTTCATCAAGCACATGTGCTCCTCTTTTGCCGTACACTGTCCTTTGCCAGTCACTTCCCTTAGGGCTTCAGTTCATTCACAACAGCGACCTGCCACTCACCCTTTGTTCTGACTGGAAACTTTGTTTAGCTCTTCGATTATTACTTATGTTCACTATATATTTAGCACGACCAGAACGTATTTCAAGCAGATCATTACTTTATTACTCTACTGCTATATGTATTCTTAAGATTAGTCATTTATATTATGGTGTTTTACTGGACTAGGTCTCATTCCTTCATTAGGTTCCGGGGATGTGGAACTACTGTCTTGCTTCCCAATAAAAGGAGTGGCAGGGAAGTGCAACCCCTGGCTACACTTTACCCCACACTAACGCTTAGCCCTTGGAGACAGGTCTGGAAAAATATCCACTCCAGGGTGTGGACCCCTGGTCCCACCTGATCTCTACTCCACTCAGGAGGGCCACCCCTCCTGGTTCCCCTTAGTTCCTAGTGACTGGGGGATATGGGCCTCACCCCTGGAGACTGATCAGGACTTCTGTCCAGGGTGGCTACCCCCAGTACCACTCGAGCTTGTCTCCCCCCAGGACGCTTCTCTCCTGGTTCCCTTAGCCCTAGATTTAAGCGCTTCCCTGCCACCAGAATTTTGCCCATTACCTTGTGTGTGTTTTTTGTGTGGTACCTGGCGTAGAGCCTTTATGCGAAAACACTGCCAGTTGGAAGAGTTTATTAACATATGATAAAAATTTCCATTTTTTGACAAAAACCATGGACTAACCCCTTTGGAAAATTAAGATTTTTTTGTCTTTTTTTGAAAACTTCCTCTTTCTGGTCTAAAAAGCATTCTTTTTTATCCAGAATATCAAAAACAATCTTGCCTGGCTTGATTTGCCCAAAAAACACAGATAATAAAAACCTCGATTTTTTGCCAAAAACCATGGACTAACCCCTGTGGCCGCTTAATGGAGGTTGAACTGTATGTCCCTCTCTCTTTTGCTGTCATTTTTTTGAAGACCCTCCCTTTTGGAGGGCTCAAAAAACTGTAACTCCCCCCTGTTTCCCACCTCCTCTCCCCCCCCCCCCCCCCCGCTAATTTCTGACGAGTCCCTTAGAATTTGGGTTGGGGCCAACCCACCGTAATTGTGATCGTTCTCAAGACTCACAAAAGCACCAAGCGATTTTTTTCATCCGCTTAAAATAATATCATGCAACACCTTATCCAATTTGGCAACCATGAAAAATTAAAATCGATATTAAATTATTTGGTCTAAAAAGGAGTGTTCTTAGAACACCATTTTTCAATGTTTTAAGCTAAAAAAGGTTAAAAGAAAGGACAAAAGAAAGGAGAGGCGGCAAGAGAAACCTACCCTACCCCGATCGTTTTCTCGTTTGACTGTGGTTCAGCTTTGGGGCGGCTGCATCCTTTACTTAACGAAACACAAACGAAAGAAACAACAAAAGACCGCCTGGAGGAAAATTTTATTTTTGTTTGGGTTCGCCAATCGCCATTTAAAAAAAATTCACACAACAAAACAAAAACTTCCCGCCAGTTTTGGTCACATGCGTTGCGTTACGCTTCTTTGATCACGTGCCTACCTAACTCGTTTCTGATTAGCCAAATGTCGAACCGCGATCGAACAAACAAAATCGTCAAAACAACGAAGCCATCTTTTGGTAACGAGCGAACCGGGGAGGTAAGCTGAATTTCTCTTATTTACACACTCTATATTAACGTCTTAGCTATCAAAACAATGTATATACCATTGCTCTTTGTAATTCCCTTAAAAATGGGAGTACAGTTAAGACTTTTTCGTTTCAAGGAACGAGAGACAGTTGACAAAGTTACGGTTACTTGCTCAATGATTTGTTAAGCTTCCTCATGCCTTTCGATTAAGAAAACTTTGCGTAAAACCTATCCTTAAATGTGTTCTGTTTTCAAGACTAGAAATTATTTTCTTATTTTGCACTTGTCTGTACATTGATAATGGTGAACAAACTTCTTCGCAAAGAAAAAGTCGTTGTCTGTCTGGGAAGCTGCACTGCCTATATGTAAACTTCGTTTTCCCGGCCGAAAACGAAACCCTTAGCTCAGTCTGCCTCGGTTATGAAGCGTCGTCGTTGTCCGTTTCGTTGTCGATGCCTAAGGTCCCTAATAAAGAACTGAAAACAAACAGAGATAACACAGCAACTGTTTATTCGTTTGCATTTCGTTTTAAAATACATAGTTTATAGACTGGACACTGGAAGGAGTAGAGTGGCTCGTTACCCCCTAGGTATTTTTTTCTGGGCTTTATTTCTTTGTGACTTGTCCTCTTGGGCTAGTGATTTATTTCACTTGCTAGCCCATTGCCTGGTGTCCAAAAAAGTTCACGTCAAGTACTTGGTTACCTTCTAATAAGGAGAACACTGCGTGTACAAAATTTTTTTTGTTAAAGTTGTCTATGACTGTTGAAACTGATCATCTCCCAAGTACTGTAGTACATGCGAGCTGGATCTTCTCAGTTGGTTCAGAAGTGATGGGTTTACATGTTACTTTTCTTGTTCCCTTTCCAGGTTGAATGTTCATCAGTGAATAATATTATTATTATTATGGTAAAGGACACAGTCAGTGAAAGACATGCAATCACCAGTGTGAACAACAGCGAGAACATTTTTGCCACACAGGTGAGATGAAAATAATGTAATAAATACACCTGTACCCACAGTTGCCTTCTCTGCATTGTTTGCTCAGTTGTGACCTGTACTGTATTTGTCCAAAACAGTTACCGTATTTATTCGAATAAGCGTCCAACCTCGAATTAGCGCCCACCTTGAATAAGTGCCCATCCTAAAGGCAGAAAAAGTTAATGGGTGCCCAGCCTCGAATAAGCGCCCACCCCCTCCTCCTGCCAATCAAACTCAAATAAGCACTCACCCCCACCCCTCCCAATTGAGTGAATAAATTCTAATAAGAGACTTTCCCGAGGACAGAGTTTTCTTCAGAGTATTTTACAGAAACCTTGTTTTGTTACTTCTTCATGTTTTGTTATTAGCATTTATTGTTTTGTTGCAAAATAAACATACTTCACTCGCTGAAAATGGTGAAAATTTAATAAGCGCCCAGCCTCGAATAAGCGCCCACCTCGAATAAGCGCCCACTCTCAAGGTCCAAAAATTCAATATGCGCCCAGGGCGGTTAATCGAATAAATATGGTATGAGCCACCGAATGTGGTGTGGTTTTTAAGGTCTTGAGTCTTAAACAAGATAAACATTTTACTATTAATTTTAGCATCTTAAATAGGCTGTCTTTTTGTTCTGGAAGCCCAACTTTATGCCCCAATAGTGACCCTCGTCCAATTTCTCCCAACAATAACACTGCCTTAGGGCTGTCATTAAGAGCCTCGGGCCGGGGATTTTCCCCTGGCTATTATGAGTGTGGCCCTGGCTACTTTCATAGGAAAATAGAAGAAAAATAGATCTAGAAGAAATCTGGCTGATGGCGATTATTACTAGAAAAGAATGTTCCATTACGCGCTGGTTACCGAGACTGATAAAGTGATAATGTTGATGGCATTGTGAAAGAAAGTGTTACTAAAAGGTGACAGGAATTTCAATTCAGCCCCAGTGAATTTTATTTTTGAGCACATGCCTTGCGGATTTGTGATAACGCAAAGGATTGTACCTCAAGATCTGTGAGGCATTTTCTTTTTTTAAGTTCAGTCCTGAAGTCTTGCTTTCTATGACAATGTTTTTGATGCGAACTTGGTCGTCACAAGGAAAATTTTGTTTACATGAGCGCGTGCCAATCGGAGGTTCGATTTTTGATGTTGATTGTCATGTGAAGTTCCTTCAACTCAAACTCAAGATAATTTTGTGAGTGATGTTTTCTTCCACATTATTGTTACGTCAGCTTGGTTTTGATTGTGTAAAACAGTGCTGTTTCCTCGATTCGTGAAATATGTGATCAAACTACATGTAGCGAAAGTTGCAGTTGGCATTTTGCATCTAAATTTTCTACAGCTTGCACCAGGTCAATCCACCAGTTTTAAGCTTGTTGATCATTCACCGACAGATAACTTCTCTACACAAAGAGCTAGGCCATACATACTAATGAGTCTTAATGTGCACTGATGCATTTCAGAGCACACGCATTGGCTCGTCAGCTCAGATGCACGGATGCATCCAGCCTGACACAATTGACTCATCTTTCGTGACGCATTTTACGCATATATTTTGGTTCACTTAGTTCTGGCCTGCACTGTACTTTTCTCTTTCTCTCCTCCCCTCTTTTTCCGCTTTTCTTGCCTCCTTTTTTTTTTTGTTGCTGGGCATTTAGTAGGCTTCATTTTCATGGGAAAGGTTTTTAGAAATACTTTTAGGATGTTAGAATTAGATGAAAAGAAAAGGCAGGTGGGTAGTCCAACAAGATTTTCATGGAAATATTCAGGTCAATGTTACATAATTTTTTGCCTCTTTCTCTGGTGTCCTTGACTGAATTGTGCTCATTCTGGTATGGTTTGAAAGATCTCTTCACTCCGCACCAGTTAGCGGTCACAAGTTGTCCATGACCGTTAAAACTGATGATGTCGCAAGCAGTAGAAGCACGTGGACCAGCATGGGCGGTTATGGGCGGCTCAGGGGCAAATGGGTTAATAAATCATTTATATAAAAAGTAAACAGAACGGGGCCAAGAATGGACCCCTATGGAACTCGATATATAATCAACTAGGAGAGACTGCAAAAACCACATCCCCCATACAAACATTTTGGTACCTTCCTTTTAGATAACTTTTGAACCATTCCAGCGCTGATGGATATTATAAATTTCAACAAGATGAAATAGTATTTTAATATTGTTCTTAATTTCTAGTCTTTTATCTTACTACTGTGTACTTATTCTTTTTATATACCTATTTTCTGTACATTTTTTTTAAATTTTATTTGTATATCATCAATAGATAGTTTATCAGCAGGTCCACATCAGGGTTAGCTGCCTTTTAACCTAACCTGCTTTACCAAATAAACTATGAATGAAAAAAATAATAATAATAGAGACACACCAAGGCTACAAAGTATAAATAACAACGTGTTGTGGTTTATACTGTCAAAGGCTTTTGACATGTCCATCAACACCAATACTGAGATTTTCTTTTCCATAGCTTTTCATAGGTCATCACTTACAGACAGAAGAGCCGTTTCAGTGGAATGGTGCTTACAATTGCCACTTTGGAATTGTGCTAGCTTGTTATCGTCTAAGAATGTGACAAATTGTTTGTGTGCCAATCGTCTCACCAATGAAATTGCAAGTAATCAATTTTTAACAGATGATATTTATTTGTTATATTATTTTATTTTCTCTTGAGACAAAGACAGAAAAATCCTCCCAATTTTCCATAAATTATTACCGAATTTTTGGGGGGAAACTCTGGGAGACAAAGACCATTTGTATAAATTTCAAGAAATCTCCCAACCCCGGGATTGTTTGTGCTACATGTAGCCTATGGGACAATAACATTTTGGGGCACTAACATGTTTATCAGACACAGTGTTTTTACCAGTATTGTTACTTTTATGGAAATGCCATTAATACGATAATTAGCCCAAGGAGTCCTAAAGGTGCAAGGAAGGAAGGAGGGAAGAAAGACCTATTACAAAACATACGTAAACATACGTACATTTCCTTATAATATTAGCCAAAATTTAATTGGTTATGGCGTCTTTACTCTAACTCGCAGCTGTAAAACGTTGATTTAAGTGTATGTAAAATTGGATCAACGTATGATTTATGTACTCTTACTCAGACCTGTGAGTAAAGCATTGAGTTAACTGTATCTGAGAATTGTGACCCGCTTTTCTCCCTCATGACCTCCTTTCAGCTTCTCTATGGGTCCTGTGGAGCCCAGTGTGGAAAATCCTGGTAAGAACAATACAGAGATGATGGGATAGTGTATTTTGAAATACTTTAGCTTGAAAACATTAGTCTCAGATAGGTTCACTAATATTCAATCCAAAGGCAGAATGGAAGTGCTGTAAAGCATTTATTAAGGATTAATAGGTCTTACCTCCCCTGGTGCTGTGCCTTGACGTGGCGGGGAGGCTTGCGTGCCCTTGGGACCACTAGAGCTATGATGGCGGGAGCTTATGCTCCTGGCAGGTGGAATTATGCCAGATTGCTCCAAGGTAGAAGGGCCAGACTAAACAGCACCCTGCCCCATACATTCCAGATCTCTGCTGGAAACTCAAGAGGAAGACACTACTTATATGAGATTGGATTCCTTACAGTCACTGGTTGCTTGTGTATGACTAGATTCCAATGAAAGCTGAACTTGTGGATATGGTGTAGTGGTGTATGGCCGATGAACTGTTTCGGCAGAAACCGGTGTCACTTGGGGTGGGTTGACCTTTGGGATGATAAGGATTTACTAGGATCGGAGGTCCCAGACCATTTGGATCATGGTAGACCAAATGGTGGAGTCATCAATTCATTTGATCTACCATGATCTGAGTGATCGCGGATCACTTATCCTCATTCAGATCGTCTCAAAAAGCTCACTCTTAATAATCTACATGCCACGAGAGATCAGCAAACATAGAACCGGTCAACCTATAAACCAGTAAGTATGGAAACCAGAAACTCATACTTAGTGATATTCCCTATTTGTAGTTTTCAACTACAAAGGCATCCTTTGTGCTTGGCCTTATTGCTGTGGTGTGGACCTGATAAACCCAAGATACCCAAACTGACTGTTTCTCTACTCCTGTTGTGATTGTGGTCACTGCATGACCATTTACCTGTCTTCATTTGATTGTGGCTATCATTATCACTCTTGCTCAAATCCTTGAAGGAACACAGTTTACAGCAGTCAACACACAGCTGATTTATAAGTGGGATTAAGAGACGCTTGATCTATGGCGGTTGTTGTTTTTTCAATTTCAGTACACTTTTTGACATGAAACATTGATTTGAATTTAAATATTGACTTTTGTACTTGTTATCATATTTCATATATCATTAATTTTATTAGAAGGAGTGTGGTGGGAAGATTTCTCCCTTGTCATGTGGAAGAAAGCAGAGCCGGTATGAAGTCCAAGCCACTGTTGTTTTTTTTCCCTCCACCATGTACCCTGGATTTGTCAATCAGGTGTGTAACAATTCAGTTTTTTGGATTATAACTGTCTAATACATTTCCTTGAGAATTAACATTACATGGTTTTAAAGTTGGAAAAAGCTATTTAGCCTAACAAGAGTGACTTGTTAAACAAGCATTTGGTGATACATTGTGATGCTGATTGCTCTCTGTACCTTCTAAACACGTGATTTAATAACACACCCACTCAGTCAGTTCTCATACTGACTGTTCCTCCTTACTTGCTCCAAAATGTTAGGCGCCATGACGACCAAAATGGTCGCAACTTGGAGGGTTGATCTTTTATATTTTATTTTCAAATTAGAAGACTTGTGGGGACAAGATTGCTTGTCTGCTGTGGCGAAAAAAGCAGAGATGATAAAGAGAAGCCATTGCTATTGTTTTTTTCTGATTTTGAAGGCACTTTGGATTGATGGTAAGTGACTTGGCCCCATATTAAGCAGACAAATAGCTCTGTATGATTCAGATGTTTCTTTTCTTCAAACATAGAACTTGTCAACCTATAAACCAGTAAGTATGGGAACTAGAAACGCATACTAACTGTTCTTCCCTGTTTATAGTGTTGAACTGCAAAAGCATCCCTTTTTCTGCCCTTTTTGCTTTGGTGTCAACTTGCAAATCGAAGGAACCTACCATCCAACCCCAGAAAATCTAGGATACTCAACACACCCACTCAGTCAGTACTTATAATGCCTGTTTCTCTACACTTGTTGTGATCATGGATCCACAACTCCACTCTGATGCATCCCCTATACATTCCAAATAACTGACTGGAAAGATACTACTTGTGTGAAACTGGATTCCTTATGGTGGCTGGATGCTTGAGTATGGCCGTATTCCAATGAAAGCTGAACTTGTGGAAGGTGTAGTGGTGTTATGTGGCCGATGAACTGTTTCGGCAGAAGCCGGTGTCACTTAATCTACATAACACAAGAGATCAGAAATCATAGAACCGGCCAACCAATAAACCAGTAAGTATGGAAACCAGCAACTCATACTAACTGTTCTTCCCTATTTGTAGTGCTTAACTACAAAAGCATCCCTGGTGCCTGCTCTTTTTGCTGTGGTGTCAACATGGCAATCAGAGGAACCCACCATCCAACTTCAGGAAATCCTGGATTCTCCAACATGTCTACTCAGTCAGTACTCATACTTGCTGTTTGTCTTTGAAAATTATTGTTGTGAGCAGGGATCCACAACTGCATCTCTGATGCCTGCCCCATACATTCCATATAACTGACTGGAAACTTGTGGAGGGTACTAGTTGTATGAAGTTGGGTTTCCTTATGGTGGCTGGATGCTTGAGTATGGTCGGATTCCAATGAAAGCTGAACTTGTGGAAGGTGTAGTGGTGTTATGTGGCCGATGAACTGTTTCGGCAGAAGCCGGTGTCACTTAATCTACATAACACAAGAGATCAGAAATCATAGAACCAGCCTACCAATAAACCAGTAAGAATGGAAACCAGCAACTCATCCTAACTGTTCTTCCCTATTTGTAGTGCTTAACTACAAAAGCATCCCTGATGCCTGCTCTTTTTGCTGTGGTGTCAACATGGTAATCAGAGGAACCCACCATCCAACTTCAGGAAATCCTGGATTCTCCAACATGTCTACTCAGTCAGTACTCATACTTGCTGTTTGTCTTTGAAAATTATTGTTGTGAGCAGGGATCCACAACTGCATCTCTGATGCCTGCCCCATACATTCCATATAACTGACTGGAAACTTGTGGAAGATACTACTTGTACGAAGTTGGATTCTTTATGGTGGCTGGATGCTTGAGCATGGCCGGATTCCAATGAAAGCTGAACTTGTGGAAGGTGTAGTGGTGTTATGTGGCCGATGAACTGTTTCGGCAGAAGCCGGTGTCACTTAATCTACATAACACAAGAGATCAGAAATCATAGAACCGGCCAACCAATAAACCAGTAAGTATGGAAACCAGCAATTCGTACTAACTGTTCTTCCCTGTTTGTAGTGCTTAACTACAAAAGCATCCCTAATGCATACCCTTTTTGCTGTGGTGTCAACCTGCCTATTGGAGGAACCTGCCACCCAACTCCAAGAAATTCAGGATACCAAACATGCCTTCTTAGTCAGTCAGTACTTATGCAGTCTTTTCCTCTGCTCCTGTTATGATTGTGATCAGTGCAAGTCCCTTGAGCTATCTGCGTTGATTATGGCTATCGTTATTGCTCTTGCAGAGGTTTGGGAGGACGATACTTTATACAGCGGTGAACAATCAGCGGAATTATCAGTAGGAATAGCAGACTCCTAATCAAGTGCAATTTGGTGGAGGCACACTTCTTTTTGACTAAAACATTGATTTTAATTTAAACATTGAATCTTTGTACTTGTTATCATCTTCAACCCTGCAAGTTAAAGTTTTTGCTCAATCGCAATTTGGAAACCAACTGTTTTGGTTTAGGGAGACTTTTTTACAAATGAAGTCGCCAGCTCCAAAATTTTAGGCACCATGGCGACCAAAATGGTCGCAACTTGGAGGGTTGATATTTTATATTTTATTTTCAAATTAGGAGTGTGGGGACAAGATTGCTTGTCTGCTGTGGCAAAAAAGCAGAGATGAAAAAGAGCAAGCCATTGCCATTGTTTTTCTGATTTTAAAGGCACTTTGGATTGATGGTAAGTGGCTTGGCCCCATATTAAGCAGACAATCGATATTAAGCGGACAAATAGCTCAGTGGACACCTATATTAACAGGACACCAGAGAAGGTCGTGTATGTGTCTGTAACTTAATATCCGTTTCTTTGTTTTACTAGTTGAAAAGGGCAAATCACAACTGTTCAGAAATTTTTATCTTCTGTGTCTTGTCTTGAAATTGACCTACCTTGAGCAGGGTTGTCAAAAGTAGCCAGCTGCCGGCGAAAATCGCTGCCTACTTGGTTAGTATCGGCAGGCTACTCTGCTTGGCATTTCTTTATGGATGGCATTTTTTAAATAAACATCCCTGGACTGGTCAGTTACTTTGACAACTCAGCCGTCCACTCCAAAACATTCTGACAACCCTGCTTGACGGAAAGAGCAGAGCTGAAATAGAGAAGCCATTATTGTTATGCTATCCACCCAGCACTATGGATTAGTGGCATGTTACTTTAGTTTGATTTTTTAATGATTATTCTCTCAAGACAAATAGCTTTCTTCGTGAATAAACACTCCATCGTTTTCATGATAAAAAAGGACAAATCACACTGAGGGTGACCAGAAGCAAAACTCTTGTGATACATTTTGTCACTGTTTTTTAACTGATTGTTTTCTCTCTTCCTTTTAGCGCAGCCTTTGTCAATGCAGATCATGAACTGCACAATGTGTCTGGCATTCTGTCACCTTACTGTGAATTGAGCTTACCTGGTAATTGAGTCGAAAACAGAGAATCCAGCCAAGTATTCATTTTACAGAATTTTTTGTGGAAACTATCTTCTGTAGAGCAGCTATGAGGACGTTTTCGATGGTGTACAGAGTATATTTCCTGGTCATAATTTATAGCCTGAAGTCCTCAGATAAGACAAGGTGCAAAGAAAGTCAGTTTTACAGCCTGCCATTCGGGCAAGCTGTAGCTAGCAAGTACTAGCCCACGCGTCATTTCAACTAGCCCCAAAACCTTTTTTGATTAGCAGGATTGATTACCATCCTTCTGTAATTTGAATTTCCCCAATAAATTCACTTGCCCGTCAGACAAGTTAAGAACAGAATTCACTAGCCCAAAAGCAAAATCCACTAGCCCCAGGCTTTCGGACTTGACTTTCTTTGCACGCTGTAAGAGCACTTAAATTGCGAATAAAGCTGATACTACATTTTGACCAAATCTAAATGACCACAAAAAGTGGCATTTTTTGACCAAAAGCATGGGTTATCCCCTTTGGAAAAGTGCAATTATTTAGACTTCAAAAAATTCTGTTTTTTTAGGGCCAAAAAAGGTTTCTTTTTTTTCCTGCGAAGTCATTAAGCATTATTTCTAGACTTATTTTGACAAAATCTAACTAAATGCAAAATTGGAATTTTTTTACTAAAAGCATGGGCAACAAAGGTTTCTTTTTTCTCTGCAAAATCAGAAAGCATTACTTCTAGTCTTATTTTGGTCAAATCTAAATAAAGAAAAAAATGGCATTTTTAGGCCAAAAGCATAAGTTAACCGCTTTCAAAAAAAATGCGATAAAAGGTTTCTTTTTTCCTGTGGAAAGTCACCAAGCATTATTTCAAGTGTAATATTCACTAAATCTACATAAACAATTGTCCAAAACCATGGGTTAACCCCTTTGCAAAAGTGCGATTTTTATAGCCAAAAAAAGGTTTTTTTTTTCTCTGCGAAGTCATTAACCATTATTTCTAGTCTTCTTTTGACCAAATCTAAATAAACGAAAAATTGGCATTTTTTGACTAAAAGCATGGGTTAACCCCTCGGAAAAAATGTGATTTTTTTTGGACTTCGCTGTTTAAAGTGAAAAAAGGTTTCTCTTTTCTCGGCAGTCACCAAGCATTATTTCTAGTCTTTTTTTTATCAATTTTGAATAAAGAAGAAAATTAACATTTTTGAATTAAAGGCGTGAGTTAACCCTTTGGAAAAATGCAATTTTCTGGACTTTGAAATATTCCGTTTTTTAACGCCAAAAAAGGTTTCTTTTTTCTCTTCAAAGTTAGAAAGCGTTATTCCTAGTCTTATTTTGATCAAATCGAAATCAAGAAAAAAATGGCATTTTTTGTCCAAAAGTATGGATTAACCCCTTTGAAAAAGTGCGATTTTCTGGAGTTTAAAAAATTCTGTTTTTTAGGTCATAAAAGGTTTCTTTTTTCTCTGAAAAGTCACTAAGTATTATTTCTAGTCTTATTTTGACCAAATCTAATTAAACCAAATAAGTAGCATTTTTTGCTCAAAAGCATGGGTTAACCCCTTTGAAAAAATGCGATTTTTTGGACTTTCAAAAATTCCGCTTTTTAAGGCCAAAAAGGTTTCTTTTTTCTCTTTAAAGTCAGAAAGCATTATTTCTAGTCTTATTTTGATCAAATCGAAATCAAGAAAAAATGGCATATGTTGGCCAAAAGTATGTCCCTTTGAAAAAGTGCGATTTTTTGGAGTTTGAAAAATTCTGTTTTTTAAGGTCAAAAAAGGTTTCGTTTTTCTCTGCAAAGGCAGAAAGCATTATTTCTAGGCATATTTTGATCAAATTTAAATAAACAAGAATTTGGTATTTTTTGATCTAAGGCTTGGATTAAACCGTTTGGAAAAAATACGATTTTTTGGACTTTGAGAAGTTTTGTTTTTTATAGTCAAAAAGATTTCTTTTCTCTCTTCAAAGTAATTAAGCATTATTTCTAGTCATATTTTGACCAAATATAAATAAAGAAGAATTTGGCATTTTTTGGCCAAAAGCATGGGCTAACCCCTTTGAAAAAAAGCGACTTTGTTTAATTAAAAAACTCGTGTTGTTTATAGTCAAAAAGGTTTCTTTTTTCTCTGCAAAGTCACTAAGCATTATTGCTAGTCTTATTTTGACCAAATCTAAATAATCCAAATAATTGGCATTTTTTACCAAAAGCATTGGGTTATCCCATTTGAAAACATGCGATTTTTGTGACTTTGAAAAATTCTGTTTTTCATAGTCCAAAAAGGTTTCTTTTTTCTTGTGGAAAGTCAGTAAGCATTATTTCAAGTCTAATTTTCACAAAATCTACATAAACAAAAAAATTGGCATTTTTGGACCATAAGCATGGGTTAACCCCTTTGGAAAAATGCGATTTTTGGGACTTTAAAAAAGTTTTTTTTTATAGTCAAAAGAGGTTTTTTTCCTCTACACAGTTATTACGAGGCGTTATTTCTAGTCTTATTTTGACCAAATCTAAGTGAAGAAAAAATTTGGCATTTTTGTCCAAAAGCATGGGTTAACCCCTTTCAAAAAAATACGATTTTTTGGACTAAAAAAAATTCGGTTTTTTTTAATGCCAAAAAAGGGTTTTTTTTTCTCTTCAAAGTCAAAAAGCATTAGTTCTAGTCTTATTTTGATCAAATGGAAATCAAGAAGGAAATTGCATTTTTTTTGGCAAGGGTATGGATTAACCCCTTTGAAAAAGTGGGATTTTTTGGAGTTTGAAAAATTCTGTTTTTTTAAGGTCAAAAAAGATTTCTTTTTTCTCTGCAAAGTCACCAAGCATTATTTCTAGTCTTTTTTTATCAATTGTAAACAAAGAAAAAAATTGGCATTTTTTGGCCAAAAGCATGGGTTAACCCCTTTGAGAAAAAATGCGATTTTTTTTGGACTTTGAAAAATTCTGTTTTTTATAGTCAAAAAAGGTTTCTTTTTTTTTCTTCAAAGTAATTAAGCATCATTTGTAGTCTTCTTTTGACCAAAGCTAACTAGAGACAAAAATGGCATTTTTTGACCAAAAGCATGGGTTAACCCCTTTCGAAAGGCGGATTTTTTGGGTTTTTTATAGTCAAAACAGATTTTTTTTTCTCTGCAAAGTCGCTCAGCATTATTTCTTGTCTTATTTTGACCAAATCTGGGCAAAGCTAAATAAAGAAGAATTTGGCATTTTTTGATCAAAAGCGTGGATTAAACCCTTTGGAAAAAAATGCGATTATTTGGACTTCGAAAAATTCTGCTTATTTTTTTTAAGTCGCAGATGTTTTTTTTCTCAGCAAAGACACTAGGGAACATTTCTAGTCTTATTTTGACCAAATCTAAACTAAAGAAGAAATATTGGCACTTTTTCATCAAAAGCCTGGGTTAACCGCTTTGGATAAATGCAATTTTTTGGACTTTGAAAAATTCTGTTTTTAAGAGTCAAGAAGGTTTCTTTTTCCTGTGCAAAGTCATTAAGCATTATTTCAAGTCCAAATTTCTCTAAATCTACATAAACAAAAAAATGGCATTTTTTTACCAAAGCATGGGTTAACCCCTTTGGAAAAAGCGATTTTTGGGACTTCGAAAAACTTTTTGTTGTTATAGTCAAAAAAGGTTTCCTTTTTCTCTGCAAAAGCATTAAGTATTGTTTCTAGTCTTGTTTTGACCAACAACAAGTAGAGAAAAAATTGGCCTTTTTTGGACCAAAAGCATGGGCCCTTTGGAAAAATGCGAATTTTTAGACTATTGAAAATTCTGCTTTTTATAGCCCAAAAAGGTTTCTTTTTACTCTGCAAAGTCTTTAAGCATTATTTCTAGTCTTATTTTAGTCAAATCTAAATAAAGAAGAAATTGGCATTTTTTGATCAAAAGCATGGGTTAACCCCTTTGGAAAAATTCGATTTTTTGGACTTTGAAAAATTCTGCTTTTTATAGCCCCAAAAGGTTTCTTTTTACTCTGCAAAGTCTTTGAGCATTATTTCTAGTCTTATTTTGATCAAATCTAACTAAAGAAGAAATTAGAATTTTTTGATAAAAAGCATGGGTTAACCCCAAAAAAGCGATTTTTGGGACTTCGGAAAATTTTTGTTATTATAGTCAAAAAAAGGTTTCCTTTTTCTCTACAAAAGCATTAAGTATTATTTCTAATCTTGTTTTTACCAAAAACGGTTAAAGAAAAAAATGGCATTTTTTGGACCAGAAGCATGGGTTAACCCCTTTGGAAAAATGCGAATTTTTAGACTATTGAAAATTCTGCTTTTTGTAGCCCAAAAAGGTTTCTTTTTACTCTGCAAAGTCTTAAGCATTATTTCTAGTCTTATTTTGATCAAATCTAAATAAAGAAGAAATTGGCATTTTTTGATCAAAAGCATGGGTTAACCCCTTTGGAAAAATTCTGTTTTTTAGAGTCAAAAAGGTTTCTTTTTCCTGTGCAAAGTCACTAAGCATTACTTCAAGTCTAAATTTCTCCAAAAATAAATAAACAAAAAGAATGGGCCTTTTTTTTACCAAAACATGGGTTAACCCTTTTGCAAAAGGCGATTTTTGGGACTTCGAAAAATTTTTGTTATTATAGTCAAAAAAGGTTTCCTTTTTGTCTACAAAAAGCATTAAGTATTATTTCTAGTCTTGTTTTGACCAAAAACAGTTAAAGACAAAATTGGCATTTTTTGGACCAAAAGCATGGGTTAACCCCTTTGGAAAAATGCGAATTTTTAGACTATTGAAAATTCTGCTTTTTGTAGCCCAAAAAGGTTTCTTTTTACTCTGCAAAGTCTGTAAGTATTATTTCTGGTCTTATTTTAGTCAAATCTAAATAAAGAAGAAATTGGCATTTTTTTGATCAAAAGCATGGGTTAACCCCTTTGGAAAAATTCTATTTTTTGGACTTTGAAAAATTCTGCTTTTTATAGCCCCAAAAGGTTTCTTTTTACTCTGCAAAGTCTTTAAGCATTATTTCTAGTCTTATTTTGATCAAATCTAACTAAAGAAGAAATTAGAATTTTTTGATCAAAAGCATGGGTTAACCCCAAAAAAGCGATTTTTGGGACTTCGAAAAATTTTTGTTATTATAGTCAAAAAAAGGTTTCCTTTTTCTCTACAAAAGCATTAAGTATAATTTCTAGTCTTGTTTTGACCAAAAACGGTTAAAGAAAAATTTGGCATTTTTGGACCAGAAGCATGGGTTAACCCCTTTGGAAAAATGCGAATTTTTACACTATTGAAAATTCTGCTTTTTATAGCCCAAAAAGGTTTCTTTTAACTCTGCAAAGTCTTTAAGCATTATTTCTAGTCTTGTTTTAGTCAAATCTAAATAAAGAAGAAATTGGCATTTTTTTGATCAAAAGCATGGGTTAACCCCTTTGGAAAAATGCGAATTTTTAGACTATTGAAAATTCTGCTTTTTATAGCCCAAAAAGGTTTCTTTTTACTCTGCAAAGTCTTTAAGCATTATTTCTAGTCTTGTTTTAGTCAAATCTAAATAAAGAAGAAATTGGCATTTTTTGATCAAAAGCATGGGTTAACCCCTTTGGAAAAATTCGATTTTTTGGACTTTGAAAATTTCTGTTTTTTTTTCCTGTGTAAAGTCACTACGCATTATTTCAAGTCCAATTTTCACTAAATCTACATAAACAAAAAAATTGGCATTTTTTGACCAAAGCATGGGTTAACCCTTTTGGAAAAAGCGATTTTGGGACTTCAAAAGATTTTTGTTATTATAGTCACAAAAGGTTCCTTTTTTTCTACAAAAGCATTAAGTATTAATTCTAGTCTTGTTTTGACCAAAAACAAATAAAGAAAAAATTGGCATTTTTTGGACCAAAAGCATGGGTTAACCCCTTTGGAAAAATGCGAATTTTTAAACTATCGAAAATTCTGCTTTTTATAGCCCAAAAAAGTTTCTTTTTACTCTGCAGTCTTTAAGCATTATTTCTAGTGTTACCTTAATCAAATTTAAATAAAGAAGAAATTGGCATCTTTTGATTAAAAGTATGGGTTAACCCCTTTTGGAAAAATGCGCTTTTTTGGACTTTGAAAATTTTTTTTTATATATACATATATATACTCTAAAAGGTTTCTTTCTTCTCTATAAATCATTAAATAAAACTATTACTAGTCTTGTTTTGACCGAAAACAAATAAAGAAAAATTGACATTTTTCGGACCAAAAGCATGGGTTAACCCTCTTTTTGGGAAGATGCTATTTTTGGGACTTTTTATAGTCAAAAAAGGTTTCTCTTTTTTTTTTCCCACAAAGTTGTAGTACGAACGATGAACTCTCGAGATCCATGATGGTTTGAAGTACATTTATTCATAGAAATAGATAAACTGATTTAGCATGCTTGGAAACCATGATATCTTTAGGGACAGATACCTTTTAAAATTATGGGGTTTTTTGGCCCAAGATATCTTACTATTCTGTAACTAGTTTTAGAATACTTAAAAATTAAGTAGACTGCTATAAACTAGAGTGGCAAGCAATAATGCTATTATGTCATTAAAAGAATCTTATAGTACATGTAAGTCTCTCTGATTTCTATAGTAATAAACGTCAAAGTTAACACACTTTGGTTGATTGATTTTTTTAGCCGTGAGAAACATTCCCATTGTTTGCACAGCGGGATGTAAGCCGTGTCAGGGACGTAAGGGTTACAATTAATTTTATCACAAGTTTTGAAAATTCTCTCAGTCCCTGCAATGTTTGTGGTAGGCTATACAAACCTCTGAATTTGTGTTAAGGTATGAAGTTTGCTTTATGTCTGTGTTGGAAAACCCCTACATCTATGCACTATATATAAAAAACGTAAATCGATAGTTTTTCAAGTGTATGTTCACAAGGACAACCCATGGATTTGATCAAAACTTTGAAGCTTTTTCTTTGTTCGGATTACGCCAAGTAAACCTAGAATTTCTGAATACCTTAAAATATTATCGAACATTATATATAGATCTATTTTGACCAACAAAACAGAAAACAACTTTTCAATTTTTTTGGCCAAAATCACAGGTTAACCTCTTTTGGAACACCCAATGTGGTGCCTTGTTTATAGCCAGTAAAGGCTTCTTTTATATCTAGAATGATGTTTTGTTGTAATTTTGAAATATAACAAGCCTTTCCAGGCTATAAAGATATAGTTTTGACAAAAGAGAGTAGTGATATTTAACATTTGCAAAGGAGTTCACCCATGATTTTAGTATCACCTCAAGTGTTTAAAAGGTGTAAAGACCTCAAAATCGGCTATTTTAGATGGTACACAGCTGTTTTTGTAAAATCAGGTGTTTAGGAGGTTCAGAGACCTCAAATTCGGCTATTTTAGATGGTAAACAGCTGTTTTTATCAAATCAGGCGTTTAGGAGGTTAAAATTCGGCTATTTTAGATTGTAAGCAGCTGTTTTTCTCAAATCAGCTGTTTAGGATGTTCAAAGACCTCAAATTCGGCTATTTTAGATGGTAAACCGCTGTTTTCCTCAAATCAGCTGTTTAGGAGGATCTGAGACCTCAAATTCGCCTATTTTAGATGGTAAACAGCTGTTTTTATCAAATCAGGTGTTTCGGGCGTTCAGAGACAAAAAAAGCGGCTATTTTAGAGGGAAAACAGCTGTTCATATCAAATTAAGTGTTTTTCAAGTAGAGTCGAATTACAAAGTAAAGAGCCCACGTTTTAAAAATAACAGAACTTTATTGAATAAAATAAAAACGTTTTTGTTGTATATCAAAATATAATATTAATTATAATTATTGGTTGCTACTTATTAATTAATACTAATTAAATCACGTCATTAAGTCAAATCAATTCTTTTTTATTTGCTTTCGGTCAAAACAAGTCTAAAAATAATACTTAATAAGTTTAAAGAGGAAACAAGAAAGTTTACCCATGCTTTTGGTCAAAAAAGTCCAAAAATTTTTCTTTCCTTCCATTTGGTCAAAATAATCCTACAATTAATGATAAATAACTTTGAAAGGAAAAAAATTTACTGACTATTCACTTTATTGACTGAATATAAGGGCGCTTTTTTGTTCTAGAATATCATAAAACAAATTTTCCTGGCCTAGATTGCCTAAAAATAAAAGAAGGAAAAATGGTCAATTTTTGGACCAAAACAATGGACTAACCCCTTTGGAAAAATATCAATTTTTCGACTTTTAGAACGTCTTGTTTTTACAGCCTAAAAAGGCGTTTTTTCGATCTAGAATATCGTAAAAACCATTCTATTAACCAATAGTACCTAAAAAAAAATTGGAAAAATGGCCATATTTGGACCAAAACCATGGGTTAACCCCTTTGGAAAAATGTCAATTTTTCGACTTTTTCAACTTCTTGTTGTTATAGCCTAGAAAGGCGTTTTTTTGTTCTAGAATATCCTAAAAGACATTTTCCTAACCTATATTACCTAAAAAAAAAAGTTGGAAAAATGGCCATATTTGGAACAAAACCATGAGTTAACCCCTTTGGAAAAATGTCAATTTTTCGACTTTTTGAACTTCTTGTTTTTATAGCATAGAAAGGCATTTTTTCGTTCTAGAATATCGTAAAAGACATTTTCCTAACCAATAAAGCCTAAAAAAAAATGTTGCAAAAATGGCCTAAAGTGCCTAAAAAAAAGGTTGGAAAATGGCCATATTAGGACAAAAACCATGGGTTAACCCCTTTGGAAAAATGTCAATTTTTCGACTTTTTGAACTTCTTGTTTTTATAGCCTAGTAAGGCGTTTTCTCTTTCTATCATATCATACAGGCTATTTTCCAGGCCTATATTGCCTAAAAAAAAAATTGAAAAATGGCCAGTTTTGGACCAAAATCATGCGTTAACCCTTTTGGAAAAATGTCAATTTTTCGACTTTTTGAACTTCTTGTTTTTATAGCCTAGAAAGGCGTTTTTTCTTTCTATAATATCGTAACGGATATTTTCCAGGCCTATATTGCCTAAAAAAAAAAGTTGGAAAAATGACAGTTTTGGAGCAAAACCATGGGTCAACCTCTTTGGAAAAACTTCAATATTTCAACATTTTAAACTTTTTGTTTTTATAGCCTAGAAAGGCCCATTGTCGTTCTAGATTATCGTAAAAGTCATTTTCCTAACCAATATTGCCTTAAAAAAACGTTGGAAAAATGGCCATATTGGGACCAAAACCATGGGTTAACCCATTTGGAAAAAAGTCAATGTTTAAAAAATTTTGAACTTCTTGTTTTTATAGCCTAGAAAGGCGTTTTTCCGTTGTAGAATATAGTAAAAGACATTTTCCTAACCTAAATTACCTAAAAAAAGAGATTGGAAAAATGGCCAAATTTGGACTAAAACCATGGGTTAACCCCTTTGGAATAACTTCAATTTTTCGACTTTTTGAACATCTTGTTTTTATAGCCTAGAAAGGCGTTTTTTCGTTGTAGAATATCGAAAAAGTCATTTTCCTAACCAATATTGCCTAAAAAAAAAGGTTGAAAAATGGACATATTTGGATCAAAACCATTAGTTTACCCCTTTTGGAAAAATGTCAATTTTTCGACTTTTTAAACTTCCTGTTTTTATAGCCTAGAAGGGCGTTTTTTCGTTCTAGAATACCGTAAAAGACATTTTTCTAACCAATATTATCTTTAAAAAAAAGGTTGGAAAAAAGGCCATATCTGGACCAAAACCATGGCTTAACCCCTTTGGAAAATCTTAAATTTTTTGCCATTTTGAACTTCTTATTTTTATAGCCTAGAAAAGCGTTTTTTTGTTCTAGAATATCGTAAAAGTCATTTTCCTAACCAATGTTGCCTAAAAAAAGGTTTGGAAAAATGGCCATATTGGGACAAAAAACCATGGGTTAACCCCTTTGGAAAAATCTCAATTTTTCGAGTTTTGGAACTTCTTGTTTTTATTGCCTAGACAGGCGTTTTTTCAATCTAGAATATCGAAAAAGTCATTTTCCTAACCTATAGTGCCTAAAAAAAAATATGTTGGAAAAATGGCCATATTTGGACCAAACCGTGGGTTAACCCTTGTGTCAATTTTTCGAATTCTTGAACTTCTTGTTTTTATTGCCTAGAAAGGCGTTTTTTCGTTCTAGAATATCGTAAAAGACATTTTCCTAACCAATAATGCCTAAAAAAAAAGTGTTGCAAAAATGGCCTAAAGTGCCTAAAAAAAGGTTGGAAAAATGGCCATATTAGGACCAAAACCATGGGTTAACCCCTTTGGAAAAATGTCAGTTTTTCGACTTTTTGAACTTCTTGTTTTTATAGCCTAGTAAGGCGTTTTCTCTTTCTATAATATCATAAAGGCTATTTTCCAGGCCTATATTGCCTAAAAAAAAATTTGAAAAATGGCAAGTTTTGGACCAAAACCATGCGTTAACCCCTTTGGAAAAATGTCAATTTTTCGACATTTTGAACTTCTTGTTTTTATAGCCTAGAAAGGCGGTTTTTCGTTCTAGAATATCGTAAAAGTCATTTTCCTAACCAATATTGCCTTACAAAAAAACGTTGGAAAAATGGCCGTATTTGGACCAAAGCCATGGGTTATCCCCTTTGGAAAAACTTCAATTTTTCTACTCTTTGAACTTCTTGTTTTCATAGCCTAGAAAGGCATTTTTTCGTTCTAGAATATCGTAAAAGACATTTTCCTAACCAATAGTGCCTAAAAAAAAATGTTGGAAAAATAACTATATTTGGACCAAAACGATGAGTTAACCCCTTTGTAATAATGTCAATTTTTCGACTTTTTGAACTACTTGTTTTTATAGCCTAGAAGGGCGTTTTATCGTTCTAGAATATCGTAAAAAACATTTTCCTAACCAATAGTGCCTAAAAAAATGTTGGAAATTAACCATATTTGGACCAAAACGATGGGTTAACCCCTTTGGCAAAACTTTAATTTTTAAAAAATTTTGAACTTCTTTTTTTTATAGCCTAGAAAGGGAGTTTTTTCGTTCTAGAATATCGTAAAAGACATTCCACTAACCAAAATTGCCTAAAAAAAAAAGGTTGGAAAAAAGGCCAAATTTGGACCAAAACCATGGGTTAACCCCTTTGGAAAAATGTCAATTTTTCGACCTTTTGAACTGCTTGTTTTTATAGCCTAGAAAGGCATTTTTTCGTTCTAGAATATCGTAAAAATCATTTTCCTAACCAATATTGCCGAAAAAAAAATGTTGGAAAAAAGGCCATATTGGGACCAAAACCAGGGGTTAACCCTTTTGGAAAAATGTAAATTTTTCGACTTTTGGAACTTCTTGTTTTTACTGCCTAGAAAGGCGTTTTATCAATCTAGAATATCGAAAAAGTCATTTTCCTAACCTATAGTGCCGAAAAAAAATGTTGGAAAAATGGCCTTATTTTGACCAAAACCATGGGTTAACCCTTTTAAAAAAATGTCAATTTTTCGAATTCTTGAACTTCTTGTTTTTATTGCCTACAAAGGCGCTTTTTCGTTCTAGATTATCGTAAAAGTCATTTTCCTTACAAATATTGCTTTAAAAAAAAGGTTGGAAAAATGGCCATATTTGGAGCAAAACCATGGGTTAACCCCTTTGGAAAAACTTCCATTTTTCGACATTATAAACTTCTTGTTTTTATAGCCAAGAAAGGCGTTTTTTCGTTCTAGAATGTCGTTAAAGTCATTTCCTTAACCAATATTTGCTTAAAAAAAAGGGTTGGAAAAAAGGGCATATTTGCACCAAAACCATGGGTTAACCCCTTTGCAAAAATGTCAATTTTTCAACTTTTTCAACTTTTTGTTGTTATAGCCTAGAAAGGCGTTTTTTCGTTCTAGAATATCGTAAAAGACATTTTCCTAACCTATATTACCTAAAAAAAAAAAAAGTTGGAAAAATGGCCATATTTGGAACAAAACCATGAGTAAAAATGGAAAAATGTCAATTTTTCGACTTTTGAACTTCTTGTTTTTATAGCATAGAAAGGCGTTTTTTCGTTCTAGAATATCGTAAAAGTCATTTTCCTAACCAAATTTGCCTTAAAAAAGGTTGGAAAAATGGCCATATTTGGACCAAAAGCATGGGTTAACCCCTTTGGAAAAACTTCCATTTTTTTACTCTTTGAACTTCTTGTTTTTAAAGGCTACAAAGGCGTTTTTTCGTTCTAGATTATCGTAAAAGACATTTTCCTAACCAATAGTGCCTAAAAAAAAATGTTGGAAAAATAACCATATTTGGACCAAAACCATGGGTTAACCCCTTTGGCAAAACTTTAATTTTTAAAAAATTTTGAACTTCTTTTTTTTATAGCCTAGAAAGGGGTTTTTTCGTTCTAAAATATCGTAAAAAACATTTTCCTAACCGAAATTGCCTAAAAAAAAGGGTTGGAAAAAAGGCCAAATTTGGACCAAAACCATGGGTTAACCCCTTTGGAAAAATGTCAATTTTTCGATTTTTTGAACTCCTTGTTTTTATAGCTTAGAAAGGCGTCTTTTCTTTCTATAATATCGTAAAGGATATTTTCCAGGCCTATATTGTCTAAAAAAAAAATTTCGAAAAATGGCCAGTTTTGGACCAAAACCGTGGGTTAACCCCTTTGGAAAAATCTCAATTTTTCGACTTTTTGAACTTCTTGTTTTTATAGCCTAGAAGGGCGTTTTTTCGTTCTAGAATATCGTAAAAGACTTTTTCCTAACGAATAGTGCCTAAAAAAAAATCTTCGCAAAATGGCCATATTTGGACCAAAACCATGGGTTAACCCTTTTAGAAAAACTTCAATATTTAAAAAATTTTGAACTTCTTGTTTTTCTAGCCTAGAAAGGCGTTTTTTTGTTCTAGAATATCGTAAAAGCGGTTTTCCTAACCTAAATTGCCTAAAAAGAAAAGTTGGAAAAATGGCCAAACTTCAACCAAAACCATGGGTTAACCCCTTTGGAAAAATGTCAATTTGTTTGACTTTTTGAATTTCCTGTTTTTATAGCCTATAAAAGCGTTTTTTTGTTCTTGAATATCATAAAAAACATTTTCCTAACCAATAGTGCCTAAAAAAAAAAGGTTGCAAAAATTGCCAAATTTGGACCAAAACCATGGGTTAACCCTTTTAAAAAAATGTGACTTTTTCGAGTTTTTGAACTTCTTGTTTTTATAGCTTAGAAAGGCGTTTTTTCTTTCTATAATATCGTAACGGATATTTTCCAGGCCTATATTGCCTAAAAAACAAAGTTGGAAAAATAAAAGTTTCGGAGCAAAACCATGGGTTAACCTCTTTGGAAAAACTTCAATATTTCAACATTTTAAACTTTTTGTTTTTATAGCCTAGAAAGGTGCTTTAGATTATCGTAAAAGTCATTTTCCTAACCAATATTGCCTTAAAAAAAGGTTGGAAAAATGGCCATATTGGGACCAAAACCATGGGTTAACCCATTTAAAGATCAACGTAAAAGTCATTTTCCTAACCAATATTGCCTTACAAAAAAGGTTGGAAAAATGGCCATATTTAGACCAAAACCATGGGTTAACCCCTTTCGACAATCTTCAATTTTTCGACATTTTGAACTTCTTGTTTTCATAGCCTAGAAAGGCATTTTTTCGTTCTAGAATATCGTAAAAATCATTTTCCTAACCAATATGGCCGAAAAAAAAATGTTGGAAAAATGGCCATATTGGGACCAAAACCATGGGTTAACCCCTTTGGAAAAATGTCAATTTTTCGACTTTTTCAACTTCAGGTTTTTATTGCCTAGAATGGCGATTTTTCAATCTAGAATATCGAAAAAGTCATTTGCCTAACCTATAGTGCCAAAAAAAAAATGTTGGAAAAATGGCCATATTTGGAACAAAACCATGGCTTAACCCCTTTGGAAAAACTTCAGTTTTACGACATTCTGAACTACTTGTTTTTATAGCCAAGAAAGGCGTTTTTTCGACTTTTTGAACTTCAGGTTTTTATTGCTTAGAAAGGCGAATTTTCACTCTAGAATATCGAAAAAGTCATTTGCCTACCCTATAGTGCCAAAAAAAAAATGTTGGAAAAATGGCCATATTTGGACCAAAACCATGGGTTAACCCCTTTTGAAAAATGTCAATTTTCCAACTTTTGGAACTTCTTGTTTTTATTGCCTAGAAAGGCGTTTTTTCAATCTAGAATTTGGAAAAGAGTTATTTGCCTAACCTATAGTGCCTAAAAAAAAATGTTGCAAAAATGGCCATATTTTGACCAAAACCATGGGTTAACCCTTTTGGAAAAATATCAATTTTTCGAATTCTTAAACTTCTTGTTTTTATTGCCTACAAAGGCGCTTTTTCGTTCTAGATTATCGTAAAAGTCATTTTCCTTACCAATATTGCCTTAAAAAAAGGTTGGAAAAATGGCCGTATTTGGACCAAAACCATAAGTTAACCCCTTTGGAAAATCTTCAATTTTTCGACCTTTTAAGCTTCTTGTTTTTATAGCCTAGAAAGGCGTCTTTTCGTTCTAGAATATCGTAAAAGTCATTTTCCTAAGCTATATTGCCTAAAAAAAAGGGTTGGAAAAATGGCCATATTTGAACCAAAACCATGGGTTAACCCCTTTGCAAAAATGTCAATTTTTCGACTTTTGGAACTTCTTGTTTTTATTGCCTAGAAACGCCTCTTTTCAATCTAGAATATCGAAAAAGTCATTTTGCTAACCTATAGTGCCCGAAAAAAAAATGTTGGAAAAATGGCCATAATTGGACCAAAACCATGGGTTAACCCCTTTGGAAAAAGCTCAATTTTTCGACATTCTAAACTTCTTGTTTTTATAGCCAAGAAAGGTGTTTTTTCGTTCTAGAATATCGTAAAAGTCATTTTCCTAACCAATATTGCCTGAAAAAAAGGGTCGGAAAAATGGCCATATTGGGACCAAAGCCATGGATTAACCCCTTTGGAAAAATGTCATTTTTTCGAATTTTGGAACTTCTTGTTTTTATTACCTAGAAAGGCGTTTTTTCAATCTAGATTATCGAAAAAGTCATTTTACTAACCTATACTGCCGAAAAAAAAATGTCACAAAAATCGCCATATTTGGACCAAAACCATGGGTTAACCTATTTGGAAAACTGTCAATTTTTCGACTTTTTGAACCTCAGGTTTTTATAGCCTAGAGAGGCTTTTTTTCTTTCTATAATATCGTAAAAGTCATTTTCCAGGCCTATATTCAATATAAAAAAGTTCGAAAAACGGCCAGTTTTGGACCAAAACGATGGGTTAACCCCTTTGGAAAATCTTCAATTTTTCGACATTTTGTAGTTCTTGCATTTTTTATAGCCTAGAAAGGCGTTTCTTCGTTCTAGAATATCGTAAAAGTCATTTTCCTAACCAATATTGCCTAAAAAAAAAGGTTGGAAGAATGGCCATATTTGCACCAAAACTATGGGTTAACCCCTTTGGAATAACTTAAATTTTTCGACATTCTGAACTTCTTGTTTTTATAGCGAAGAAAGGCGTTTTTGCGTTCTAGAATATCGTAAAAGTCATTTTTCTAACCAATATTGCCTAAAAAAAAGGGTTGGAAAAATGGCCATATTTGGACCAAAACCATGGGTTAACTAACCCCTTTGTAAAAATGTCAATTTTTCGACTTTGGGAACTTCTTGTTTTTATTGCCTAGAAAGGCGGTTTTTCGTTCTAGAATATCGTAAAAGTCATTTCCCTAACCAATATTTCCTAAAACAAATCTTGGAAAAATGGCCATATTGGGACCAAAACCATGGGTTAACCCCTTTCGAAAAACTTCAATTTTTCGACTTTTGGAACTTCTTAATTTTATCGCCTAGAAAGGCGTTTTTTCAATCTAGAATATCGAAAAAGTCCTTTTCCTAACCTATAGTGCCGAAAAAAAAAATGTTCGAAAAATGGCCATATTTATACCAAAACCATGGGTTAACCCTTTTGGAAAAATGTCAATTTTTCGAATTCTTGAACTTCTTGTTTTTATTGCCTACAAAGGCGCTTTTTCGTTCTAGATTATCGTAAAAGTCATTTTCCTAACCAATATTGCCTTAAAAAAAAGGTTGGAAAAATGGCCATATTTGGACCAAAACCATGGGTTAACCTCTTTGGAAAAACTTTAATTTTTCGACATTCTGAACTTCTTGTTTTTAAAGCCAAGAAAGGCGTTTTATCGTTCTAGAATATCGTAAAAGTCATTTTCTTAACCAATATTGCCTAAAAAAAAGGGTTGGAAAAATGGCCATATTGGGACCAAAACCATGGGTTAACCCCTTTGGAAAAATGTCAATTTTTCGACTTTTAGAACTTCTTGTTTTTATTGCCTACAAAGGCGCTCTTTCGTTCTAGATTATATTAAAAGTCATTTTCCTAACCAATATTGCCCTTAAAAAAAGGGTTGGAATAATGGCCATATTTGGACCAAAACCATGGATTAACCCCTTTTGAAAAACTTCAATTTTTTGACATTCTGAACTTCATGTTTTTATAGCCAAGAGAGGCGTTTTTTCGTTCTAGAATATCGTAAAAGTCAATTTCTTAACCAATATTGCCTAAAAAAAATGTTTGAAAAATGGCCATATTGGGACCAAAACCATGGGTTAACCCCTTTGGAAAAATGTCAATTTTTCGACTTTTAGAACTTCTTGTTTTTATTGCCTACAAAGGCGCTTTTTCGTTCTAGATTATCGTAAAAGTCATTTTCCTAACCAATATTGCCCTAAAAAAAAGGGTTGGAAAAATGGCCATATTTGGACCAAAACCATGGGTTAACCCCTTTGCAAAAATGTCAATTTTTCGACTTTTTGAACTTCATGTTTTTATTGCCTAGAAAGGCGTTTTTTCGTTCTAGAATATCGTAAAAGTCAATTTCTTAACCAATATTGCCTAAAAAAAAAGGTTGGAAATATGGCCATATTTGGACCAAAACCATGGGTTAACCCTTTTGGGAAAATGTCAATTTTTCGACTTTTGGAACTTCTTGTTTTTATTGCCTAGAAACGCGTTTTTTCAATCTAGAATATCGTAAAAGTCATTTTCCTAACCTATAATGCCTAAAAAAAATGTTGGAAAAATGGCCATTGTTGGACGAAAACCATGGGTTAACCCTTTTGGAAAAATGTCAATTTTTTGAATTCTTGAACTTCTTGTTTTTATTGCCTAAAAGGCATTTTCCTAACCAATATTGCCATAAAAAAAAGGTTGGAAAAATGGCCATATTTCGACCAAACCATGGGTTAACCCTTTTGCGAAAACTTCAATTTTTTGACATTTTAAACTTCTTGTTTTTATAGCCTAGAAAGGCATTTTTCAATCTAGAATATCGTAAAGGCATTTTCCTAACCAATATTGTCTAAAAAAAAGTTGGAAAGGTGGCCATATTTTGACCAAAACCATGCGTTAACCCCTTTCGAAAAACTTTAATTTTGAAAAATTTTTGAACTTTTTGTTTTTATAGCCTAGAAAGGCGTTTTTTCGTTCTACAATATCGTAACAGTCATTTTCCTAACCTATATTGCCTAAAAAAAAAGGTTGGAAAAATGGCCACATTTGGACCAAAACCTTGGGTTAACCCCTTTGGAAAAATGTCAATTTTTCGACTTATTGTGCTTCTCGTGTTTACAGCCTAGATAGGCGTTTTTTCGATCTAGAATATCGTAAAAAACATTTCTGTAACCTACATTGCCTAAAAAAAAAAAAGGTTGGAAAAATGGCCATATTTGGCCCAAAACCATGGGATAACCTTTTTGGAAAATTGTCAGTTTTTCGACTTTTTAAACTTCTTGTTTTTATAGCCTAGAAAGCCTTTTTTACTTTCTAGAATATCGTAAAAGACATTTTCGTAACCTATATTAAATGAAAAAAAAAAGGTTGGCAGAATGGCCATATTTGGACCAAAACCATGGGTTAACTCCTTTGGAAAAATGTCAATTTTTCGACTTTTTGAACTTCTTGTTTACATAGCCTAGAAAGGCGTTTTTTCGATCTAAAATACCGTAAAAGACATTTTCCTAACCTATATTGCCTAAACAAAAGGGCTTCAAAAATGGCCATATTTGGACCAAAACCATGGGTTAACTCCTTTGGAAAATGTCAATTTTTTGACATTATGAACTTCTTGTTTTTATAGCCTAGAAAGGCGCTTTGTCGTTCTAGAATATGGTAAGACATTTTCTCAACTATTAGTGCCTAAAAAAAGGCTGGAAACATGGCCACATTTGGACCAAAACCATGGCTTAACCCCTTTGGAAAAATGTCAATTTTTCTACTTCTTGAACTTCTTGTTTTGATAGCCTACAAGGGCGTTTTTTCGTTCTAGAATATCGTAAGAGACATTTTCCTAACCTCCATTCCCTACAAAAAAAACGTTGGAAAAATGGCCACATTTGGAGAAAAACCATGAATTAACCCCTTTGGAAAAATGTCAAATCTTCGACTTTTTGAACTTCCTGTTTTTGTAGCCTAGAAAGGCGTTTTTTCGTTCTAGAGTATCGTAAACAACATTTTCCTAACCAATATTGGCTATAAAAAAAAGTTGGAAAATGGCCACATTTGGAGCAAAACCATGAATAAACCGATTTGGAAAAATGTCAATTTTGTAGCCTAGGAAGGCGTTTTTTCGTTCTAGAATATCGTAAACAACATTTTCCTAACCAAATAGTGAATAAAAAGAAGGTTGGAAAAATGGCCATATTTTGACCAAAACCATGGGTTAACCCCTTTGGAAAAATGTCAATTTTTCGACTTTTAAAACTTCTTGTTTTTATAGCCTAGAAATGCGTTTTTTCGTTTTAGAATATGGTAAAAGACATTTTCCTAACATGTATTGCATAAAAAAAAGGTTGGTAAAATAGCCATATTTGGACCAAAACTATGGGTTATCCCCGTTGTACAAATGTCAATTTTTCGACATTTTGAACTTCTTGTTTATATAGTCTAGAAAGACGTTTTTTCGTTCTATCATATCGTAAAGGAAATTTTCCTGGCCTATATTGCCTAAAAAAAAAAAGTTGGAAAAATGGCCAGGTTTACACCAAAACCATGTGTTAACCCCCCATTCTTTAAAAGAGGTTAACCCATGCTTTTAGTCAAAAAGTTTAATTTTTTTCTTTACTTGTTTTCGGTAAAAATCAGACTAGAAATAAGGTTTAATAATGTTGTAGGAAGAAAAGAAACATTTTTTACCTATAAAAAATGAATGTTTCAAAATCCTTTAAATCGCATTTTTCCAAGGGGTTAACCCATCCATTTGGTCAAAAAATGCCAAATTTTTCTTCATTTAGATTTTGGTCAAAACAAGACTAGAAATAATGTTTAATAACTTAGTAGGGAAAAAAGAAACCTTTTTTGACAAAAAAAAACTTTTTTAAAGTCCCCAAAATCGCATTTTTCCAAAGGGGTTAACCCATGCTTTTGATTAAAAATGCAATATTTTCTTTATCTCTTTTCGGTCAAAATAGGACTAAAAATACGTTTTAATAATGGTCTAGATAGAAAAGAAACATTTCTTTTTGTATAAAAAGAAAAATTTTCAAAGACCCAAAAATCGGATTTTTCCAAACCCATGCTTTTGATCAAAAAATGCAATATTTTCTTTATTTCTTTTCGGTCAAAATAGGGCTAGAAATAAGGTTTAATAATGTTCTAGACAGAAAACAAACTTTTATTTTTGTATAAAAACAAAATTTTTCAAAGTCACAAAAATCGCATTTTTTCAAAGGCATTAACCCATGCTTTTAGTCAACAAATTCAATTTCAATTGAAATAAGATGCAATAACGTTCTAGAAAGAAAAGAAACATTTTTTGACTATAAAAACAAAATTTTTTTAAGACTTGAAAATCGGAATTTTCCAAAGGGGTTAACCAACGCTTTTGATCAAAAAATCAAAATTTTTCTCTTTATTTGTTTTTGGTCAAAACAGGACTGTAAATAAGGTTTAATAATGTTGTAGAAAGAAAAAGAAGACCCAAAAAACGGAACCAAAGGGGTTAACCCATGCTTTTGATAAAAAAATGCCATTTATCTTTTTATTTCTTTTCGGTTGAAATAGGACTAGAAATAAGGTTTAATAATGTTCTAGATAGAAAAGAAACTTTTTTTTCTATAAAAAAAAAGTCTTATGGGTTAACCCATGCCTATGGTCAAAAAATTCATTTTTTTTCTTTATTTGTTTTTGTTTAAAATAAGACTTGAAATAAGGTTTAATAATGTTCTAGTAAGAAAAGAAACATTTTTTGACTAGAAAAACAAAATTTTTCAAAGGTCAAAAAATAGCATTTTTCCAAAGGGGTTAACCCAATTTATTAAGTACTCCTCTCCAATGACTTCCCCTCTCCATGGTCTTTCTCCACCAACAGTGACTGGAAAAAAGCCTCTTCTTTTGACGGACATTTTACTGAGTGAGTAAGCTTTTCCCGTTCTTTTTCTTGGCTAAAGGCTCGTAAATATACTTCGCTTCAGTGTTGCCGATGTTTTATCCATGATGTTCTTGTCCACTTTTCCTAACCTTCCTCTTCCACTTTCTTAATCTTGTTCTTTTGCTTTGACAGATAGCTGGAAGCATGATAAATTACCTGTTATGACTCTGTCTTAGATCTAAGACGTTAACACTAACCAATACAAATCATTTGATTAGCTGTAGTGTTAATAATATAAGTATCTGTACCATACAGTGAGCTTATTTGAAAAAAGGAGAATTCTAAGGTGAGAATGAGAGTTTTATGGGTCCTGGCTGATATCGCATAATTTTTCCAAAATGTACGGTGCAGGGAATAATTGTTATCTTTAAGAGAAAAAATGATCTATCATGGCAAGTTTTTGTTCCAAATCTAATGTTATTTGATACATTTCACCACCTTGAGAGTAGTAGCCTCTTGCAGTAACTGTTATTTGGTACACTCTCATAGAAGGGTAAATTTGTAAGAAAAGCAAAGTAATTTGACATTCACTGTAACAAAGCCAGGAAAAAAAGTGTAAACATACTTTCTCAGAGCTGCAGTAGTAACTGATGAACATAAATTCTAAATGTTCCTTACTGGGGTCTGTGGGCTTTGGGCTCTCAGCCTGTTTCCACTGTAAACAGTGTGTGAAAACAAATTGAAAGAAAAAAAACCAGTTTGATTAATTTTCTCTGCTTAAACCGAAAACAGGATTGTAACCCTCAGTTTGGCTTACTGTGTAACTAAAGTTTGCTGACGTATATAAAATATCCACCAAGCCGTTTAATCATCTTATCAATAAAGCGAGAACACGACTACAGCCCTAGCAAACAAGAATGTTTAAACGATTTTTTCCGCGTAAAATTACACATTTCAATTTAAAGTCAAATAAGTTGATTTTCTTTGAGGATTAAAGCAAGTAGAAGGTAGCAAAAACGTACCTGTTCATCCACGTCTAAAAGTACCGCATTATAACAGGTAGACTTCACGAGCAGGGCAAGCAATAAATTCAAAATGGCAATACTCATACCTGTCAGGAAACAGGGACAGAAAAACAGAGGAGAAAGGATTAAAATAGAATCAATCCTTTATGTGCGCACACATCTAAAAATCACTAAACCAAAGGAGATTTTCCAATTACAAACATTTCTTTAAGGGTGAGGCCCTAAGACTATACTCTTTCTTTTTTTACCTGGATAGATTTTATAAAAGTATTGCTGCTGAAATCTGCGAATTTTAAGAATATTATAAGAATAAACCCGAGGCTGAAAATATGTTAATAAAATACAACTATATGTTTTAAACTTATCTAATATAATTAATCCTTTCTCTACACAAAAAACTAGCAAGCAAACTTTAAAAATGCACTAACTAAAAAAGCCAAATGTTCAATGCTAATAACAGTTCAGTGAACGGTACATTGATACCACAATACATGCTAAAACGGAAATGACATTAAGCTTCAATTTATGAGTAACAGAATATTTTTTTAGCCTACACTTTGGAGAACAATGAGAATATTCATAATGGCCAGAAAAACAACTTTCTTGGAAAAAAGAAAAGAGTGCACTCAGACATTTAAGAGGATGACAAGACTCAATATGAGAGGTTATTCAGATAAAATGATACATAACAATCTGTTGGAAGTTAAAAACGATGACAAAAAAGAACAGAAAAAAAAAAAGAAATTCATAATGTGATAGACTCGTACCAGCCAAAAGTTCAACCAAAAGTAGCCGTGTGGTCAGTCAGGATTCAGGATTCCAAATCTCCACCTAATAATTTTAAGCTCGAATTATGCACATCGTCGCTTTAACCTGGAAAGACTGAATAAAATTCAAAGCCTACAAAGCCCAGTGTTGTGGCCAATCTAAAACAACAACACTATAGACAATGAAGGAAAAACGTTAGAAATCTATAGAGAAAATTCACTGAACCATTACCTGTAGAAATAAAAAGTAACTAAAAAGTTAGAATAAGTTTTCGCTTTGGAAAGAACCTTAGGTGAGAGAGGTATCTTATGGTTATTTTATTTTTATTTCCAGTATGAGTTTCCAATTTAAAAATACCTGATGAATTAGTGATATCCCTACGTTTCCCTGTTCCCTGATTTATTGTGTAATATCGGTTTGAGTGTCAGCGGTTTACGCAAAATACGTTCAACGCCTATACACCCCGCCGAAATTCCACAAAAAATCAGTTCCCAAAGAAACCAGAATTCCCGTTGTCCACGTCAATAATCTTAGATTGGTATTCCTACGTTTCGCTGTTTCCTGATTTATTGTGTAATATCGGTTTGAGTGTCAGCGGTTTACGCAAAATGCGTTTCAACGCCTATACACCCCGTCGAAATTCCACAACAAATCAGTTTCCAAAGAAACCAGGATTCCCGTTGTCCACGTTAATAATCTTAGATTGGTATTCCTACGTTTCGCTGTTTCCTGATTTATTGTGCAATATCGGTTTGAGTGTCAGCGGTTTACGCAAAATGCGTTTCAACGCCTATACACCCCGTCGAAATTCCACAACAAATCAGTTTTCAAAGAAACCAGGATTCCTGTTGTCCACGTTAATAATCTTAGATTGGTATTCCTACGTTTCGCTGTTCCCTGATTTATTGTGTAATATCGGTTTGAGTGTCAGCGGTTTACGCAAAATGCGTTTCAACGCCTATACACCCCGTCGAAATTCCACAACAAATCAGTTTCCAAATAAACCAGCATTCCCGTTGTCCACGTTAATAATCTTAGATTGGTATTCCTACGTTTCGCTGTTTCCTGATTTATTGTGTAATATCGGTTTGAGTGTCAGCGGTTTACGCAAAATGCGTTTCAACGCCTATACACCCCGTCGAAATTCCACAACAAATCAGTTTCCAAAGAAACCAGCATTCCCGTTGTCCACGTTAATAACCTTAGATTGGTATTCCTACATTTTGCTGTTTCCTGATTTATTGTGTAATATCGGTTTGAGTGTCAGCGGTTTACGCAAAATGCGTTTCAACGCCTATACACCCCGTCGAAATTCCACAACAAATCAGTTTCCAAATAAACCAGCATTCCCGTTGTCCACGTTAATAATCTTAGATTGGTATTCCTACGTTTCGCTGTTTCCTGATTTATTGTGTAATATCGGTTTGAGTGTCAGCGGTTTACGCAAAATGCGTTTCAACGCCTATACACCCCGTCGAAATTCCACAACAAATCAGTTTCCAAAGAAACCAGGATTCCCGAGTTGATAATTATTGATTGGAGTAATGTGGACCGCCTTCCCTTTAAAAAAGAAAGCGGAACAATATGAATCATGATCAATAAAGTTTACTTGGCAATCCCAAAGCCTGCTATCATCACCTGTAGAGATAGGATGAAACTAAGAAGTTAGTACAAGTTTCCAATTTGGAAAAAATCAGCTCACAAAGAAACTAGGTTTCCCATAAACTCAAAGCACTCACCTGCTGAAATGCCGAGAGTGAAATCCCTGCTAAGAACGCCCATGAACATTTACACAGTAAGGCAGCGACAGAAACACTGAAACGATAACGAAAAGTTGAAATACATGTTATACTAGTCTTTTTATTAAAATAGGGTACATATATAAAGTAGTGGTATCTCTGATTGGGGTTTAATGGAGTTTTGTAGCACTCGACAAATTTTCACTCTCGACAGAGATAATTGTCTGTGGATCATTTTCTACACAGTGCTAACAATGTACATGGCAAAAAATAGATTATTAGATATGTACGGTTACACTTTCTACCCTCTACGCGATCCGCCACACAAGTTACCCACGACTAGCTCCACGCAGGGTTCACAGCACAATAAGTAGAGCAACAGCAGATCCAACTTGGAGATCATACGTGGGTGCAAGGCCGAGGTTAAAAAAATGTGCTCTCTGCCTCATGTGGTCCCCAGATTCCTTTAACTTGGGCTAATGCTCATTGGGGTTTGTGGGTTGAACATACCAGATAGTACTGTTCTTTCTACTCCTGTCAAGCTTTCTCGCATGGACATTTTGAAATCTGATTTTGGTACAACTTTCAACTGGACATGTATTATTTCCCTTTTGCCAGCATTTTATTCCTACAAAAGGACAAAGATGTATAATATAAACGTTACTCTGGGAAAATAATGTTTACAAACAATAAATGAACTTCAATGTACAGTAACTGAATCAGTAGATAATGAGCACCCTGAGGGGAGACACCCAGAGATTTGCATTTGTATTTTATATAATTTCTGTCCTGTAAGAAGGTTGGTTTGCCTGCAGAATTTTAACTCTTTTTCATCCCTTTGGTAAGTGTAACAAGTATTCCACCCCGCCCCCCGCCCCCAATAAATGGTAACAGAAATTTCAAGGTGATGTGGAGAGGCTCCAAAAGGGGGGCAATTTCCGAGGGAGTGGGGGGTTGTTACAAAGGTCTTTTTCCAGGTGGTCTGAGTGAGATTGGTGAGTTATTAATAATTAATAAAATCCAACAGGTGGTCTATTATCAATGCTGCATTCTGATTGGTTGAGCTACTACTAGGCTGCATGTTACAGCCCACTAGTAGCGAAAAGCACCGGCTTTGAAAACCAACTCAATAGCGACTGAATCGCGTTTCGCTAAATAAAGTTGTTTTTTCTCAATATTTTTGACCAACTAGTTGGATTTTACTAAAACAATTATTCCTTTCACCCTCAAGGCCTCTAAGCTCTGCTGAGAAAGCTGTCAGTTATTTACTGTTACCAGTTATCTTACTGTCACCAGTGTTTCAAAACAAGTATTATAATTTGTTTCCATTGATCAACTTTTATCTATGGTCAGCTAAATGATTTTTTCAACATTATTTGGCAGTTTCCCAGAAACCTATAATTATTACAGGTTTCTGGGAAACTGCCCACCTACCCCTCCCCCGAGGCAACATTTTGGCTTAAGTAAGAAGTAAGTGATAATGACGGCTTAGTGGAGGGGTAGGTGGGTTCCCAGAAACCTAAATTGGTCCTAGTACCTCGTATTCTTTAATACAATTGTCATCGGCCCATGAATAAACTTCCAGTTATCTAGCCGTTACTTTATTACAAAATTATTTTGATGCACTGTAATTTGGTCATGTTCACTTTTTGTAACATGTTCTAGCTGAAATGACGTAATGAATGTTCACCTGGGCCTGGTTGTTCAAAGCTGGGTTAAGATAACCCAGGGTTAGTGCAAAATTTCAATTCAAATTTGAAAGCTTATAAAGAAAATTCAGTTTAATTCTTTTTGTCAACAAGTTGATGATTCGATGCTCTATGAATATCAGAGAAAAGTGTCCAAGAAAATGCTTTTGAACAAAAGAAAAAGATACCCGGGTTAAATTTAACACTGGGCTAAGCGCTAATCAGCCTTCGAACAACTGGGCCCTGGTGTTTAGTTTGAATGAAACTGGTTCTTTTGGAAATGGCATTATTCATGTAGTCAGTAGTGTAAGGTATCGAATCTATATATGGTTAATTATTAAGCTAAGGAGGTCCTTGAGATTATTAGACACCTTATCTCAGAAAAATTATCTTTTGCCGACAATAATAAAGTGCAACAATATTTTTAACACAAATGTACTTTCCAGAGGGTACCCAACCAAGCTGAAAATTTACACAAATTCCAGGGGCTGGGGGGCTATCACAGGCACCCCCTACAGTGTATAAAGGAAATTCCAGGGGGTGGGGGGGTCTAAAGTAAATGTGCCCTCCATGGGGGTATGGATATTTTCTAGAACTACACAATAAAACATATGCTTCTTGCAAGGTTCCTAGTAGCTAATTTTTAATCTCTCGTGTAATTTTCATTTTTCCTTCTTGTTTCAACTTTATTAGCAAACATAGTCATACCCAAAAACAAAAGGAAAACAAAAATTACCTGAGATAAAAAATTAACTACAACCTACACAGAAATAAAAAAAATGGTCTGTTTCACTGTTTATCATATGGTGAATGGTTTTACATTTGCATCATGCATTCTGCTTGGTATCAAGGCATCAACAGCAAAGTTGTTTTCAAGATAACATTATCTAGTAGCAGCCAGGGTCTTGCAATGTTACCTACCAGTTCTGCTGATTAAGGCAAACTTTTGGTTAACGTTTGCATGCTGGTGGCCTCTGAGGATGTTCAATTTGCCATGCACAGACATTTTTCTGGAAAAATAAATGTGTTTCATTATTATCAGAGTATAACTTTTACTTAGTGTCAACCCCTAAGATTTCACGGTAACAATCATTTCTGGTATAGAGTACTGTGTCATTACCGTGACCTTAAAATTATAATGGATCTGAAAAATAGTTTCCCAGTGACATTTCGAGACTAAGAAATCAAAATCCACAAATATAGTATTTTCCCACTGGCAATCTTAACTAGCAGAACAATTCTTCGGTTAAGAATTGGTTTATATAAGTTTTCTCAGACCTGACTGGCTTTTTCCTTGCAACTCAATAACATTTCCCAAGGTTCTTATGCAAATTTTATGGTAATTGACCATGCACCATTAAAAAATTATATCTCTGCCAGAATTAAATTTCCATATAAACACGGTTGAATATAAGAGCCAGCAGCCAGCGAAGTTTGCAGGCTTCTCTGCAAGGTTTCACCAGCTACTTCAAGAGTCAAGATATGGCGAGGAGGTCTAAACTTAGGCTCAATAAAAATATAAATTTGTAGTGCCCATTTTCTCTGAAAACATACAAAAGATTTCTTATACAAGGACAGTTTAGAAACAATATGTTGGAGAAAGTCTTTCTGAACAAATCTTGCTGCTGGTAGGAAACTACGTACAATATAATTTATTGTCCACCATATTGGATTTCGAGCAGGGAACTTGGAAAGAGGAGTTTTCGTGCGTGACTATCAGCATGAAATTGCGAAAATTTCTGACCAGCAAGGTCAAGTGAAATGAAAGCAATTAAGTTTGGATTTTCTTTGTCGAGACAAACAAAAAAAAACCTTTGAAAAAATGTCAGAGAAAATAACCAAATCGGGCAGAGTGTGACAGAACTAGACGTGTTCAAAGTTTCCATGAGGTTTACTTCAAAAATAAAGAAAGTTGCTGTGTCCCCAAAAGAAGTCAAGTTTTTCTTGTTGTGTTCTTATGTTCTGGGCAACCCTCCAAGTTAAATTTTTCCTTTGGTGGCCATTTGGCAATCACCTCCAGGGGTGGACAGAGGATTTTGTGATAGAGGGGGCCTAGAGATATAGTATACAGTGGCATTATGGGCAAAATAGCGCCCATCAGGACTGTGAGCGGGGCACTCTTCTAAGGAGGTTCGGTTCTCTGAGATGCAATCTAGTGCATTCTGGATGCTCAAATCTAGCAAATGCCTGGATCCCATTTTGAACATGTAATTCTGAAATATTTAACTAACCACAAAAGGGGGGGAAGGAGGGGCCTAGGCCCACCCCTCAGTGCATACAGTAACTTACAATCCATGCCGAGTAACATCGATGTCGTTTCTTAAAGTATACCTGCCAACTCTCACGCCTTAGGCGTGAGTCTCACACCTGCGGGTTGAAAACTTCGATCTCACGCCGGCTCAAGGTTGCAGGCCAATTTTTCACGCCTGATTGGAAAATGTGGGTTGTTGCTGTCTTGCTTGACACAATTTCCAAAAATATGTTAACTCAGACCCATGTAAGGAACGAAAACCATGTGTAAAATGAATAAATGACAATACCTTCCTCATGATCTCTGATTTTGTGGATAAGAGTTTTCTCCGTAACGTCGCCTTCGGCAGACTTCGAACGTCTTCGGAAGACTTCGGGCGTCTTCAGACTTCTTCGGGAATCTTCGGAAATGATTGTGTCGTCTTCAAAAATCCCAGCACTCCCAGGATAAAAATCTCATGCTTATATCTCAGAAAAAGTTGGCAGGTATATCTTAAAGTATCAGTATTCTCTGGGTGCCAACTTGGCGAATATTCTCCAAAACAAGTCACCAGAACCAAAATTTTAGTCGCCGTGGCGTCTAAAGTGGTCACAGCTTGGAGGGTCAACAAGAATTTGGGACTGTTAGGCTAGTTCACTTTACTGAGTTAATCCCTGTTCGCTGGTCTAGTCCTTCAAGTACGTACCTACCCTAGTTTACAAGTTGTCAAGTGGCAAAATTTGCCAGGCTCGTTTGCTCCAGCAAAACTACCAGAAAGATACCAAAAATATCATTCCACTTTTAGTCTAAAGTTGTATTATTGAAATGTTGCTTTGTCTTTCTTTAAGTAACAAGATTTTCACAGTATAATTGCAGCTTAATTCATCCATCTAACGTTAAAGTTTCAAGGCCCACAATGCCAGGAAATGCATTTTCCAGCTTTTGATTTTCAAAGATTTTCGGGGGAGCATGCCACCGGAAGCCCCTAGAAACGATAGGCTAAAGCCCATCGTACAGGTCCTCTGCACCCACAACCGTCTATTTTTCAGAAAACCCTGTATAAAGCTATAACTCATTGGAAAGGGCAAAAAATTCCCTTTCCAAAAAATAATTCTGGCCTCAGGAAACCCATAATATTCTGCAAAAAATATTAATGAGCAAGGCATATTTCTGTATAATTATTTCAAACATTTAATACAGAATGTTATTTTGCCAGGAAAGCTGTCAATTTTGTGATATATAATATCTAAGCAAAACAGCCCGAAAGTCGTTCGAAAATATTAATAGCGCGACTAGGAATTTTCTATATATTTTCTGACCCTGTTACATTATGCTAATGAGTTAAAGTTAATTAGTATAATAAAATTCAACACATGGCGTCACCTCGTGGCTTGCTGGTTTATAAATACCTTAAAAAGACGCTTTATGTTTTGGTTTTTCAGCCAGATATCGGGTTAAAAACAAGCAAACATTAAATTACTGAAAGAAATCATCAAATATGCAAGGCTTTACAGGCAAAAAGCTAAGGGGGAAGGAATTCGCCGCGTTTAAAGAGTAACGGAGAGCTGTAATAATGGGTTGCACGCAAAGATTAATTCGTTCTGTTTTCCTACCTCGATTTTCGCGTTTATTTTGCTTGCTATCCTCCAGAATCCTTCAAATTAATTTGCTTTACTTGTATGTGGTCACAATTCGTCGATACAAGCTTTCATTCTTCGCAAAACCCCCAACAAAATCCTTGCCGCATTTCTCAGTTTTCAAAAACTCGTGGCGTGAAGCTAATAACCCACCGGGGGCTGGGACTAGCCAAATCTATTTGTGCGCCGACTGTCTTTTGCGCCAAATTTGGAGGCAATAGGAAGTAACGCAAAGTTTTGATAATTTTTATGGTTAGAGGTCCTGCAGCTCCTATACTTACAAGACCGGGAGACAATTTATGAGTCTCGCTGCTTACGCCGAGCGAGACTAAATATGATTTGTAATGCAGCAAAGAAATAATTAAATCACCGCAAACGGCATCATGTCCAGATGGATGTTACTAAGTATTTAGCTCTTCTTGATCAATTTCTCACGAAAGACATCATTGATTCGTGCGCACTAGCCTTAATGTCATGATAGACACCGAGATGTCCCTTTATAAATCTTATCCTTGATTCTGCTTTACAATTCTACATGACTTGCATACACGTATCTCTTGAGTTAACAACTACCGTAAATTTCCGAAAATAAGCCCCTTCATGTATAAGCCCCTCCAAATATAAGCCCCCCAAAATCGTAAATAAAACCCTCCGTTAAATCGCCCCTCCGAATATAAGCCCCCGGGGAGCTTGTACTTGGAATTTGCCCTCGAATACAAAGTAAAACAATGGGAAAATTGTAAATTTCCTTCCCACTACAAGCTAGCCCAATCGATTTTGAAACGCAAATTTCCCACCGTACATAAGCCACCCCGAATAAGCCCCTCCAAAGATAAGCCCCTCAAAAAGGGCCTTTGAAAAATATAAGCCCCGGGGCTTATTTTCGGAATTCTACGGTACTTTATTTATTGTTCTGCAGCTGCCTGAGGTAACTGCTTCCACCATCTAATGTTCCGTTACGACTCCATTTAATAACTCCAGAATGCTGGGTAAAATGAAACTCCTTGCTGCCGACTTCTCTTAAGCCTCTACACCAATGTATAACAGATGATGCCTATCGCATTTCTCATCAACATCACAGGCACATGAGTGTTAACAGAAGCGGTGTCATAATCGACCAATAAGAGGGTACAATTGAATCCAGTATACCGGAACGATCGACCTTTTGAGAACGTTTACAGGCGTTCCCTCGCTCTCGCCCAATTCCCTATCAGCACGCTTCTAGGTTACGTTTTCGCTTTGAAGGATTTTCAGCCGGTTTGACGAACAATTTCTTTCCAGTCCACTAAAAGTTTAGCCCGGGTGACTTACATAATGACAAGATAGCTTGAATCTGAGCATATAACATCAATTTAGTTGAGAAAAAATAACTCGCTGACGGCTGGAGTAGTATTTTAAAAAGTACCGGCCTCTTGTAGTAACTAATAAACGTGATCCTGGACAAAAACACCGTTACGTTCAATTAACACCGTTGAGCTGTTACAACGGAAAGAAGCTGTTAGATATTACCCGCTTCAAATTCTGAAGTATTATTTTACGGTTAGATTTGTTCAAAGCACCTGCTAACGACTGCCATTTGTTGCCATGGAAGCGGTTATTAGCAACAAAGTGCGGGTATATTTTTACTGCTGCCAAAATTATCTATATTTGTGGTTCTCAATTTCAAAAGTTAAATTCTCCTCCTCCACGACTTAACCAGGCTTTCAACTTCACAAAAAAGGATTTTTTACATTTAATTTTGTTTAACTAGGGGAACAAGGGCAAACGAAGCATTTGAACAATTTTTCCAACATTTGGGACTAGTGATACGTCGTCTTCTCTATTTACACGGTTAATATCACAAGTTATTACACGGTGAGTTTTTCTTAGTGTACATCGCTACGTAAAATATCAAAAAAGATACTTATCTTTGTACGGATAATGATAGATAATGTGTACCGTATATAAGTATTTGCAAAGAACCGTTTCTTCGCAGATTTCGATAAACAGTGTTTAAGCTTGTGTACAAGACTATAGTTTGCATAAAATATACATATTTTTCAAACGTCCCTAGTTTACAACTAACAAAATCATTTACACAAATCTTGAATTGGTCAACTCTATAGTTTAAATAACCGGCTGCGATATTGCGAAGACTGTATTAGCTTCAAGTTTTATCGTGCAAACCTCTTCATCGAGTGAATTCACCATAAATAATGCTCTATTTTTCACTTTGATCTTCGTAATAAAAAAAGAAAAGAAAAAGTTAAACAGTATTTTGAGCTCGATGAAAATCTGTTTGAAAAATTTCTTTTTTGCAATGGAACCAAAAAGAGGGAACTATCCTTAGTCAAATTCTTTATTCGTAGTTTATAGTTTTTCTTTAACAAGTGCAAAAATATAAGTCGGCTTCTAATTTGCCTTCAATTTATTAAGTCTCGTATTTGCTTTATTTACTGACCGTTTATTCGATTGTCTAAATTTATGTCAACTGAGATGACAAATTGTTTTTTTAAATATTTGTCATGAAGTCTATGAGATTCGAACTAAGTTACCACTAAGGTAAGTGCAACGTTAGCAGAAAAGAAGGGAGTAAATTAGAATGCTTGAATTCTGCGTTGATGCGAAGATATCTCGTAGTGACTTGAGATATGATTGCATGAACACGATCATTTGGATTTTATCAACCGTGCAGAACTCGCGCTAACGAAAGAGCTGAAAACATCCATGACTACTTAACATGTTTTATTATTGCCGTAATTGTAAAAATTAAAAATTGTAATTTGTTTAACCACGGAGCACTTAGGACTTCATAAGAACTCGTTGAAACGTGTCCGTACGTTCCTGATCAAGTGTTGGTTTAAGGACAGGGGAAAACCAGAGTACCCGGAGAAACACCTCTCAGAGCAAAGGAGAGAACCAACAACAAACTCAACCCATATATGGAAAACATGTGGCGTCGACGCCATTATTAGAACCCAGGCCACATTGGTTGGAGGCGAGTGCTCTCACCAGCTCTCATCAATGCGCCACCCTTTTTGGGAATTGAACTCTTTTCGCATGTTCAAAACTTTCTTTTATTCCAAGCAATTTGCAAAGCGGCTGTGGACGAGACTGAAAACTATCTATACACAGTAGGTACTTAGCAAACACTGAGGGGAAATCTGTAGTTTGTTCCCTCACCGAGCCAACCAAACAAATTTTTAAAAACTGCCTTTTTATACAATTACGAAAATTTAGAAATTGCTGGTGGCATCGATTCTTCGTCTAATAACAGAGATAACAGAGCAAACATTATACGGTGTATGAGCTCTCACATGGTCACTAATGTGTTTTTAATGCCTCCAAATAAAAGTTTACTTTTTCGGTCACTTACTTAGTCTCGTTTTCAATTTAGCAAGTTCAAACAAATGACACCATTGCTCCATTGTAATGTTTCATCTACACACAGCCCTCACTTTCTTGATTCCCTATGGCAAACGGTTTACCCTCGGAAAGTTACGTCCTGAGTTTCTTCGGCTCCGACGACCAGATGACTGTAGTTTAGTATGCAAACTCACTTTTTGGTGGTAATGCTAATCTTAGCGATTTTTCATGCAGTAAAACGCCCCCCGGGGGGGGAGTGAGTACTTTAGGAATTTCTGGGTGGGGATGTGCCGCTGGACCCCGGAACCCTTGACCTATACCAGAGCTAGTTCAGCTGAATTTTGCTACCCTATACTAGCGTGAACTCCCCAAGTCCCCCCTATCCTAGAGTAGCTGTTTTCCAGAAACTACTGAGGTTACTAGCACAGTTTAGCCAAAACAAAACCTTCTACCACAATCCCTAGTCTAGATAAAAATTAATCTTCAACCAACTGATCAGTTTCCTGAAAAATGATACCCTATTTTAGACCCAAACGCTCTGATTTATACACTCTATCCTAGAGTAAACTGCTTGAAAACCATACCCTTCACAGCGGCACATACCTATATAGCCCACATATGGCAGTACCCCTTCCCCCCCGGGTAAAAACCCTACGTCATTGATCAAGTGTAATGCTGGATTTTGACCAAATTATTTTTTGCATTTTCACGGACCGTCTTCTCTTCCATTGCCAGCGAAATTTCGCTTCATGCTGCCCGTTTGCTATCTCTTCTCTTCCAGATAACAAAGTAAGAATGTCAGACATTGAAAATGAAATGGATGCGCGGTTTGAGGTATAGTAAGTTGTCCTTCTTAAACGATCCTTTTTGTTGTTTTTTTAACCAAATCTATTCAATGTTAAGATTATCTCCCACAAATTTAAATTTTTGAGTAGATTCATTTCCTCAAGAACTTCTTCATTGTTTCCTTTATAATTGTTTCATTAGGAGTTGGCAGAAATTATAAGGAACGAAAGCAAGCCAGGAACTCGAAAGAATTCATCAAAACATAGAAATGATAAAGAGGAAAAGTTCAAGGCACGTAAATAGCTTCAGTTTGGACAAACCGATCATAACTTTGTAAGAGCAAAATTTCAAGCCCCATAAACCCGTAAATTTTTTTTGTTTGGCCAAGCCGTACCCACGACCCTCGACCCACGACTTTGTACCCACGACAAAAAAATGCATGGAAAATAAAAAGCGTCAAAGCTAGTCTCCCATTTTCTGAAGCCGTGTTCTCCTTAGAAGCTCATTCATTGGTTCTTTTCCTCTGTTCCAACCCTCGTACTCACTTTTTTGCATTGATATTTTAATTTCCAGGAACCAGAAACACTCAAGAATACAAGACCTGCTGCAGAAAATAGAAACGAAGCCAACGAAGACATTGTAAGATTCAAATGAATGATGTATTTCTACATCACTACATGTCTAGTAAAGGATAAATTTTGCAATTGGGCTATTGGGCATTTTAAGTTGAAAGACAAGGTCATTGTGTGTTGAATAGCACTTTGGAAATGTTTGGCTGACAGATTCCGACCCATTTGCTGCGCAACTTTGTGAAAGCCAATCAAAGAAGCCATGGTGTTCATAAAACAGTCCCATAGTGCAATACGACACCACATGACCCAGTCTCTCGCTCAGCCACCAAATAGCTAATGAATAAAATTTTTCCTTTCCACCGCTCCCAATATAGGGTGTGCTTAGTATATATATAGGTTTGACTTTATTTCATTTTTCTTTTCTTTATACCACAGGGAAATAAAACAAGTTATAATCAAAATGAAAGTGAAAGTCATAAAGAACCATCCAAGGACGCAGACGAAGTATATATGTCACCGAATTACTCTGGCTCATTGTTCGGATTAATACCATGCGCATGGCCTGTCTTTAATGGAATTTTCAATAATAGCCTGTTGGCAGTTCAGCTTGAAAAACTCCCCAGCGTTTTTGGTAGAATTCTACTAAATTAAACAAAACATCCTTAAAAGCTAAATGCAAATAATGGACTTTAATTCTTGTTACCTTTCCGAATTCTTCATCACTCGAGATAATAATTATCCTACGTTAATAATAAAAAATTATCTGTTTTTCAGAAAACAGCAGACTCTTCGAATGACGACCCTCCAAGCCAACAAAAGATAACAGAGGAAGAAAATGAAAAAGTAAGTCTGCCGTCTGGTGGGGGCGAAAACAATTACATGCGCTTGTTGGTAGTTTCTCGGTGTTGGGGATGGTGCAAACCAAATGATATCGTAAAAAAGATTGAAAATACACTGACCCAACAACAACAAAAAAACAATACTTAGCCAACAACTTAGCCAACCCACTTGGTCAAGTCATTAGTTTGTGACGGAGTCCTGAATGGAATGTATTTCTTTGTAGAATTCGTTCCTCAACAAGTATTTGAGTGAAAGTGAATCAGAAGACGAGAAAATACTGCAAGAACCTGAGAAAAAGAAAAATGAGAAGCAAGCAGAAAGGTACAACCCTTGACTTCCGGAGTAGAACCTCAGATAAAAATGGTACCCGTAGAAAAAACGTTTTTCACAATAGATATCTCATCGAGCTGTCTAAGTATTTTAAGAAACAAAACATTTGACACCTTAACCTAGTTGCCTAAGCATTAGAAGTTAGCTTTAGCGCAATTTGCTTATTTGTCACAGGCGTGATTTGAAACACCTTAGAATACTCAAAATCGCTTTGTGTAAATAGAAGCGTCCTGAGTGTCGACGCTTGATTGGAGGCACGAACCAGGAGGCAATTAAGGAAAGTTTGAAAAGTTGTTGGCAAGATATATCGATGAGGCCTTCGAATCCTGACCTTTTCTAAAAAAAAAAGCTGTTCATTTCACTCTCCTCAGCAGTATCCTGTTAAAGACATGAGAGGCCTAGGCCAAATGTCGAACTTTTCATGAGACGAACCAAACTTAGTTAAGGTAAGTTCGTCTGAATGAGTTTGGATCGTCTATATCCGTTTGCGTTAGACAAAGAGAGGACGTCTGAACGTCTGAGTGTTTGGTTCGTCACATCAAAAAGTCGATGTTTAGCCTTGACCAGGCTTTTTTTTTTGCCCTATTCATTTCATTTCACATACCTTGGTTAAGAATGCCAGTAGGCTCGATTACCAGCCGCTGTTCGGGAAATGAGCCCGCCCTCCTTGGTCGAACAGCTCGGGGAGGACCGAGAGAGCAGCGGAAATCGAGGAAACCGAGACTGCCAGTCCAGGAAAGATACCCTGTTCAAGACGTTAAATAGTGAAATTATGCACCCTGTATACGATACCATGATTAGGCCAAACAAGGGATCGCTCTCAAGGAAACGATAGACTAAGGGCTTAGGTTTGCAAGGCCATGTGATCCAAACAAGCGTATTAAGAGTATAGGGCGTTTTCATTCACCCGGCCAGCGTCTATGCAAATTCATTGGAACAATTGGAACATAAGAAAAGAGTTCATCTCCCACAGGATTGGTTTCGAAAACCAACATGGACGCCATTCCATTGTTTTGGAACACCAGTATGGCCGCCGTGACGTCATGTGAAAACGCTCTGTAGGGGAAACCTCAATCCTAGATTAAATTTGTTTCAATCAACTTTTTTTTTTGTTTTAGCAGGAAGCCTGATAAAAAGAAAGTAAAAAAGAAAACTAAGAACTCAAAACCACCAACTCAGCGAAAGCCTTCTCAGAAGTGGAAAAACTTAAGACTTGTTGTTGGAGATGACAGGTATGAACACTTTTAAAGATAATTCCAAATTGGCAGATCTAGCCTTCTCCGCCTGTACTACCGGTGCCTAATACAATGAAAGGGACTAATCTAAATAAAGTACCGTAGAACTTCAGCACTGGTAACTTATTATATTTAACACTATTGCAGTGAAGATGAGGAGAAACGAGTCTTAAAACCTCCACTTAAAGTAAAGCCAACTCGCAAGGAAAGGTAACGTGTATGTTTGTGGGCATATTAGTCTGTTCATAACCTTTTATTTGCTCTTAACAGATCGGCAAGCTCATGTTCGAAAATAAACACCATGGAGACGGAAGAGGGAAAGGGGGGGGGGGGGGGTTGGTGACCTCTAGGGACGGGTTAATATAATAACTAAAACTGCATGTTTAAGTCAAAATAACTGCCATCTAGTTGATTCTTGGATAAAACCCACAGATTCATACAGTGAAAAGTTCAAGAAGTGATATTTCAAGAGAAGTTGAGTTCATTCTAATTACAGGCTGAACCCACGGTATGTTTAACCGCACATTCAGTATTCTAACTGCTCTGATTACATTGTTGCGTTTTGCATAAAGTCAAAATAACAGGCAAAACCTACACAGACGGTCCACAGTTTCCAGAATTCCAACCGCTCAGGCAGAGAGCTCGACAGAGAGCGAGGAGGAAGATGACCGAGTGTTAGACGGCAAAGTGGTGAGCCCGCAATAGATAAGACCAGCATTAGTCGCTTTTCGGTGCAGCATACGTGCGCTCGAGCGTAGCCTTTGAAGTAAAAAGATATCTTCAATCGGCTAACTTCTAAAATATAATAGCATAGGCTAATCGAGGCAATATGGTTATCTATCCCTCCGACAAATTTTGGAAGTCACGTGACTGTACGTCCGCCCGCCCGCCCGCCCAAGTTTGTTGTTTGAATCTTTTATAAGTCAATCAACGGGAGCTTCACTTTCAACTTTAGTTGTAGTACTTGCCTCGAAGTTTAAGACTGCTATTTGCAATTGGAAATGCAATAGGTATATATAGGACAATATCATTGAGACCTATTACAAATAAATTTTTTTAAGAGGTGTTTTTATACAGAAAAAACGTATTGGGGTGCACTAGACTTAGTAAACGCTGCTATACTAGTACAAAACATGAGTTAAAAATTTCCCTGTTGAAGAGTGGGTACGAAAAGAGTTGAATGAAATCCAACTAGGTCAGATCAGCGTTGCCAACTCAGATTGGGCCTTTATGGGGAAAACTGCTCAAAAGAATACATGGATAAGTGATGATTACTATATTTTCTTGCAGAGTGAACTGATGATTTTTTTTTTGGTTTGTGCAGGGTGTGGCTGACCTTCCTTCGGAGTATTGGCAAATACAAAGGCTCATCAAGTTTTTGAAGGTGAGAGTGTCATCGCTGATGAAACAGTGAATAAGGGAACCAACTGACAACTCGAAGCAAGAAAAGGCCACAAACAAGGGAAAACAGTACGGCATAATGGCGTGGAAGTGGCGCATGAAGAAAGACTGCTGGCTTTTTCATGGTCGTACGGATGTTGGAGACGAGTGCTGAGCAAAAGGGTCATGGGAAGGCAAAATTCCCCTCTTCGGATCCCTCTCTTCGCTCTCGCTTTCCTGAATAGATAACTAAATATCCCCGGATAAGCGATCTTCTGGAGAGAAAGCAGTGGCGAGAGTAACTTGAAAGACCCACTCAAGTTAAACCTGTTTAAATCCTGTTTTTTCTAGATTGGTAACCAAGTCGCCACGGTGATTACACTGTGTTCTCTGACTGACTTTAACTTAACTCAGGAGATGACACAGATGGCCATCAGAGATGTTAATGGACTAGCAGTTCTTGTCAATATTCTTAGAACTGATCACATTAATTGCCAGGTAAAGAAAGGGGGACTTCCTGTAACAGGCTTCAAGGTGGGGCTCCTCCCGAACAGGTTTTCACTCAAGCGGGGGGGGGGGGGGGGGATTACACGAGATGAGGTATAGACAAGGGCAGAAAAACTCTGCCATTTAGGCATTCAACAAGCACCTTTCAAGGTGTCAGGAATAACCCCCCCCCCCCCCCCCCTCCTCCCTAAACGTTGATCAGGTCAGGCTAGTTTCTCAACGCTTTCTCAGAGTAGAAAAGGGAAACAAACTTGTCAAGTGTAGGAAAAAGAAAAGATTACCATTTCTGTGGAAGGGATATAAAAGGGCTACCGTCAGGAGAAATTGTTATATAGAGAAGTGTAGATACTGGCCTGTGATGGAGTGCATTCGGTCAACAATTTGTTGTCTACCCGCCACGCCCCTTCCCCCCTGATGACCAGATACTTTCATGGTTTGCTTGGTTATGTCTCCCTACATTTTAGTAATGTAACCATCATCTATAAAATACCTATACCCCCCCCCCCCCACCCCTCCTCCTGATGCCCGGATACTTCCATCGTTTGCTTGGTTATGTCTCCCTACATTTTACTAATCTAACCATCATCAAGATAAATAAATATATATCTGTGCTGAGACTTTTTATGGTAGCTACTAAAGGCTTATTTCCTCTTATCATAGTCCGGCAGACTGTTTTAAAGACATCCCGATTGTCAATAAGCACATAGTCCGCAATGGAGGTCGAGAATAAAACAACTGAGTGTTTATCAGGGTCTAATTCAGCTCTTTTGTTTTTTGCTCAATAGATTGGTGCGTTAAAGGTTCTTCGACAATTAACATTAAACAGTAAATACAACAGGCGAGCTGCAATTAACATAGGAGGTAAATATAATTTACAGTCTCGGTCTTGATATTCCCCTTTCCTTCCTCCAATTTCCCTCCCATAAATTTCCTATCTTCCTTCAGGGACGAGATTGATCCTTCCCGTCCTTTCTTCCCTTATTTTTCCTTCCCTTTCTCCTTTTCTTCTTCTCAAAATTCCCTTCCTCTTTCAGTCCTTTCCTTTTCCAGCTCTGTCAGCGGTCTTACTTTTCTCTCTGCCCCTTTCTTGTCTATTTTTTCATCTTTCCCTTAATTGCCTCCGTATTTCCTTCAATTTCCCTTCTTCCTACCTTTCTACCATATCCCGCAGTTTTCCTTATATTCTTCTCCTCTGCTCTACATTCCTTCCTTCCTTCCTTCATTTTACTGCATGTCTTAGTACATAATCATCTAATTTGAAGTTTCATCACATTTTAGTTGTCCAGATTTTGATTGATCTCATCGACGATGCTCGTGCACAGGGAGTCCAAGGTTTAGCTGCAGCTAATCTGTCGAACATGGCCAAGTCGAGTTTGGGACGAAATATTCTAAAGCGACATGACGGGATACAAAAACTCGTGAGTATTCGAGGATGTGAGAAACCTTTGGCCACAAATTTGCCTAACCGAAGGGTTTAAAGATTTATGTTTATTTTCTACACGCACGTTTATTCTTTTCGACTATAACTGACCTAGTATTCCGAGGGTTGTCCAATAAACCTTCACTGTAATAACGGTCCGTAAAAACCATGTTATTAAGATCCGTACGGATCGTATGGACCGAGACATTTTGGTAGAGCGTGCTTTTTGCGCTTTATGGGTTATAGAACAGGGTATATTACATTTGGAACGTATGTTTGATTCGCTTCATATAATGAGGAATTTACGATCCGTATCAATCAAGCACTCCATATGTACCGCACGAACCGTAACACACTGTGACCTGATGTAATAATGAGATTCAAGCTTCGTAAGTGCTCAGAATACCGACTGTTAGCAAACAGAGGGTACGATCCGCCAACTGCTCTTAACAGTCCGTAACGGTCGTAACAGTGCGGCAGTATTGGACATGACTGGAGTATTCAACAGCTTCAATAGATTTTGCTTAGGGCCAGTCTTACACACACTGATGAATTTTCATAAGCACAGTGTTTCTTTCTTTCTTTTGTTGTTGTAGGTGGATTTACTAAACTACGAAGATGGAAGGGGACGCCGCCCAGATAACCAGTCACTAGGCCATGACGGCGCAAAACTAGAAGTTGCCCGTAATGCCGCGCTTGCGCTGTGGAGTTGCAGCAAGAGCACGCGCAGTAGGTTTGTGACGTTACTAGCCATTGCCATTTTTGGATATCAGGTTCGTGCGTTGTGATTGGTTGAGGCCAAAACCAAAACAAAGTAAATCTCGCCGAGAGTATTGAACATGAATATAAGTTAAATAATTTTTTTTTAATGGCGGCCATATTGCAACACATTGATGATGATTGTTGCACTTTAAGTTCGTCAGTATCTTCTATCATACTACCAGTAGTCGATCATTTTAGCGACACCCACAACGACATAGCGCCGATAATATTTAGCAATTGTCTCCCTTTCAGTTCCGGTGACATTTTGTCTGACGTCGCCGTCGTGGTTTCATAGCATTCTCTTTACTATTTTCGCACGACGAGTGATTGAACCGGAGAGACAAAAGTTTATCCTTGTTATTCTAACTGCAATCAGTAGCCTTATCTTTCCGAGACTGCAGCAAGCATCTTATTTTTCTTTTGAGTCACAGTAGAACGAGAGCACGTGTGAGGGCAAACGGCAAAACAGCAAGGAACGAAGGCAGAAGCACTTCCATAATTTTACTTTTTTACTCGCCGCTCGTGGCTCTGAAGAAAGAGCAACGACCGCTTGCTATCACCCAAACTGTCTTAGAGGCAGAATGTAGAAGTGTATTGTACTCTTATATGAAGATCTCGCATTGTTTCTGACGCAGGTCGGCAATTTACAAGGCTGGCAGCGTGCCTTTACTCGCTAAACTCATCAAGTTGGACAAAGAGGAATTTCTTATTCCCATAGTGGGCTTAGCACAAGAGTGCGCTGTGGAGGTAAATTAAGCAATGCACTGTAGAGTAGTCCCAAGACAGCCCTGTCAGGAAGTTTGCTGTTTCACTTGGTGAAATGCTTCTGTCAGACACACAAAAAAACTTCCGCTGTTATTTTTGACGCCAGGGAGGTCAGCGTTAATTGTTCTCGTTGCTCGCTTTTGCTTCGGTTAGATATCATGTGACCCGAGTTAGTAAAGACAGATATATAACAATTTAACACGTATTTCTTCAAATACCCTACTTGCATACGCAGTTACTTAGAAATGGTATCGTATTGTTAAAAAAAACATAGTATATAAGGAAGCAGATGACGATAAAAAGCCAAGTGGGCGTGGTGAGGCGGGGGGATTGATACCCGAGCTACATTGTATCACTCGCTCTTTTTCTTCTATAGTCTCGTTTCAGGGAAGCTTTTTACAAGGAGAATATAATAACAGCTATTGTTCGTCGGCTGCAAACAGATAATGAAGAGCTCCAAGGTTACTGTGCCAATGCAATATTTAAGGTGAGTTGGTGACCACTACATTGACTGAGTCAGGTTTGCCCACTACCCTCCCCTCCCCTCTAACATTAATGGCTCTGAACGAGATTATTGTCCCAACACTTTTACGGTCATGTAGAAGACTCATTGGAGCTAGATTGTCCTATACTATTTTAGAAATATTTTTGGTGTTCAATTCCGATACTCTCATGACATTTTGCCTAAGTAACCAATTATATCGGGGAGATATTAGATGCTGATCACTACTAGTGCTCAAAGGGTTGCAAGAAGATAATGTTAGACCCGTGTCGATAATTGTCCCCCCTTTTTATCGCAGTGTGCAGAGGACGAAGGCACAAGGAAAGCTGTGTATGACTGCGGAGGACTGGACACACTCGTTTCACTCCTCTCTCGCCAAGATAACAAGAAGCTGTTGGCCGCAGTGACAGGAGCTATTTGGAAATGTGCAATAAGTGAATACAATGTAAAAAGGTATTGATGCTGTACTGATACACTGGAAGTGGCCAAGCCAGTGCAAAAGGGCCCATATTATTGAGGACTTGACCTGGTGTTTTAAATCGAATTCCACTAGAGAGGTAACCAGATGTCTGCCTTCACCCTCTTATTCTCGTGCAGTGGATCCATCACCGCGCTTAAACGGGAAAATTAACTTCATTACGAAAGTTTAGATAGGATTTAACTTCCAGAGTTCCAAGTGTAAATTTGGCTACAGATTTACCAGTTTCAAAGAAATGCAAAGTCTTCGTTACCACCTTGATAGAAGACATTATTTGATTTCGGGTGGTTCTCATGATCCGTGCAGGTGGGACGGATGTACTTGTAGGAACCCTCTTTGTCTTTCCTTTCCCCTATTCTCTTTCTTTTTCATTTCCATGTTCAGTATTTCGCCTATTCGTACATAGTCTTGAACGTTATGTCATAAGCTGAAGACTAACCGTTATTCTCTCACTCAGACTGATGGAAGTCAACGTTGTGGAGACACTTGTTAAACTTCTTCAAGCAGAAGAAGAAACAGAGGAACTTCCGGAACAGGTTAGTTGCGCAGATTGTCCAAAGTCACTCTTAACTACCTTGACTCTAATGTTAACAAAATAGAAATGCAAAAAGTATCTACCTTCTTATTCTTAAAAGCTTTCAAACAATATATTGTAAGATGATGCTCCAGAAAAGTCATACCCCCTTTTAAACTTGTTTTTTGAATTAACTATCGTGCGCTGTACCTGCACAATCTCAAGTTTTAACCAGAAATCCATGGCATGGTTTGCATCTCCTCTAGACTTCTGCTATGTTCATTGCCCCCCATATGACCTGTATCTTCTATTGCTATGAAGGTTAGAAGTATTGCACTGCTTCCTAATCTATTATTTGGTAAAACTATCGATAACACTTGTAAGCTGTAACAGTTTACTCGTCCCCTTCTCATACGCGCCATTTGACTTTCCATCGTTCTCATAACCCGATTAAGGTTCAACTTCATATTGTCGGAGCCATCGCAGAACTTGCCAAAGATCCCAGAGCCCCGCTGGAAATGCTACGATGCAAAGGCTGCAGGACTTTAGTTGACATTCTCAATATACCAAATGAGGAGCTTACCAGTACAGCGGCAAGAGCTATTGCCGCATGCGCGGTAGAAGTTGGCTGTCGATCGTAAGTGGTGATGGTGCTATTCTTATTTTTTTAAAAATTATTCATGTCCTTGGTGTTTTCTTTTCAAAGAATATGATGCTGTGGTTTTCACCGTCCCACAAAAAAGACTCAGAAAAAGTTTCAATCTTTGTAAATAAAAAATCGTATTGCCCAAGCACTCAACTCTTGGGTTACAATGGATTAAAAGAAAGTTACCAATTTGTTTAAAATTAGCCTTTCCATAAAAAATAGTCAAATTTACAAAACTTTAGCACGAAAAAGGTTTGTAAAGTAAAAAAGAAGCAATTCCCATGTTTTATGTTACGAATTTACAGGGATATACGTATCGGAATTCAGTAAGTCAAGCTCGCGTTATTAGAAAATGATCATTTTTTTCTCTTCATCTGGTTACTTTTAATTATTACAAGAAACAAATCGCACAGCTTTTAAAATTACAAGTGACTTTTTATCTGAACTAGCTCAGTAACATCTAAGTATACTTTATTTCAGAGTATTCAGTAGATTGGAAGGACTAAGACTTCTGTGGTCCCTAATGAAGTCAAGAAACAACAAGGCGAGTAGTATATGAGTATATATTCACGATATATTGTGCTAAAATGACATAAAGTTACTTTTCGTAAACGATCACATAGCGCTGATTTGTCAGGTCAGTCCCCGTAATACTAGTAGATTATTAAAACAGATTTAAAGAAAACTGAAGGTTTTGCTTGATGCTGTTGATTTTTCAGGTAGTTTCCGGTGCAGCGTGGGCAGTGTACAGACTAATGCAGGACACACCGGTACGGTATACAAGAAATTCGAACCATATGCACAAATGTGATTATTGCATAGTGGGCGATTTCGCCCAAGAAACTGTCTTGACTTGCCTTTAGGCCTTGTTATAATGCGCTTAGAGTTAACTAGAAAGTTTTATCCTGGAAATGTAATCGTCCAAAAACTTAAATTGAGGAGAGCCTCAGAGTTTCCGGTTCACTAGCTACGTGAGGTCGGGTGCAGAAACGTTTACTTAAACAAAACATTCAATTACATCCCTTCTCGCTTGCATCAGGGTTAAAATGATATCTGTAATGAGATCAAATTCAAATTTATCCGTAGGAGGCCTGGGAAACAGCCCGATCTTTTGTAGGAGGACTGGATCTGAGTGTTCGTCTGCTTAAGTCACATGACTTAGAGGTAAGTTGCAACTGTTCACTGAAAAAAGTTGCAAAACTGAAGACAACTAAAAGAAGTGGTTATCCTTGCATTCTTCTACATACATTGTATTCGAAGAGAAGCCATTACAGCCACTCAAATAAATACTTCCGTCACCATTTTACGTTGCACATCGCGAAGGTATAAAATATCTTTTCAACTATTTCAGGTTCTTACAAGCGCATGCGCAGTGATATCTATCGTGGCCTGTGATCGAGAGAACCTGGGCGTCATCACAGATTATGGCGTTGTTCCTCACTTGGCTCACCTTACGCATATGGTAAGAAGATAATCCGCTGTACTAATTTAAAACCGCTGGAGGAGCACATTCTTTGAAATGAATAAAGGGTTTGTTTACTTTTACCGATTAGCATGGTTGTTATCATCAATATACTTACATCAGCATTAAGATTTCATCGTTGGCATTTCATACTTCACATAATCATCACCATCATTATCATCGTCACCGTTATCGTCATAATCATAACCCCTCTACCACCAGTATCTCTCCTTTACTGTCGCCAATCGCCTCAACTGTGAGCTTTAAAAACCGAAAAAGCTGTAGTCATTACTAGTTGTCGTCGTCTTCGTAATTGTTGTTATTGTTGTTGCGTCATCATGGATTTCGACACCCTCATTATATACTCCCGGCTACTGTCAGGAGCCCATAACCCGGAGCGCGCAACTCCCATACTAGGCCTATGTCCCGGCGTTTTTACGGACCAATATATATTTAGACATATTTTAGGGCACTGTTTTCCGCGAAAATAGAATCTCCACCTTGTCTATGGACACATTGGAAGCATAAGATATCAAAAAGGAAAACGGAACGTTATTAAAAGGCAAAAAATACATTAATAAGGTCTGTAGGTTTTGCTGAATAGTTTGTGGAGTTTAAAAAATATTCAAAATCTGCGCCAAAACCGTTCTAAAAATAAACTGGTCCGAGAAAACGCTGTGACACAAGCGCAAGGAAGTTGTTCACTCCTGGCTATGGGTTCCTGCTACTGTACACATGATGTTCCTGAAAGCCATGTTATCCGCTTTAGTGTATGTATTCGAAGCTTGTTTGCCCAGAAATGCAAGGTTTCTAATGGTTTTCTGTATAGCGTGCACATGCAATGATCGTTTTTACTTGAACTCGTTGCGTCAACAACATATCTATTATCAGAGTCCATTTTTTGTCATTTTTCTAGACTGACATACGTCTGAGGCGTCACTTGGCTGAAGCTATCGCTATGTGCAGCAAATGGGGCAACAATGCCAAGCGCTTCTGTGATGAAGGAGCTGTCAAACCTATGGTAGAATACCTGGGATCACATGACATCATTGTGCAGCGGTCAGCAATGCGGGCTCTCGAACAACTAGGCAAGAATCCAGAAAGCTGCATCATAATGCACCGGAGTGGAGTCGTCAAGGTAACGAGCCTCTTTTCAAAGTATCATGACTTTTCCCTTGCTGAATCAAATATTTACAAAGCACATGATTTCTCTGAACGTCAAGGCAATAGGCAAAGCAAACGTCTAAAAACGGTCTACACACAACACGGGTAGTAAAAGGCTCAACACAGCTTTTAAACTCGTTTTGCAAAACAAGTTGAACTTTTCTGTTGCCCGTTTTTATACTTAGCGTTACCAAGATCAATTGCATGATCCTGTTTTGATTTGCAGCTCTTATTGGAGATGGTTGGTTCTGATGATGCAGGACTGCAGGAGGCTGCAGCTGGATGTTTGTTAAACATGCGACAGCTAGCGATGGCCAATGAACAAGCGAGACAGGAGAAGGAATCGAGGAACAGTGACTCGGAAGCTTATTGATATTCTGTCGCAACAAAAACAATTAGCTGTAGTGGATTTGCCTGTCTTAAAATTTGGTTCGCCAGAGGATTACTTATAAGTTATCAAAATCATTTGCACTTAAACCGTGACAAGACCTAATAATGTCACAGGTTTCTCGGTTTCAGTTGATTTGATGGAAGCCTCTGGCGTTTTAGAAACAAATCGCCCCATGTAAGGGAATCCATGACAGTCGTGGATTCTGGATTCCACCCTATGGATTCCGGATTCCGAGCATTGGATTCCGGATTCCAGCTCAGTGGATTCCGGATTCCAAAAAGGGCTGGATTCCAAATTTTTTTTCTGTTTTAATGCTTTTCTTCGCATTTCGTTTTCGTGTTCGAATCTTGCTATATTGAAAGACGTTGTTTAGAATGCATAACAAGTTTGTTTCCAGTTCTTTTTCGATTTATAAATTACGTGAAGAAATGTATTACTGTTCCGTAAGGGTTCAAGGTATAATGATGAGGGGGACATTGGGGGACTGTCCACATCGCAACACCGCGGAAAAAAGTAATAATCACCGCAAAAAACGTGGCGAAACACCGATATCGCAATTTTAAATTTTGTCCTTCGATTAATCTAGTCCAAATCTCCATATGATTAGGAATCGAGGATCTCGGAGCTGGTTTAGTGATTAGTAGAGAGTGAGACTGACCTCAATACTCTATTTTTCACATACCCTATTTTTGCGAACTCTATTTTTAGTCATGCAGATAGAAAAATGCTTAATTAGCAGAAACAAAAGAACTCTTGCAAATCATTCCTAAATATTCAAGTTTATTCATTTGATTGCTGCATAAAAAAGTACTGGGAAAAGATACAGTCATTGCCAGGGAAAATCGAGTAGCAATTTGCAAGAAAACGGCCTAACAAAGTTCGTGTGTAACTCCAAAGCAATTTTTCCTATCTATGCCATATCATAAACCAGCGAAGGTTAATCAAGTCTTTTGCTATCCACCAATAATATAATAGAAGGTTCATTTTCTTTGTATGTCGTTACATTCGTAGTTTTCCTTGTCCTTTCCGAACGCCTGGAACAGGATAGTCGAAACATGTTTGCAAATTCTTTTGGAACATTAAAACAGTATTTCGAAGTAATAGAAATAATATAAAAGCCGCCAATCGCTAATCACCTCCAAACTATCACAAAGAAAAGCTTGGTTTCTTAACATGTTTTCCGACATTTTTTTTTCGTTCTCTTTCTACTTTTTATTGGAATCATTGTCATAGCGCAAAAAACTAAATTCGGTTACCGCTCTTTTGTTAAACTTTCATTTATAGAGACACAGTAAGCTGTAGAACACGCGCATTAGATATCACTTCTTAACTGAATTGCTTTCACACTTTCTCATATGACTCGTAAGACACGAATTTTAGCCAAATACAATAAAATACACTTCTCCTAGGACGGGATAAGCATATATACTCAGTAAAAGATTGACCATCAAAAAGAACACTACAGAAGATTAAACTGGACTTAAGCTGACAAAAGTGGTGTCCCGGTCAGCGCGGCCCTAAAGTGACTAAAGTTGACTTTGTCACATAATTGTCTAAGAATGATAACATGGCTCAAAATAAATTTCGGACAGTAGCGGGACCACGTTGATCCACCAAATAAATTTTTACGCTGTCACGTCTCGACGTTTTTGACTGGTCAAAATAAAGAAAAAAAAGTTAACTCTTGACAGTCTGAGTCTGCAAGCCCAAAACTATCAGTTACTTGGTCTAGTCGTCCAAAAAGTGGCTTAATAGACAAAACGGCTCAAAACGTAGTCAAAGATAGCCTGATTTGCCCGCGTTCAGTCAAAACTGTAGAGTTGAACTTGTTTGTTCTTCATTGACTTACGCTACGCAAGCATCCTTGCTGGACAGCATGCGAGAGTAAACCAACCCCTCCCCCCTCGCCCTAGAGGTCAATGAAATCCCTAATCTCGTACCCAGATCTCTTGTTGACGAAGCCAAAGGCGAGATCTGGCCCCATTTGTCGCGTTGAATTTGATGTTAAAAAGATCAAAAAGAACACCAAAATTAGTTGGTTCATACTTAAGATGTGCGCATAACCACGTTTTGATAGAAAAAACTTCACGGCTCCATCAAATTCTTAATTTCAAGCATGCGCTCTTTCATGGCCTGTCACATTCTTGACAGGCAATCACGGGTACAAAATCGGATTTGACCAGATCTCGCCTTTGGCTTCATCAAGAAGTAAGAGATCTGAGTATGAGATTATGAAATCCCCCGCGAGTTTTATTTCATATTAGCGCGTTCTAGCTAGGTGGCTCTTGGATCCATTTCAAAGAAAAATTACGGGCTAATCTGATCTTAGATCGGTCTAATTTCCAAAAGCGACCTCAATGCGAACGAGGCCTAATCACAACTGTAGAACCAGAAAACATGAAAAGTCCGTTTGATCCTCGATCGAGTCTGAGATGACTGAGAGATCGAGAGAGACTTGCGCGTTTCTGACGCGTTGGCTCGTTTTAAGCGTTTAACAACTATATAGCGCTCATGTATACGATATATTTTCCCCAAGGACGACGTAAAATTTATATTACATTCAATTATGATTGAGAAAAAAATCAATCAGCGGGTTTAAAACTATAAACTTAACGTTTCTTTTGTTCATGATTGTGACTTGCTTGCGGCCACGTTCAGTACAGTCCACAGATCGACATAAACGAAAAATCATGCAGCTTTGCCTTTGGCACGTTTAGATCTATCGCAGTCAGCTAAAAATTGGTATTAAATTTCACAACACAGTATTACAGGTACCTTTTTCTCTCAGCCTTTTGTTTTTCCATGTGCTTTCCAATAACGTCTTTTTTTAAAAAAAAAAAAAAGTAGAAAAGAAAAATCCAACAAACAACAAGCTTCAAACTGGTCCCGGATCGAAGAGGTGGCGAGATTTCACTCGATTATGCCAGGGGATGAATGAAAAAGACACCCACCGCGTCCTTGCACGTGATTACTTTGGTGAGAGCTGATTGGTACGGTTCTGACAGTTCCTAGCTTATTTCTCAAATAAAGATTATCGAAACTATGAAACTGTTCTCAGCGAAACTACTATGACCAAATTAGGCACTAGGAGACTGTGAATTTCCTTTTTTTCTTCTTAGGTAAACTGTTGAACGTAGACGTTTATTTTCATTTGTGAACCAGGAGGACGTTCACCGCAGGTGCACCTTTTCCAGTCCTATGCCAGGTCAAAAAGCTCGCATAAAATCGCTTTTGTTTTTTAAAGTTCAGCGAAGCGAGTGAACAACAGAGAATCAAACATAACCAGAGGTCGAAGTTATTCATAACAATACCTTAAAAAACTGCGCCGTGTTGCCTTGAAAAACCCCCGAATTATTTTGATCCTCCCAGCCCCTCATAAGCAAGGGTTCCTTCGCTATTATAGAATTTTAATCATGTGACCGTGACCTCGACCTTTCATATGGAGCTCGTGAACTATTGTTTTAACACCAGATATGCCGATATTATGTCGTCAGGTTCAGGTATATACCCTCGGAAGGCTTTCCATAAACTAATGGTTTTTCTTTCGAGCGAGTAGCTCAATTTAATCTGGAGTGGATCTTTAGTAAGTTGGATTCCGGATTCCAATCTTTAGAATGATTCCGGATCCTTAGTGCTGGATTCCGGATTCCAAAGCCCAGGATTCCGGATTCCACAAGCAAAAAATTCCTGGATTCCGGAATCCGGATTCCCTTACATGGGGCGAAACAAATAAATGTTTATGTCTTGCAAGGAAAGAAGGAGATATTTCATTTGGTCATTATCTACTCTTGGCTAGGTTTTATATATAGAGTGTTTTCACATGACGTCACGGCGGCCATATTGGTGTCCCAAACCAGTCCTGGGGGAGTTGAACTCTTTTCTTATGCAAACGCTTTCTTTTGTTCCAATAAATTTGCATAGATGCTGACCACGTGAGTGAAAACACTCTATATCTTTAGCTGCAAATACAACAATTTAGAACTATCTGTTGTAGAATATATTTGTAATAGGCAACTTTATAATTGAAAAAAATTTCAATTATTAATTAAAGGAATTCAGAGAAAATTTTTGAAGAATAGTGGAGAACAATTATTCAGAAAAGGCATTTATTTGAGTGAACTCTCCTTTTTTCTCCCTGCTTTTCAAAGAAATCCAATAGTGAACAGATTCCAAAAGTCAAAAGAAAATATTTCCTCTACGCAATATACTGTCTAGCAACCTTCCTGGGCTCTCAATTTGTTAACTAATTTTGTTTCTTTTGTATTAAGTGTATTTCTTTTGTATTTAAGTATCTATGTTTATGTAATGTGTGTTAGAAGGAAATAAATGAAATTTACAAAAAAAATTAAAAAAATGAATGGCGTTGTAGCTCGTGGATACTTTTATGAAGAGCTTTCATGGTCACATAATAAAGTTCCGTGCGCTCCTATTTTAATAAGTGGCTATTTTGGACAACTGGTACTTCGGGCGGGTTTCTGGAAAGCCCTGGTAACGTTTCTGGATTGAAACTAAATATAACTTGTTTCTATTTGTTACCTAGCTGTACAATCTTCAAAACTACATCAAAAACGATCTTAAATGCAAACAACTTAAGCCTTCCGGGCTATGTAAATACCGGGACTTAAGAGAAATGGGGCCTGTAAGTAATTATAATTTAACACAGTACATCCTACAATCTTGGACAGAATAAAATGGAACTTCAAACCCCCCCTCCCCTGCCTCCCCCCCCCCCCCCGCCCCACTACCAAATCAACGATGAAGCCGAGCGAAGGGCAAAAACCGACCATTTTTCCATCTTTGATATTGGGGCAAAGGCAGGGGTCTGGTTTGCCATTTATTTTCTCCAAGATTATAGTTTATACACTTGCCTCCTCCACAGATAATTGCTATTTTAACTGTTACACTGACCGTGAGGAGTCTGAGAACGAGAAAAGGAGAAAAAAATGGCACACGTTCTCTCCCCATTCTCCACTCGTTTCCTAAAACAGAACAGTAAAGCCTGAGGAGGAGGCCGCTAGGTTTACACTATGAGGACTATAAGAGACGTTTCCGGATTAACGAAGGTGTTGCATTACCACTAGTTGATACAATAGACCTATTTGGGCTAACATTGGAGAATTCCCTGAATTTTGGAAAACACATTACGAAAATTAGCAAGAAAGTGGGAAAGCAACTAGATGTTCTTTAAAAAGAATAAAGAATATATTATCGTTTTGGACCAACTGCCTTTATAATTCGTTTATAATGTCTCATTTTCATTACTGTTCCTCCATATGGCATCACTGTTTAAAGTCTGATAGTAAAAAACTGGATAGGTTGCATGAACGAGCACTTCGCGGTTACTTGTACAGTGACGAGTCTTCACAAACTGGCACTCTTTTTGATCGTATTGGTTACAGCCTTGTGGATTGACGTATCCAGAACTTGTTAATTATTGTATTTAAGACAATTAACAGTTATCCACCTGAACATCTGAGAGACCTCTTTAGGTTAAGAGACATCATCAAAAACCTGAGAGGGGTTAACAAGCTGCAAGTACCGAAACCTAATACGACTCGGGCAAGAACTCAGTCAAGTCACTGTAAGGCGGCTATTACTTGGAACAAGATTTCTGATACCTTAAGATCCCTAAGTACATTGTCAGCTTTTAAAAAAGCAGTCCCACAGCTAAGGTTTTAGCTAATTCTATATAATATCTATGTTCTAATAAGTAATTGGGCTTTTTATTGTAAATAGCTATGTCACGTAATGTTAGGCTTTATACTGCAAATAAGTTTTTGGATTTCCCTTTCTTTCTCTATTATTTTATTTATTTGTTTTGTTTTCTTTCTTTGTTTTTTTTTTTCGTCGGCTTATTAGCATATTTTTGCTAGAGATCTAACCAACCTCATCAAATCCGAGATTAAATAAAGCTTCATTCATTCATTCATAGATTAGGTATTCTGATCGCAGGCGTTTTCACTCTCAATCCGAGAAAATTCATTTGGATATAAGTTGCATTTACATTCCGGATTGGAAATCTCCGAACGCGCTACCAAACCGGGACGTTTTTATTTCGGATTTCACATCTGCGTGTATAAATACGGTACAAAAATGTCCAGAATGTCCCAGAGTTGTCTCGAATCCAGAAATAAGCCAGCCCAAGTACCTGGTAGGGGAGCATTCATAATTTACCTAGAGGGTGGGCTATGATGATTT
>OZ037787.1:5256036-5343536 GCA_964035525.1 Porites cylindrica | reverse complement strand
AATTTTCCTATTCCAAATGATCTTAATTTCCAGAAATACTGTATTGACAAATATGGATCATTTGAAAAATTAATTGATAAGGCCAAGAATGGCGAAATCCACGCCCAAGCAGATTTAGGATGGGCTTACTCGGAGGGTTTTGGCGATCTCTTGCCGCAAGATAACGACAAAGCAATCGGATGGCTTAGCACTGCTGTAGATAAGGGTTATGAATTGCCTAATACCCTAGGAAAACTTGGGGAGTTATTAGATCGGAAAGGAACGATACGACATCAGCAGAAGGCTTATGAGATGTACCACAGGGCAGCGAAACTGGGGTGCAGAAGTTCACAACTCAATCTTGCAGAAATGTATCGATGTGGAGTTGAAGGAGTCGTGAACGAAGATCTAAAAGAGGCTTTTAAATGGTATAAAATGGCCGCTGATGAAAGTGCCAGTGATCATGAACTGGGTTCAACAGTGCAAAAATTAGTGGCTGGGACGATGAAAAAACTCGGAAACGACTCAAAGCTAAGGTCTCTGAAATGTCTTTTTAAGTATTATCTCAAGGGTGAATGTCCTGAAGGCCGTCCACAGCCAACTAAAGCAATTCACTATTTGACAAGAGCAGCTGAAATAGGCGATACTGAGGCTCAACGTAATTTGGGGCAGATATACTTAAGCGGAAGTTGTGAGCAAATTAAAGACGTTTTAAAAGCAAGGAGATGGCTCAAGAAAGCTTCTGCAAATGGTGATGCTTTGGCAAAACAGGTGGGTCTAATGAGGATCTTATAAAGAAATACATCAATGTTTAAAACCTTTTACAAGTGCTTGTTTTGTGTTACAAAAACAAAAAAATATCATTAATTCACATTGTTCTCAATCATTGATCAACAAAAAAATCAACCTCTAGGGCCTGTGAGGGAGTGAGAGTGCACCCATCGCACCCCCTTTCCTATGGGCCTGCAACCCCAGTGCACCTTTTCTGTAAGGTAACCAACCTTAATGCTGTCACAAATACAGGTCAGTGACTGTGTGAATGAGCTCCCAAGTCATTTCTTGTTGTAGACTTAAAGAAATTGCTTAAGGTGGCTCGATACAGTTTTTCAAGGCCAATACCTCCCGCAAGTTTGAGAATAAACTAGGTCGCCATAAACAAAGTTTTGGAAAAATTGCCACCACAGTTGTATTAGATAAAGATGAAAATTTGTTATGATCAGGATGGCAATGACATCGGAGTTGTCACAGCAACGAAATGATGCTATTACTTATTTTACTTACAGAAGTATTTCTCGGCACTGGGAACTGTTGTTCCAAAATCATTCACGGGAGCTTTTTCCTCCAAGTGCCGCCTGGATGTTCGTGAAGTTTAAGCGAAATCTGAGATATTTTGGGATAAAGATTTTCTGGTTAGAAATACGGTAAAAAATGGATAATCTTGATGTTCAGCTGTTATCTGTAGAAAATGATGCGCTTTTGACATGCAATTTCACCTCATAGTAGTTTCAATCTTTTTAAAAACGTGTGTGAAAGACCGTGGAGATAGCTCCAGCCGATTGCTAGAAAGAAGGATTTGATTAGTATGTATCGAGGCGCTTTTGTTAGCGGTTTTTGAACATTTTGGTCTACTTTAACAAATTAGCGAATAATTTTTAAACCGCTCGATAGATTTTTAAAAAAAATTAAGATTCTTGAGATTAACCTTCCTTTTATATGACCTACAATTCGCCAATATTTTGGCAGAAATTTTGTGTTTACAAATGTGAGCTTCTCATTATTCAGGGTATTGTCTCCAAGTTTCATATTTTCGCGCATAACAATAGCTAGCATTTTTGCATATGTCAAATGCATTGTTAGTTACTGTTGTTCACGTGAAAATGAAACTTGGAGACAATGCATTGAATAATGAGAGGCTTTCACTTGTAGTAATGAAACGTCCGATCAAAAGTAACAAATTCTAGCCCTTATTTTACTGCCTTACAATGTATCAATAATCTTGAAACTAAAAGGTCATATAAAAGAAAGGTTATTCTCAAGAATCTTAAATTTTAAAAAAAATCTATCAAGCGGTTTAAAAATTATTTGCTAATTTGTTAAAGAAGACTAAAATGTTTACAAAACTGCTAACAAGAGCGCTTCGATACATGCTAATAAAACCCTTCTTTCTAAAAATCGGCTGGAGCTATCTCCATGATCTTTCACACACGTTTTTAAAAAGATTGAAACTACTATGAGGTGAAATTGCATATAAAAGTCGCTTCATTTTCTACAGACAAAGGCCAAACAACAATATTGTCAATTTTTTACGCTGTTTCTAACCACAAAAACTTCATCCCAAAATATCTCGATAACGCTCTTACAGATTTCGCTTAAACTTCACGAACATCGAGGCCACTATTGAAGAAAAAAGTTTCCGTGAACGATTTTGGAAGAACAGTTGCCAGTGTTGAGATATACTGCTGCAAGTGAAATAGGTAATGGCGTCATTTCGTTGCTATGACAACTCCGATGCCGTTGCAACCCTGATCATAACAAATTTTCATCTTTATCTTATACAACTGTGGTGGCAATTTTTCCAAAACTTTGTTTATGGCGACGTAGTTTATGCTCAAACTTGGGAGGTATTGGCCCTGAAAAACTGTATCGAGCCACCTTAACTTTGATATGTTGAACATTTTGGCTTTGGCAAGTATTTTCATAGACGAAAGACATGATGAAAATGCTCACAGCCGGAAATGAACATCACATTAATGTGTAAGGGAGATGTATGTGGAAAAACAGTAGTTTCTTGATGTTGTGGATTGGTGTAATCACCAAATGACCTGTTACAAAAGATTGAAAGACACGTTCCCACACCACAACTCAATAGTGAACCAACAATGGTTTCCACAACACAAAGATACATGCAGAAAATGTGTTAAACTTAAGCCCATAGCCAAAATAACTCAAAAGACAGCAGTAATAATGACTATGAAATTTCATACCTTTAAGCGTTCCCTACCATTCTTGGGCTGTTAATTCAAACATCCTACTTTTAATACCATTAATCAAAATTAATTCAACTAGCACTGCCATATTAAATTGCACTCTGTGTAGGCATCCATAGTTGAAGACCCTGCTTAAGCCTTATTGTTGCATTGTTTCCTTAGACAGGAAACTCGGCTCCACTATGTTTCTCCTCATCTGGGTCAAATAAAGGATACCCATGACATACTGCTGGGGTAACCCTGGATGAGTTGCATTTCATCTAGGGGGAAATAGCAAAATTATGTACTTGTAATGTAGCAGCTTGTTAGTGTTCTGTAATATTACGGAATGATTATGCTTTCACCAACAAAAGCCATCCCAGTACTTTAATGTTCATATGCCCATGATGTTGACTAGAGACCAACTTCCCAGGCATGTTGGCAATTTCTCCAGCATAGTAGTACTTATCTAGCTGTAATTATTACTTTGAAACTCTGTGAACAGCAGAACTATTTATGAAATGTTATGGTGTTGTACTAAGGGAAGAGCCAATCAGATGTGAGAAACTTAAACCACAAACAACAACCATGATCAGTTTGTAGTTTTCAGATTTGCTTACATCCTAAACTTAGGGACCAGTCATTATTTATGTGGGAGGGTGGGGGGATTTTTTTTGTTTTAGCACGAAAGAAAAAACGTGACCCACCCCTTTAAGCCCATTAGTTAATTCTTGAGCAACCCCCATATAACTTTATATAAGAGGTGACCCACCCCCAACCCCCTTCAATCTATACCTCTATGAGGAGTTCCTGTTCACTGAACGAAATCAGCATATCTTGTGGACCAGTGTCCTACTCTGCGGCCACTTCTTGTTGATGTGCCTTCTTGTATTGTTACAGTATGACTGTCATCATCTAATTCACTTTCGCTTTCACTTTCATCACGCAAAACAAGGTCATTGTCACTGTCACTCTCATCACTGTCCTCACCAACACTGACGCTTGAAGGAAATATAGATTCCTTTGAAGTCTCATAATAGTGTACTGTGATTCGCTTGATTTTGTCGATTTTCTTTCCGTTCTTGCTAAGTTTATTATGCTCAATGTATTTGTCCAACTCGGAGACTTTCAGAGTGTCAAGCTCCCCCTTCTCTACAAGTGTTTTCCAGTCATAGCAATGTACATCTTTTAAGGCTCGAACTTGCTTTTCTTTTCTTCGCTCTTGCTTACGGATCTCATTGACACTTTGCAGTTGCGACAAGTGCTCAATGTAATTCTGTATTGAACAGTTGAAAATCCTTGCTTTTTAGATGGTCACAAAAAGGAGCTCAATAGCTCCATATTACAGTCAAACTACCTGAAGTGTGAACACCTAGACATCATTATTGATTTCATTCATTAATCGATTATTGACAAAATATGTTTTGCAATATTCAAATCAAAACCAGTTTAAAAAAATTTGCTTTTTTATTGAAGTCATTAAACAAAAAATAGTAATTCCATTAAAAAACGAATTTTCAAACTGTTTTTGATTTGAAAATTGGAAAAATTTGATTTCACTAAATTGAATAATGAATTCAATAATCCATTATTGAAACCAATAATGATTTCTAGCTGTTCACGCTTCGGGTAGTAAAAGTTCCCAGACAGTTATATTAAGAAAAGGAAGCATGCAAGCCTTCTCAATAGGGCTTATGTTTATTTATTGATATTTAGTGCCCACATCTTTGATTCTCCATACTTAGGTTGGATTGCTACATGTGATATCCATTTGTGTTATATTTTACGTCCAGCATTGCATTAGAATTTATTTAGATCTTCCACGTGAATTGTAGTGAGTGTGATTCTTAACAAAACACACAATGACCCACCCCAATCATCGTGAAATTCTCTTTTGGCCCACCCCTTTTCTCCAGAAAAAATAGGCCTGGCCCGCCCAATGATTCCCCCCCCCCCCCACCCCCCACATAAATAATGACCGGTCCCTTAACTGTGGTTGGTCACTACACAATCAGCATTCCTACACTATATCATCAACTTACTGTAAATCCTCAATTAAGCCCCCCCTCTCAAATAAGCCCCTCCCTTTTCAGGGAAAGAAAGTTAACAAGCCCGCATCCCCTCCCCCTTATCATTCTTCACTAATAAATGGTGGACTGTATCAATGAAGCATGACTGTAAAACTTTTTTTGGACTGATTCAGGATGGTTTTTTCACCAACTGGAAGTTTGGATTTGACCTGTGGCTGCATGACCTCCAACTTCTTGTACTTGAGTTTTTTCACTTTGTATTCTAGCTTTTTATGGAGAACTAATACTTTAGTCTTTGCTAAATTAAGAAAGCCCCCCATCTGTATTAAGCCCCACACCCCCTATTCAGGTGGGGGGCTTAATAGAGGATTTACAGTACATTCCTCTGTGGCTCCACATCACATCATTTATTTATAAACAGTACAACTGCTACTTTCCAGATTTTTTCTCCTATAAATAATGTTTTTTTCAGTAGCCATCACAAGTAAATAACACCAATAAAAGTGGGGTACCTTTGCTTGTTTAATTGCAGCAAGTGGATGAAAGGGTAATTTTGGCTTCAAATGATAATTTTACGAGAAGGAACTGGGAGGAGTTTCAAGACCAGCAATTCTTAAATCAGGAGAAGTTATTATTAATGCAACCAAAACCTTTAGGACTACGAAGGTGGTCTTTATTACCTCTCTCCAGGGGGCCAGCAAAAATTGCCACCACCTGTGATAATGCAACGTTATGTGCAGTCGGTAGCGTAGTTCCTGCGAAACAAGGAAATTACCTAATTATAATGTGAACTTAATTTTTTTTCAGCTTCTTGGGAAATGCGAAGAAGTGGAAAATAAACAACATACTGCATCAGAACCAAAAACAGAGGCCTTGGCTCAGTCACTTGAAATCATGGATGAGAAACTAAGGCAAAGATCAGAGGCAAAAAAACACCCTTTTGCGATCACTGAGCCTACTGCATTTTCAGAGGAAATGCTCAGTGAGTTTCGTTGGTCCCCAACAGCAAAGATTTATCTTCATGCTTTCAGACTGGTAAACCAGGGGCTTGAAATTCTGCTCAAGAGTAACTTTACTGATGAAAGAGGAATTACTCTTGTAGCTCGTGGGTATTTGACTGAAAATTCAATACTACAAGCTTTTCCTTATATACATGTTTCTTTGCCTAAAGTTTTCAACCTTTGTGAGAAAAGCATGCAAAATAACCCAAGTTTCTTCGAAGGCCTTGTAGTCACTTTTGGCTTGCATTTTTACGAAATGAAACTTTCAATTAAGACACAGAACACTGACGAAAAAAAGGTGATGTGCATAACAAATTTGATCGATTTCATTCAAAAAGCTGAACCTAACAGCCTTCCACCTGAAGATGCTTTTAGATTTGACCAAAACTACAGTAGCTGGCTTCATGTCTTATATGAACACTTGGCATCACTTTATGTTATTTACAATAACTATGAAGCAGCAGCTGAAGCTTTTGAAAATTCCCTGAAGTGCTGTCCAACCTATTTTCCAAGCAAAAGAGGCCTTGGGTACTGTTTATTGGCTCTGTATTCTGCTAGAGTTTGCTCTGAAAAGAAAGACTCAGCTGCAGCCTCAGAAAAGTGCAAGCACTTTCAGAGTGAGGAGCAAATCGCATCGGAGCGAGAAATTTCTAAATACCGATCCTGGACCACTGAAGAGTTGGGAGATGCGGCCAGGGAAAGATTGGAAGAATTTCTGGTAGAAGCACCCTCTTGTTGGAAAACATACCCAAATGTTTGTTATTACCTTGCCAAGCTTGCTGTTGTGAAGTCTGACATGAAGGAGTTAAAAAGGTATTATGAACAGGGCCAAGATGCTGAAGAAAAAAGGCTGCCTTTCCTAAGCCGTGTTGATATACCTCTCAAGGATTTACTGTCTCCGATCTACCAGCTACTTGCTGATTTACCGGAACGGGCCAGGTGTGGCAACAAAGCTTGCACCAAAAAGGTCAAGGAAACTGAGCTGAAGTCGTGTGCTGGGTGCAGAACCAAAAAATACTGCAGCAAGTGAGTACAAATGTAAAATTTAATTGTATTAGCCTCTTAAAAAGAAAAACAGCACGGCATACCACTCAGCTGTTGTATTTTTGGCGTTCACCAGAAACGACAGGGAACTCCAAAATGTATGGCTCAAGATTTGCCTCTGTCGGAGCTTTCTCTAGGACACTTAAGAATCTTCAGGCTTTCCTTTAAAAAGATTCCATTTTGGATTTTGATTGACCTGATATCGACTGGACTGTCAATCAGAACAGACCCTGTCAGTGGTAAATATCTGGCTGAAATTTAACTTTAGTTAACATAACGCTTGACCAAATAACTATGATGCACTGGTGACTAAGCCAAGAAGAGATATGAAAGTATTAGATCAGTTCTTTGTACCATCACTGGTCATCATCATCATCATCATCATCACTATCACAATCACCACCACAATCACCAGCACCAACATCATCATCTTCGTCTTCATCGTCATTGTCATTATTATTATTATTATTATTATTATTATTGAACTGAAGATTTACTCATGAGGTCATTTTTAAGGGAGTAGATGGCTGACCACAACTCGCTGAGATTCCCATCCCTGTGCCCTCCACAGTATTGATTTAGATTTAGATATACAACCGTGAAGTTACTTTCATGCAAATGCATTGGTATAGATATAAGAGCTGAAGCCATGCAATAATGGGTTTAAAAAAAGGGTTTTTAGCTGATTCATGTAAAACACTAAAAAAAGCATTTAGGGTTGGAAGCTACGCCAGAAGAGTGGGACCTGAATGAGTATATACGTAGGAAACGAGACCGTGAAAACAGTGAAAACAGCAATATTATTGTACCTGCAATAGCCTTTCTCTTATCTTTAACTTTTTAGGGTCTGTCAAAGAGCAGATTGGAAGGAACATAAATCCGCATGCACTGCTTCCAAACAAGGCAAGACAAATGCCAACAGTACTTAGGATTATTATGCTCTTCCAAATGATTACTGGAAAGGACAAGTTTGCAGAAAGTTATGTCTAGCTGAAGTTCCAACATCTGAGTTCTGGCCTAAGAAGTTCCTATGGTTGACTGAGAACAAACCTAGAGTTGTCACTGTCTGAGAAACGAAACACAGCTCCTCAAAAAACGAAGACATAGTCTGTTTGATATCGTGTAAATTATCTTTTGAATTTACTTGGTCTGTTTGACTTCACATGAGGGACCCCCTTGTGATTCCGTGAGTACAACAAGGACAACAAAAAGCAACCGACTGTTGCTTTTGGCAAATTTTCTTAGATACAGTGAGGGCTTCGGGGAAATTCGTGTACATTATTTTCTTGATATCTTAAGCGGGTTGGGTTAAACACAATAAGTTTGAAAAACTTGAATTCACCTTAAGCAATGACAACAGCAACGGCAACGAGAACGAGCTTTTCTAGTTCAGAGGGTATGTTTTCCCAGATTTTAGATTCAACAAAAGCAAAAGTGGCAGCATCTTAATTATTGTTTACCCAATGGCCTATTGAAAATTAAGGTTGGACAGAAATCGGTTGTTGAAACTAAGAACCTCAGAGGCTAGGGTAAGGGTTCCCTGAATATTGCAGGGGCATTTGTAGCATAATTTTATTAGCAAACTGTTTACATGAGAAACACTAAGTTTGCTAGGCTAGATGGGTGACCCCACCTAACCCATCACCTTTTTGTGATCGTAGGGTCACCCTCCCAGCCGGGCTAGCTTTTCTACAATTAAGCTCGCCTAGCCTAGTAAACTCAGCCAAAGCAAGACAATCAGGGCAAGTGCTGTTGGCTCGCTCAGACAAAGGGGTCAACTATTTTCTCATATAATTTGAGCGTTTTCAAATGATGTCACTTTGGAGCCCAAAACAATGAAATGGTGGCCATGTTGGTGTCCCAAACCAGTCCTGTGAGAGTGAACTCTTTTCTTATGCAAAAGCTTTCTTTTTGTTTCAATAAATTTACATAGCCGCTGGTCACATGGGTCAAAGCCCTCTATTAATGCTTGCTAAAGTTGACTCGGCTAGGAAAGTGACCATTCTACCCAGGATAGGTTTTCGCATAGTTTATTTTGACCATTGAGATTTAACCAAGGCCAAAAGCAAAGCTTCCAACGGAGGACGGCCTAAAGGCCCTAAAGCTTTTTGCTGACTTGCAAGGACCTATCTGTTATAACGATCCCCAAAATAAAGGGATGAATCTCATAGTTTATTAGATATAATGGTGTAAAGTTTGCTCATCATTTTCGCATAAATTATTACCTAAATTTGGAAACCGCTGAATTTCTCGCATTGGATCCTTGCGATTTTGGTGAAACTCTGTTCAACCCAAGGCACTAATACACACTATGTGTAGCCGAGAGATTTTCACAAAAAAATGCCGGCAACAGCAGAATTTCGACTCAGACCCCTAAGAGGCTTGGCACTATAAGCATGTGACATTTACGCCGATTGCCGAAAATTTTTTGCTATATTGTAGATTGATCTATATGTTATCCATGCTATATGTTAGAGTTTTGATCAAAGTAAAGGTGGGGATACCAGAGAGCTTCAAAGTAGGATGGTACCCTCACAAAATAACTGGGTAGAGTCACCTTAAGAAAATGTCCTTCTCAAGTAATTTAACTTTGTAAGCAGAAAGCAAACTGAATTCCACCTTTAAAAAATTGACCTCAACCCTTGATCAATTGAAAACCAAAAACTGGTCAGTGGATAACTTTAAAAAGTACGTCACCTCCGTAAGGTGTATACTTGAGCCCCTGATACAGTCATTTGACACTGGTCAGCGGATACCCTTTCAACTGACCATAACATGGATGTCCAATACCAAGTTAAACACAGATAGTATAGTAAGTTATGCCTCAGATTAAAGTGTGACATTTGACATCGGTTTACATGTAGTGTACGGACTGTTGGTCGCTCGGCGTACACTGAACTAAAATTTCTTGGATGGATTGATTACCGAATTTTCTTAGCAATGGAGCTCTGCCCGTGCGGGATTTAAGCGCGCATGGAGCTGCTTTTAAGACCATATGATAATGGGCCTTTGTCACATGGTGGCCATTTTGTCCCGAGAGAACTGTTATTTATTTGTGGTAAAACAGCTTTTTCAGTCTCTTGGGACAATATGACCGCTGTGTGAATAAGGCCCATGATGCTCAACACAATTCCCTTGAAAAGGATACAATATTCAGGTGTTTTCAAACTTGGTACAATTGATAGCCATACTGTATTTCCTAGAATAATAGCTGGGGGTAATTATTTCTTTTCTTCTTGCCTCTATTAGCTAGGCTATTTTGCAGGCAGTGGTTATGATATTACATACATGCCAACTCTCCCGGATTATCCGGGAGTCCCCCGGATACGACACCAATCTCCCGGTCTCCCGTACGGGTCACCATATCTCCCGGATAAAATCATCTTTTGAGCTTTTATGTGCGTTAGTTTGAGATGTAGCCCATTTTTAGCGCAAAATTGAATTTTTCGTATTCGTAGTACGGTTTCTGGGGCATTTTAGCACCTGTATTTAGTCATTGACAAAGATTATTTCTGGCATCAAAACGCGAATTTTGATAGTATGTACTTTATGTAAGACTTCATATAATGTCCTTAGTCATTCCCATCTTTGTCGGGGGTAGGGAGGGGGGGGCCGGTGGTTTATTGAATTTCCGGGGGGGGTAGTGAAAAAGAGAGAGTCTCCAGATTTTAGATCTCCAGAGGTTGGCATCTCTGTGATATATATCCAATATCTTTTAATAAACTTGAAACTTGAACTTGTATCGATAGTGGGTTACCTATAGTGGTGGGAGTGGGCCGATTATTGGAGGGAGCTAGGCGATTATTTTAAATATTTCTGTCAGAGGGGGCTATTATTTGAGGGAGGCAATTAATCAAGGGACAGCTATTATTCAAGGAAATACGGTATATAGGATATTGAAAAAACTGCAATAAAACGATGGGGTCACGTTGCCTTTTTCCGCTCTGCATGCTTGTTGTGTTGTTTCCCAGTTATGTGCAAAATGAAGACTTGTCCAATGAGCAACCGTCAAAAATTCCTTTCATATAGCAAAAAGTATCAATCTTACTAAAATAGAGAGTCCGTTTTGTTTGTTTGGGCTATAATGTTTCAGTAAAATGACTAATTAGATGATCTGCAAAATGCAAAATCTGTAACAAAAATGGACAGTTTTTAACAAGATATCTCATACTAAATCTCATACTCCTCAGTGGCTCCAAGGAGTTTCACATATCTAAATAGTAATTTTTTTTTACCTTCCAAATTTTTTGCTCCTTAAAATATTATATTTTTACTCAAGCCACAACAGGTAAAAAAACATGTACAAAAAGGAGGGGTCACGTTTTCGTTTAATTGCAAAATGACAACAAAGGGACAAATGGTAATTTTCCGCGAAGGGACTGGCTCGCGTTTCAAGACTAGAACCTTTTGAGCCTAGCCTAATTGCCTAGCCTGCAAAACAGGCGCTTTTATATGCGCCTCACTTGACTCATAAAGCGCCTGTTATGCAGGCTATTTGAGCCAGGAAGAGTTACAATTTGGACTCCAAAAGGCATTAATTAATGGAAAAAAGTAATATACAAATGAATAAGGTTTTTCCCACACTTTAAGACATTTTAGTAAGAAACATGCTGTACTTACTATACTTTTGAGGCGGTGGTCCATTATTTTCGAACTATTTTCCCGGAAATTTCTAATAAATGGTAAACACTCTTGTTCCTTCTCTGCTGCTCCCACTCCCAAAAGTGTCAGCTGTCCTGGACAAAGCAGGCGAGCCCCAAATGACATACGCGACCTTCCGTCTTTTGTTCCGTTCCAACGTCCAAATATCCAATAGTTCATTCCAGTCAATTTTTTTAACAAGCTTCTCTTTCTCGGAAATCACGCGGGCGCGTGGTCACAGGACAACAATTTTGTCTGTCTTGTAGGGGTGAGGACAAAACATGGACCAGGGGTCCATGGACCCTCTCTTTGGACCGGGTCCATGGACCACTTTCATGGACCGGGTCCATGGACCCCCTGTCATGGACCAGGTCCATGGACAGTTTTTTTATTTTTATAAGAAGGTTTTGCACCAGGTCCATGGACACTCAGAATCAGAAATAGTGCCAAAAAGAGATTTGACGAGGCACTGTCGACCAATGCTCACGATTGATCACAAATATTTAGTTGTGCTTACATGACTTACACTCTGCTTGCACATGTGCAGTCACAAGACTGTTAAATTAAGCTAATTCAAAAGTTATCACCAAGAGAGGAATTAGGCGCTCCAGTACAAAGACTCACATCACCCTTAGAAAAACAAGCTGGAGTTAAGAATTCATTGCTTTTAAAGCAATCATGACTGAGTCATATCGCAATTCTCCATAGTTGATGTAGCTTCAGGTTATTAAAGCTACAATCCATGCCACTTCTTCTTCTTCGAGATCTGGATCTGTAAATCACTATCCATGAGAATTTATAATCGTCCTGCTAAAAATGCTAAGGAGCTGGGCCCAGCGTGACAAATCATTGCAGGAGAAAGTGACATTCATGGACAAAGAGAAAGTGGCTTGGAATTATTCAGATCCAGGATGCACTTTGGAGAAATTAAACAACCTAAAACCCTTTTAATCAGCCGCTATGAACAGCTTTACATTTTAAAAGAGGTAGAAAATCAATATGTGTGTCAAAATTCACATTTGCTCAGTCAAAAGGTTTTCCTCCGAAGCTTAATCTACCCATCAGAGAAAACAATTCTTTGGAACAAGCAGCATTTTGGCATGAGGTACCGACCCCCCCCCCCCCCCTTTTCTTTTTTTTTCACACTATGTAAGCACAATTAAACATTACTGATCAATCAAGCATTGTTTGTTGTTGTTGTTGTTTTTTAACCTTATTTTTGCACTATTTCTGTTTTTGTCCATGGACCCGGTCCATGACAGGGGGTCCATGGACCCGGTCCATGAAAGTGGTCCATGGACCCAGTCCAAAGTGGGGGTCCATGGACCCCTGGTCCATGTTTTGTCCTCACCCGTCTTGTAGCAGGTAAAGGCAAGTTTTTCGGTTTCTTTTGTTATCACTCTGCAGGGGATTTTGGACTATCGTGTTAATTCCAACGGGTTCTTTGGTACAGATCGATCGTCATACTTCAAAGGATCTATTCTGTGAGTTAAAAAGCTTAATTAATATTGTTAACAATGTAAAAATATTTATAAAGCCCAAAAAACAGAAACGGAGGGCTTAAAACAAGCTTACGTCCTAGTATATAGTTGACTCTAGAGCTGACCCTGCTCTGTATATCGTCGGTCAATAGTATTCTTGCTCGTTGTGTAGCTCTTTGAAATATATCGATTCATAATGAAGAGTTTCACACATTCCATTCAACAGGTGAGATAAAAACAGGAAACGCGTAGTTCCATGCACAGCTTCAGTTCGATTTACACAGCTTTGATCAAAACATTCTCATGTTCGAGAATAGTTTATTCTAAACCATAGATTAAATAAGAAGATGAATTTTTCGCTATCTCTCTTTCACCTTTCACTTACCGTTCATTTTATTCGCCGGAAAGTAAAAGGACGTTTGATCAATTCACGCTCGTGCATTCTTGTCTTATCGCAGGCCACCCAAGCTCACTACAGGAAATCGGACGTGACTCTTGCTTGCGAGCGGTGTTGTGTTTACAAACGGTTATGTACACACGCTTGTATGGGATGTAAACAGTTTTTCTTAAAAGAGAGAAAAAATGTTATGTTTTTAAATACCATCGACTTACCTTATTGGCCTGTTGTATAGACCTTGTCACGGTTTTCGACGCCATCTTGACGAGTAGGCAAACGCGTGAGAAATTACAGTGTTTGTATGAGAATCTAATTTCGAATAATTTCCGTACATCGGCTGTTCTGAAAAAAATATGATTTGTAAACTAAAGCGTCACTTCTAAGGATTCTACTGAAAACGTTTGAGGGCGTTACATGCACTAGAAGACCTAGAACCACTTTTTTAAATTTTCTATACATTTGTCTGTAAGAAAGTCCCGGGAAAATTACAGACAAATATATGGGAAATCTAAAGCAAGCCTCTGGAAAGATTTAAGCTCAGGTACACCTCAAAATTTTTTTAGGACAATCCTTTGCTTTGTAGCTTTAGTTTACAACTGATATTTTGTTCAGAACAGCCGTTTTACGGAAATTATTCGACATTAGATTCTGATACAAACACTGTAATTTCTCACACGTTTGCCTACTCAACAAGATCGCGTCGAAAACCGTGACAAGGTCGATTCTTTGTAGTTTGCCCGCGTCTCAGACCGTTTTGAAGCTTTTTCGGCAAGTTAGCGCTATTTTGGTGTTCCACTGCGAAGAGAAAGACAAGGCAGAACAGGTATTTCCGGATTGTCCGTCGCTCGAGGGAATAATTCCACTGAAAAATTACCCCTGGCCTCAATTCCTCCAGAAATTCAAAGCAGAGATTTTGCAGTTCCAAGTCCATTCACTCAATTCACAATTCCTCCGACAGATCGTTCAATAGCGATGCTTTTCTCTTGCTCGATCGGCTTCCGACTTTTGAACTAGGCTCTTCCAAACTGCTGGCTACCCTCGCCTGGCTTATTTTAGTTACCCAACATACTATGCGATTGGTGAATGGGTCCACAGCAGTTTGGAAGAGCCTAGTTCGAAATTTGGAAGCCGATTGAGCAAGCGATAAAAGCATTGCTAGTGAACAATCTGTGGGAGGAATTGCAAAGCGAGTGAATGGACATGGAATTGCAACATCTCTGCTTTGAATTTCTGGAGGAATTGAGGCTGGGGGTAATTTTCCAGTGGAATCATTCGCCTCCAGCGACGGACACTTCGGAAATCACTGTTCTGCCTTGTCTTTCTCTTAGCAGCGGAACACCAAAATAGCGCTACCTTGCCAAAAATGCTTCAAAACGGCCTTAGATGCAGGCAAACAACAAAGAATACAACAAGGCAATAAGGTAAGTTGATTTTATTTAACAACATAACATTTTTTCTCTCTTTTAAGAAAAACCATTTACATCCCATAAGTGTTTGTAAATAGCCGTTTGTAACACAACACCGTTTGCAAGCAAGAGTCACGTCCATGTTCCTGTAGTGAGCTTGGGCCACCTGTGGTCTTATCACAGGGTGTCCACACAATCTGTTTGTGTAGCCAATTGTTATTTTATAGTAAATGTACTGGATTTACCATTTGCCTCACCTATAGCGATATATCGCTAACTATATGTATATAACTCAATGATAAGTAAAGGTTGAATTACCTTTCCTGTGCCTTGCTTGTGGTATATAGCCGTCCTTTTGCCTCAAGAGCGGTTTTTTTAATGGTTTTGAAGGAGTTTGAGTTTGCCGTTGACTGTTCCTTATAAAGGACAACTATGTACCACAGGTAGGGTAATTCAATGTTTATTTATCGTTGATTTATACACATAGTTAGCGACATATTGCTATAGGTGAGGCAAACAGTAAATCCAGTACATTTACTATAAAATGAAAATCGGCTACACAAAAAGATTGTGTGGGCACCCTGTGGTCTTATTTTAAACTTCAGAGCGGAAGGACATCTGTGAGCAGGGAAGAAGTCAGCACAGAATTTGATTGTTGGCGAATTTCTGTAATCGTCCATCTTTCTGCTAGTGAGAAGCTAGCCGTTGATCCACTCATCTTGCTTGTTGGGGCTGAGTCTTATTCTGGTCAAAGAGAGAAAGAATGTTTGGCAAGGTTTCCCATCAAAGATTTGTGAACTTGTGTCTGGCAAACTCTCTGAGTGTTTATAGTATATATACACAGTTATACGCACCTTATAAGTTCATCTGCACTTAACAAGTGTCTTTTGGTCCATAACTTTCAAAACAACTGCTCCACAGAATGTCACTGATAACACATAATGCAAAAGAGTATCAAAGTACGACTGTATAATAAATGTCACAAAATCTACCTAAGTGGTCCCTTCAGGATTTTCTGTCTTTATGTCATCCTAAGCATCTCGTTAATAACTTGCGGGCGCAAACAATAGAAACGTCATCATTATCTACTGATTCCTCGCAGCCCCTGTTTAAGCAAATTGAGATTTTTTCTGGCATACTTTCCTTAATATACACGCAGGTTACTTATTAAGTGCCTCCTCAGGATTTTGCCTTCTGGGCAAAATCCCTGCAGGGGTAATAAGACTAGTGAACATATACAATTTAAAACATAACTTAGCAATGACCGCCTTCTTAAAGAGAACTTGTTATCAGCTTGTTATAAAATTGAACAAAATTAAAATAAAATCTATTTAACGGAAAAAATTAACCCATTCGCTCCTGGAGATTTTGCCGAAAAACGCGTTTTGAAGCTAGTCGAGTGGTTTTCTGGTCACTGTCGTGCTATAAAGAGCTAAAACTTACCACAAACCGGTTTACAGGTCGTACACTTGGCGGCCTTCTGATCCAGATGCAAAATATCAGCTGGCGAAGTTCGGGCATGCGCAGAAAGCAAAATTTCGACATAGTTTTTGGGTTTAAAAGTGACACAGCAGTCTTGACTTTTCGCTTTCTCTCCTCCCTTCTTTTTTCGCTTTTCTTGCCTCATTTTTTTTTCTCTTGCTGGGCATTTAGTAGGCTTCATTTTGGTGGGAAGAGTTTTTAGGAAAGCTTTTAGAATCTTAGGATTAGGTGAAAGGAAAGGTTAAGGTGGGTAATGGAACAAGATTTTCATGGAGATTTTCAGGTCCTTGTCACGTGGTTTTTTGCTTCTTTCTCGGGTGTCCTTGACTGAATTGTGCTCATTCTGGTATGGTTTGAAAGATCTCTTCACTCTGCCCAAGTTAGCGAAGAAAGTTGTCCTTGACCGTTAAAACTGATGACGTCACAAAGGGTAGAAAGGACCTGGATCCGCACGGGCGGTTACGGGCGGTTCAGGGGCGAATGGGTTAATATGAAATCTTGGTTTCATTTGACTAAAACTGAATAGAAAATACCACCTCATGGTTTTGATTCAGTAAGCAGAAACATTAATTGCTCATTCTTTGATTTATGCATCTATCATTGGCCATCCCATGGGAAGGGGCCCCAGGCAAATAAAACTTTGCATGGGACTTACAGGCGGACTTGAAAGATTATTTTACCCTGGAGGTGGGCGAATTAGGAAGGTTTGGTTTACCACATCCTTCCACCGTGGGAAAAACTGGTGGCTTTGTAAAAGAAATGAAGTTGATTTCAAATTTTCTTAAATCAAGGACGCATAGGCTTTACTAGTTGTCAAGAAGATCGTGGGCTTAAAGCTCTCTCCTGTGGTGAAAGTAAAGGCCAACTCGGGACTTGGCAGATTGTGTAATCTCGGGCATTGCTATGTAAATCCATTTCCATGTTATGTTATTCCTTGTATGTGCTGCAGAGTAGTGTCTGACAAACGCAGACTGCAGACTTGCAGATAAACGACGTAACATAATTTGTTGTGAAATGCTCTAACTAATTCCCTATCCTTAAACTAGACTTTTAAATGACTTAAAGTTTAGGGATAGGAAATGTGTTAAAATATTTCACAACAACGTTTACCTCACTTACCTGCCAGTCTGCAAGTCTGCAGTCTGCGTTTGTCACACACCAGCTTCCCCAGGGGGATTACTCCAGATTTCAAGTGACAGGGATGATCAAATGGGGACAAAAATCAAAACCCAAACAAATCCCTAGGGCTTCAAACAAAACCCAAAAAATTCCCTGGACCAAACTTTAACCTCAAAAAAATCCCATGCTGAATTTCCAAGCCATAAAAATTTATTCGCGAAACTACGCGGCTGGGATATATACATGGGAACGATCAGGAATCTTCAGATTGTTTTGAATACCCGAAAAAATTCCTACCTAAATCAAGCTACCAAAAAAATACTTGCCAAAATTTTCCAGCCCGAAAAAATCCCGAAATCGAAAACTTCAAACCCAAAAAATCCTTCGATCATCCCTGTCACTTGAAATCTGGGGTACCCTGGGCTGTCTTCAGAGGCGGCGGAGCGTTTTGAAACTTGGAGGGTTCACCTTTCACTCAGCCATATGCATACCCCTACTCAGATTTTGCAAAGTTCCCTTTGCATTGTTCGTTGGCACAAGCAGTGTGTTCATAATTGATTTGTGACAATGTATCAGTAGGCAGTTGTTTAGGTGGGCCTGCTTCATTGTGCTTCTTAGGTAGTTTTTGAGTTGTGTGAGAGCAGAAAATGTGCGCTCTGAAGTCGCCAATGGTGCAGGTATTGTCAAATACAACCATAAAAGTGTTTTTTGGCACCAAAATGTAGGGGGGGGGGTACTATGTACCCCCTGCCCCCCTGCTCGGCAACCTATGTGCTTCTTCTAATAACATGAGCTGCGTCTTCATAATGGCTTTTCAAGTTTACTATGGTTTCATGTTGTTTAATATGATATCTTAACTTTGAGCGCTCTGTGCCCCCATTAAGGAGTGGAAAAAAGAGCACTTTCACAGGGTCCTTTACAAAGTAACCTCCCTTTCCCGGGGTCCCCCACCCCCACTCCCCACCCCCCAGGGAATGGCCGATGATAGGTGCATTTTAAACGGATTTTAAACCATCCCTACATACTTGAACAGTTTCAGATATTAAAAAATATATATATACATAAGAGAACACTTAATTTGGAGCCTCTGTTGTGTGTCCCGCACCTTCATCCCTTGTTTTTGTATCTTGTTCAAATGTTTTTTTTCCCTAGTCTTTTTTAGCATTGTAATCATGGTGAAAGCGATTAAATAAAATAAATAAATAAAGAATTTCTCTTTAATTTCTTGTGGGATAGTTCAGGGTACATGTAGTTAATTCCAGGAGTTTATATAGTATTATTAGCTATATGAACCTAAAGCTGCAGTAGTTATTAAAATCTGTAAATAATTGAAAGGTAAATACTAGACAAAAGCAGAAGTAAAAGCAGTCTATCATTATGGCCGTTAAGCTTATTTTCAAATATTAAAAGTCTTGGTTGAGTTAATTGACATTTTGATGAAGAACTGTCCTTGTTCAAAAGGCAGTAAATGCAAGCCAGTCAACTGTACCCAGCTCTCATATAGCCACTTAACAACAACTAATATGCCAAGTCCGATCTCAGTCAGGTCTTTCTTTTGCACTACCTACCACCCCGCCTCCCCTGCCCCACTCCAAAGACATCAACCAGCCACCCCACACTCAATAAACACTTATTGCAAATTGACCCAGTCCAATGTTAGATAAAAATATCATTATTTTTTCTTTTAACAAGGCCATTACAAACATGTAACTCTAAAATTAAATTTCGTGGGTCTACTCAATGACTGGAGTCAAATGTTAAGTAACAATTTTTGGGTAGCTTAAGTTTATTGACAGCGAATAACTTTATTTTGTTACTTCTTTTTGGCTACTAATCCGTATCTTGATGACCACAAAATTCCCCAAATTCACACTTAGATATCAAAATGTAATGGTCTTTTTTAAGGTAAGCTATTGAACTGTTACAAGACAAAAACAAAAGAAATCCTGAGTCAAATGATTTGGTTATTTTTCCTCCAAAATCCCATTTTCAAATTACATACAGTGATAACCTGTATTCAGACCCCATATTAAGATGACAACCAGTGTAGCATATAGATGATATTACATGGCTGCTCCGAGATACAAAGTTTCTCTTCAAGTGTTGAAAATATTTCACAAGTGCAGTGAACGCAGTGAACGAGTGTAATATTATTCACCACAAGAAGAGATATTTTGTATCTCCAAGCAGCCATGTAATGTTCTAACTATTTATTGTATAAACACCAATGAAATACCAAACCTTTTCACTTTAATAGTTTTTTGCTGGGAAAGGCGCAATTTATTTTAAAGTAGCCTTAGCAACAGTGATCTTTTCATGTGTGAAGATAACATGTTATTTTCTCATGTGAAGATGTATCATGTTTTTGCGCAAAAGCTCACCTGATTAATTTCACTGGTGTTTATTATAATAAAAACGTGGACACCTCCATAACTGGGCAATCAAGTAAGAGTCCTGTACTGGGTGTATACTTGATATAGTAATGTTATGTTTTAATGAACTTATCCCAAAGGATGGCTTTTAAATTTTTCATGCAAATAAAACTCATTCTACAAGAAAGGTTGTTCACTTGGCCTTATTTTGAAAGTGAGGGTTTTTGGATCTCAGAAGTGGCCTGTTGCAATGTATTAAAAATGCTTATTAAAATTTAGCACTGCATTTAACCAATCAGAATTTTGGTCTAGGTATGATAAATTCATTAGATTTAGTGTAAATCGTATTTTCAGGTCGTCATGGCAATGGGAGGAGCAACTGGTGGGCGTGTAATCACGTTTATGCCACCAACACCACCAGGTACTCCTACTTCACCCACAGTTTTGACTGGAGCCCCAGCTACTGCTGGAACTGGTAAGAGGAGTTTAAGCACTAAAATACAGGGGTTTCAAAAAGCACCGATGGCTGACGAAATGCATTGGCTACTTTGCTTATAGAGGTCGGCTACTTTTTTCTAAAAGGAAGAAGCAACTAGTTTGAATAAGGTTGTAAACAAAAAATATATCATAAAATCTGAATGAATAAGTGAATTATTATAATGGATGTTGTTTTCATAAAGGCCCACTGATTACATGATGCTTTAGTCATGTGAATGCTATATTTCAGTCAAGTTCCTTAAAAAAACGCTGTTTTGTCCCCAAATTTAGTCTCTAGAACACTGAGAATCGCATATTTTTACAATGTTTTAGGGCTTTGAAATTTCAAACTTTTCTGGGGCAGAACACGTCCTGAATCTGAGTTTGAAGCCATCATGTTTATAATTAAGGTAGTTTTTTTGTTTTGTTTGTTTGTGTTTTGGCCGTTTCATAAAACTAATGAACACATATCTCATTTACCTTTTCTCCAGCATTTTCAAGTCAATTTTTATTTTTTTCAGTCAGCAGTTTTGATCTTGGAGAGAACCAGAAGAGATGGGTTGTGATCGGGATTTGCTTGAACAAGCTTCTGTTGCCAGTCCTCAAGGATTTTGTGGCTCAAGAAATTCCCAAACACTACGCATCCCTGAAGAGTGCACATGGAATTGACACTCAAGTCTATGGAAGACATAAGACTCATGACGGGCCATCTCAGCTGAACTATGGAAGCATCAACAATAACTGGGGGAATTTTAAGAAAAAAATGCGTTCATATGATTACAAAGTTGGAACAGCTGAAGACTTGGCTAAACTTTATCTTGAGCCACACATGACCAAGTTTACAGGTATTGTTATTAAAACTGAAAACGTTAATTTTCCCTAATCGTCTCCCTGGAAGCACATTTTCATGCACTACACCAGTACAGGGAGAACCAGATTGCTCTTTGGGAGTACAGTCGACTATCCCTTAATAGACACCTCTATGATAAAACGGTCAGTCATAGCACTCAGTTGTTGTAGTCAGAGTTGCACTCAGCTAGTCAGTTCTTTTTGTTAAAGGAGGAGGAGGGGGTCTCTGAGAGCAAGGGTGGTGCAGTGGGAAGAGCACTTAATTACCTCCTAACAATGTGGCCTGAGCTCTCGTCCCGGTGTCAGCGCCTTGATGTGGTATTGAGTTTGTTGTTAGTTCTTGCCTTTGCTACAAAAGGTTTTTCTCCAGCCACTCGGATTTTGTCCTATCCTTACATTTAATTATTTAATTATTTATTTATTCTTTGACTCTTTAATTTTTAAGGTAGACATTTCCCTCAGACATTTGGGCATTAAACTTAATGCCAATGCCAGTCCGAATGTATCACAGTCACAGTTTTCGTTCAATCAAATTGGAAAATTGCGGGCCATATTTTTAATACGAGGCCAGCTGTAAGACGGAGTCATGCTTTGATATCCAGACGTTTTTGAACTCTCATAGTCATTTGTGCTTAAAACTATTGCCTGTTCTCTGAAAAAAATATTTTCTGCGTTGCATCCAAATTTGTTATGTGCTACGCAAAATATGAAAAATATTTCTCAGTTGGGAAATCAGAGGCAAGTTTCACGCAAAAATGTATCAATTTGCAGGATTTGATAACACATGTGACCTGTCAGCAGTGCTAGGGATTCTGGAAAGGGCGTCTGTTTTTCACACTCGTATCCAAACCAATGCCAAGGATGTGCGCTCTAAAGTGCGAAATGAGTGGGGACACTGCAACTTTGACCACTGGACTGAGCTGGAGTTCCACAACAGTTTTCAACTTATGGAGACCATGGTTCGTTCACTCGGGCTGCCAAAGCCTGATGAAGACAAAGAACTAGATAAACTGCATGACTGGGAAAAAAAGGGTGAGTACTTGCTCCTACAGTAATCTCGTAAGAAGTTGGTTAAACTCAGTTTCACTTGATGTGACATTACACTCGCGCATTTGCTTTGTGGAAAGAAAGGAAGTCTCCATGAGGTATTGAATATGAGGAAGCGCCTGGACTTCTCTCTTTTAGGTAATCTGTTCCAGGCATCCAGATTGTGGGGACGGTGCAAAGAGATGTGAGCAGGAAAAACAGAAACGGGGATCTGTTATACTAATTAAGTCTAAGAAAAGGATCGTTTACGTGTTGTCCAATTTCAGTTCTAAAAATTGCGTCTTAATCTACCTACAAGAAAGCTATAAAATTTGCTTCTTATTTTTTTATTTTATTCTTTCTTTGCCCAATAGTAGAACGTATCTATGTATTCCAAATTATCGATAAATTACCTCAAGTTCTTCCTCGGGGACTTGAGCATTTCTTCATCTGTTTAGTGACTTATTGATTATGGAAATCTTGATTTATAGGTTTGGATCTATGTTTGGGCTGCCATGTGGATAAATATTTGATGAAGCTTATCAGTGTTGAAGTTAGCAACCTACAAAAAGATGTAGACAATATAAGGCAATCCAGTACTGATGAAGCCAACAAGATAAGTGCTGCCCTTCAAACTATCAGAGACGAAATTGATAACTTTGACGAGCGAATAACTCAGATTGAAAGAAATCTCGAAGCAGAACGAAAGGAGCGGTTAGAAAAGGAGGAAGCTTTATCAGATGCAATTACAGATATTTCAAGCGATTTAGCAGAAGTAGACCAACGTGTAGATGTTAATGAGAGGGACATTTGTCGGTTAAAAGATAAGCAAAGTAATTTAGAGAACACTGTATCGTCTGTAACTGAAGACATAGGAAATTTAAAAAAGGGGCAAAGTCGTTTGATAGCTAGGGTTGAAGAGCTAGAGAAAAAGAGTTTTAAGACAGCAAATATCCAGATTTTTCAAGTACCTAGCCGCAATAATTGCTTTTGTGGTCGCGATAAGGAACTAGAGGCAATTGCAGTGCAACTAAAAAATACCCCGAATGGTTGTATTCACTCAGCTGTTTGTGGTCTCGGTGGTGTTGGGAAAACTTCTCTCGCTGTAGAGTTTCTCTGGCAACACCAGGAAAAATATCCAGGGGGTATTTTCTGGATTTCGGGAGAAGATAAGTTTTTTCAAAGGTCCGTCAATGAGATGGCGCTTCAAATTGGAACGTTCGAAAACGATTTTCATAACTCCTTGTCGAGAACCCTTGATTGGCTCAGGAAACGCGAAAAACTGTGGTGTTTAGTTGTCGATAATCTTGACGAGTTAAAAATGTCCCCAGAAATGCGTAAGCTGCTTACTGGTAACTGGAAATATATGGCTCGTGGTCACATTGTCATAACAACAAGAAGGGAAGTTTCACAAATTGGAGAAGCAACAGGAATTGACGAGCAGTGTTGCATTGACTTGAAATGCTTAACAGAAGAAGAAGGCATTCAGTTCCTACGGCTGCGAACTGGCCGAACAGATGAGGGAGAAGACAATGACTTACGTCAACTGGTTAGAGAACTTGGAGGACTGCCTCTAGCTCTTGATCAAGCTGGGGCCTATATACGAAATGTTAAACAGTCCATAAAAGAGTATGTGAAGAAATACAAGAAGCAGAAGGTGCGTCTCTTGAAAAAGACAAAAGCCAGAAATTTTGTGGAAAACACCTCTTCCGAGCGGCTAGCTGTCCACACAACATGGATGTTGAATTTCGTTCACATCAGTCGCATCTCAGAAGAGATGGAACTTGGAGAAGCTCCCACTCTGTTTATGCAAGTTTCTGCTTTTTATGGCCCAGATGACATTCCATACGAATTGATCAATGAAGGGCTACTGGAGGAAGGCAGTTCTGTGGAGGATAATGGTATGTGGGATGAGGCTGAAATAGTGTCTCTTCTAACTAAGTTTTCTCTGTTTCAGAGATACGGTATAGACTCTTTCAGTGTTCATCGTTTAGTGCAAGAAGTGATTCGAAGTGAGCTAGAAAAAGAACAAACTCAGTTCAATGTTCTCTCACGTGCAGTACGGGTCCTTCACCACGCGCTGAAAAATACTCGGTCGCCGGCTGAAGTGTGCGAAAGTTTCGTCGAAGATCGTATCAAGAAATGGTCTATTGTACCGGGTCCAATTCATCAAAACAATAGCCTTTTGTCCTAGGTGATACTAGCGAAAACAGACCGAACAGTCTGTGCATGATCGTTTAATCTTCGGCGTGACAAATTTGTAATACTAGGGGGGAGGGGAGAGGGTTTTTTTGCCTTGACGCGATGCTTTTGATCGGATCGCGCTTTTATACTGAGCGCTCTGAACAAAAAAAAATTTCAGTAATACCTTACAGAGAGCGTTCTTAAACAGTTATTAAAACAAGCTTATTATTTGCGCGTCCTACATTCAGAGGTGCGATCTTTGAATGTAATCCATACCTTTTTCTAAGATTGAACGACTTTCGTTCTTATTCTCCCCCAAGCGGCCCAGAATACGTTTTCACGACCTTTGTGATCCGCAAACTTTTCCTTCTGAAAATTTATGCGACTTTTTTGTGTGTGCATCTTCATTCTCCCGAGAAAAGAAAAGAGTTTTACGAGAATTCCGAAACGTTAAGAACGAAATGCTTTGTTAGCCTGTGGGCGGAACTTTACAAAGGTGAGATTTTTCAGATCATTGTTGTTCGCTTATTGTTGTTAGTATTGGCGAGGGCATTGAACTCTCGATCAATTGCTCTCTATAAAAAAATGGACAAGCGAGTTCGACAACAGATAAAAACAGAATAAAAACGTTTGCACGAGCGCGGATAAAACAAGACACGAACAGGGCACGCTTTAGTTCAATAGCTGAATGGGATGTGTGACTTTTTATTCATCTCTTTGTCAGACAACTGAAGCACAGAACTTAAATGCTTTTTTATGACGCTGTGAGAAGCAAGGAAGCCATGCGAAGCGAAGTCAAAAGCGACAATATGCCCCGCTCTTTTCGATGAAACACTTTGTAGAATCTTAATGAAAGATCTTTTTCCCCGGGTAGCCGTGTGCGAATTCATTGAAATGAATTGACGAAGCGCGATTTTTGAATGCTGAGTTTACCACTTTGAACTTAACAACCCACTGAATGCGTGTATTAGTTATTTAAATAAATCAATGAAGCGCGAGATTTGAAAGCTGAACTTAGAGTTGTTTGGCCTTTAATATCCCATTGCCGGTAAGCACGCGAAAAGATAGATATTGCTAGAAGCGTTATAAAACAATTCCAAAGTTGAACCAAGTTTTCATGACGAAAACGCCTTTACGCAGAAGTTGGATTAGAACGTGAGCGCGCGCGGATAAAACAAGGCACGAACAGGGCACGCTTTAGTTCAATAACTGAATGCCGCGGATGTGAGACTTTTTATTCATTCTCTTTGTCAGACAACTGAAGCAGAATTTAAATGTTTTTTTTCATAACGCTGTGAAAAGCAAGGAAGCCTTGCGAAGCGAAATCAAAAGCGACAGTATGTCCCGCTCTTTTCGATGAAAAACACTTTGTAGTAGACTGAAATGAAAGATTTTTTTCTCCGGGTAGCCGGGTGCGAATCTATTCAAATGAATCGACGAAGCGCGAGGTTTGAATGCTAAGTTTACCACTTCGAAATTAATAACCCACTGAGTGTGTCTATTAGTTATTCAAATGAATCAATGAAGCGCGAGATTTGAAAGCTGAATTTAAAAACTTGTAAAAAAAATCTTTGAATGCAGTCTGACCAATATTCGCAAAGGGCCTTAACCAACCTTTGCAGTTGTGTAACCGAACCGATAGGTTGACGACAGTATTCTTGTGCCCCTCCCTCTAAGTGAATTTTGCTTTGAGGCAAATGTAACCCTTACCCTCCCCCCGAAGAATATTGTTCACTCCTTGACACTCGCCGAAGTTTCAAATTTGCCGCCTCGGTAGTCATCGGAATTTTGCATGTGTAAAGAGACCATTGTTTAAGTCATTTCAAAAATGACCAAATATGGCTAATTTTACAACAGAAAACTATACCTATTGTTTTCGAATTGGACCCGCTTTTCTTGATACGATGCTGTTTTTAGTGTCGAGAATCCCCCTTCGTTGCAGTTATGGGCCAAATTGGCCTCGCATGCTACCTATTTGCAGGAGCATTTGTCCAACTTTTCAGTGAAACATAAAGCAGTAGCCCATACTTTGCTCTATAAAGAGGAAACCGTGCGTGTTTTTAACGAAGCTGGAATCTTTCTCAGTGTGTCTCAAGAGAAAGTCAAAGCTCAGGAAGTACAGAGACTTAAACTCGAATTCCTAGTGAACCTAACGAAGTCCGCAGACGACTATAGCGCAAAAGTGCCCAGCTATTTTATTGATATCCCATTAAAGGACAGGGACTGCAAGCTGATATCCCACTGCATGAGACAACCGGCCTCGGACGGCGATCCCAAAGATGAAGCAAATTCTGTTAAAAAAGAAAGGGAGGAAAAGGTTGACGAGCTCAGAGGGCAAGGAAATTTTGCAGTAAAAAATGAAAGATACGAAGAGGCGATTAATCTTTACTCCAGCGCCATTGGTTTGACTTCCCATGACCATCGACTGTTCGCCAACCGCGCTCTCTGCTATTTGAAACTTAGCCAGCCACAACAAGCTTTAGATGACTGTGAAAAGTGCCTCTTATTATGTCCCCGTTTCAGCAAGGCATTGCAACGCAAGGCTTGGGCTCTCCAAAAACTTGTTGAAAATGGTTCATCGCACCTTGAAGGACAAAAGTTGGCTGCACTGGCACTAGCTATCCAAAATGATCCCTGTCTTGGCAACGAGAAAGGGTTTTGGGAAAAGTTTCCAGCAGTAAACGCGCCGTTCAGAGTAATAGATAATGAAACGCAGTTGACGTTTGCTTTAATGACGGCACAAGGTACTCTGCTCCTGAAGGAAGGTGTTTATAATTTAAAGCGCTTCGTTATCTTCAATGATTTCCAAATTGTAGGTCTTGGGAAAGAAGTCGTCTTAAGTTGTACAGAATGCTGTCTTATTTCCTCTGCTAAGTGTTATTTTGAGAATATTGTGTTCCCCAAAGGAAGCATTGGCATAGTTTGCAAAGGCAAAGAATCGGCTATTCATTTGAAGCATTGTCAAATTTCAGGAGGTTCAACTAGTTGTGAGGACTTTCCAGAATGCAATGGTGGTGAAGGATGTATAGCGGTCTCTTTAGGAAAACCTGCTTGTGATCGCTCTGGTAAGTTTGGATTTTCAGAATTGAAGTCTGGTGTTAGCGGTTATCCTGGAGTTCAAATTTTTGATGAGAGCAAAGCTCTCATTGAAGACTGTCTAATTCATCACTGTGGCGGTGGTGGCGCTCTAGTCGCTGGCAAGGGCTCTCGCATGGCAGTCATTAAATGTGAGGTGTACAAGAACCACCAAGCCGGTCTAGAGGCAAGAGAAGGTGGAAATCTTTCTGCCTCTCAAAACAAGATATTTGATAGTGGTTTTCATGGTGTCCTTATCGGTCCGAATGCAGGAGAATGCCTTATCACTGGGAACAAGATATTCGAAAATGCAAGAGAGGGAATTTATGCCTGTAGCAACGAGAATACAATAGAAATATCCGAAAATGATGTACACCACAATAGGCCCTTTGGTCTTTCGCTGGATAGAAATTCTCACCTTGTGATCAGAGATAACAAGATATTCGAGAATGGATTCTGGGGAATCTTGGCAAAATCGCGAACTTCAGCCGTGATAAAAGAAAATATCATTTCTGGCAACAAATGTGGCGGGATTTTCATTGGTGTTAATTATTCCGCACGGGTTCATTTGGAATCAAACACAGTGCGAGACCATGGTGGCCCGTGGTTAGAGTATCAACAGGGTAGTATTCCCATTGATACTACCTTACTTGAGAAAGACTCGTCTTTTCTAGGTCTCTCGTCCTTTCTAGGTCTTCCTCCTGGGGAAAAACAGTTTTATACCAACCCACCCATCCTAGTCCGAAACAAGGAATATAACAACGAAGAAGGTATGTATCACCCCAAAGAGGTAATCGAGCGGTTTTACAATGGTTGCACTTTTTGTCGTCGCTCACGAAGTGAAGTAAGTCGCCTCATAAAGTGTCCTACTTGTCATATTGCCTCGTATTGCGGCAGAGAATGCAGAGAAAAACATTTGGCCACTCATAACACACTATGTAGCGCCTTGAGAAGTCGTTATTCTGTAACGGTCAAAACCTTTTCACAATTAAATCCAGAGCAAGCTCAAATTCGAACATTTGGGACTCATTTAAAAGGTATTGGAAAAGGACCTAAACCGAAATGTGACGGTACGGAAAAATTCATCGTCAAGATTCAAACGCAGAATCTTAATAGCCACCCGTTCCAATTGCTGGTTGTGTACGACAAAAGCCTTACACTAGATTATACAATCCAAAGTCCGGAAATCTTTAGCGTGATAATGGAATGCGGAGTTCTTGGGATGTTACACAAATTTACAAGCAAAAAAGTTTTTTTCTGGGCCACGTTCGCTAAGAGAGAAGAGAAACTGACAGTTTTTCTTGATCATCTTGCTCCTTATCAAGAATGGTAACTGCATCAAGACAGATAGCTAATCTTTTAATATAGTCAGTGCAAAACAATATCACGAGCTCGATATCAAAGTAAAACTGGAGTCTATTTGATGAAGATTGTCGAGAAGAAGAGGGGTATCTTTTTGTATACTCAAAGGAAAGCCCTGAGTGGCGTTCAAAGGAGATAGGTTTTGTCCTAGCAAAATGCAGAAACGTTGCCAAATCTCAAGATAGAGCACCAGGTGTTTTTGATGCAGAAGCGGGGAAGACGAAGACAAAAAAACATTCCCTAGTTGTATGCGGTTAGCCCCAGTTGGCGGAGCTAAATCAAAGGGAAGCGGTTGCCCCAATCAACTGGATGCAGGCATGTGTGGCTACAGGGTTGCAGGCCAAGCCTTAAGTGTGCAGAGAAGAGCTATGCAATTGAAACTACTGTTGTGATGTAATTTGGTGTCCTACGTCTTAAAGGATTACCTCTTATCATCGTTGTATCCCCTACCTCTCGTGGTACGTTCACCCAAGTTTTTATCCTTCACCTCTAGCTGCATTGCATAGTCTTGAATATAACGCAAGGCAATGAATTGATGAGTGGAATGAAAGCACTAAAATAGCAAAGAGATAGAACATCTCTTTTTCCAATTTTGAACGCCCGCAGGCAAGCTCTCATAGGGACCAACCCCAAGAGACCTGTACTTCTTCGGACAAATCAAGACGAATTTTGCAGAAAGCAATTAATGACTGCAACAAGATTAAAAGTTTTAAGTTTGGAATGCATTATTTTTCCCATTTTTGGTGATTAAATATAAATGATGACTTTGGAAAAATCGCCGGTCATCCTAGCCTCCCCCGCAGGCGTTTTTAGGGGAGATCGTATTTCTTTCCTCCCCACAAACGTGGGGAGGGAAGAAATACGATCTCCCCTAAAAACGCCTGCGGGGGAGGCTACGGTCATCCTTGTTTCGCAGAGAAACTTAACAACTTGAAAAGCATCTTTCTGAACCAACCTCTTTTCTTTCTGAAAAGTACGGAAAAGGTTTTCCTAGGAGCCTACCTCGACAATAAAGGAAGAAGTAACATTCACCTCCAACAAGTAGATAAAATTAGTATTATGCAGTTGCTAAGTAGATAACCAGAAAATTAAGCATGTAAAACTACATGCCCTTATAATCGCTACGTCAGTAAGCTTGGGTATAATATATTCAGCTATAGAAAAGTAACTGTTATGTATTATTTAGGATACTTGCTTTCGTATTATTTGATAACTTATATTTATTAGTTTTCGTTTCAATTGGCACGATTTAGAAAACATTAAATTCGCTGACCACCCTCATCATTACCAGACAACAAGTACGTAAACGTTGCGATAGATCTTACGCTGGATATAATAGTGGCTATAATCGTTGTTTTATTTCTGCAGTCAATCAAGTTCTACTTCTTTTAACAACTGCCGCACATCACCATTATGGGAATGGTAAAAACTTAGTTTCACTCCGTCGTATTTGAGAGCCTGGTTTTTAAGTAGCCTATTGGTTTAATAACACTCTGTTGCAGTCAGGTTTTGTAATGACCCGGCGTGCCTTGACAAAGATGTTCTGCCCGGTTTATAGATACATGTATAAAGAAGTAGTTCTGGCTATTGAATGTTTTTGGCTTAGAAAACTGTAGCCTGCGGACACAGGCGTATTTCCGGTCGTCACTTCTCTCCACCCGAAAATTAACTCAAGTTACTTTTCGTGTGGAGAGAAGCAACGACAGGAAATACGCCTGTGTCCGCAGGCTAAGAAAACTGGGGATAACCAGGCATTTTTCAGAGACTCGAGCATAGAGCTTTAAAATATGCAGCAAGTAAACGGTCCTTTTCTTTGTTTTTTTGTTTGTTTTGGCAAAATTGAAGGTCGATCGCTGCGGAAAACTGAAACACTGAGTGGTTATTCCCTGTGTTCTTGTGGTTATTGACTAGCCATTGCTATTAAAGACCTCTTTTCTTTGAGATCCCGAGTTGCACTTTTGTCAGCTTGTAAAGTAAGTACGAAACTAGGCACCGTCATTAACACAAGAAGTCCAAATCATGTAAAATGGGTGGTACCAAGATAGAAGTAAACCATGTACGAGCCAGAAATGGGTTCTTTCAGTTACATTTCGAGGACATTATAAACTACCGAGGTGCTTTGTGACACTTACATACATGTTTTGGCCTTCAGCACAGATAATTTCTCTATACAATAGTATTGTAAGTTCTATAGTGTTATTGTCTGATGGACTGCAACCAGTTTTTAATTGATCCAAGTCAACTTGATAACTAAGTTGACTTTTTATTCGTTAAAAAGTCGGTTCAGTTAGTCAAAAAAACGTTCCTCTTAAAAAAAAAATAAGCTGTATTGGTTAATTTCTTGACTGTAACTTGCATCGAAATATAAATACGTAAATAAAGATTTATGAAGATTTTGTAGTCTTACCTTTTTATGTCACCTAGTTCGTAAATGTGTTCGCCCTCTAACTTGGGTGTGAGGAGTAAAAGTGCCTCCTTCCAGTCCCCTTCTTTTTGTCTGACGCCCACGTCCAGAGCCACATTTTCTCTCGTTTATGTGCTCCTTGTTCATAAATGATGGCGGCGAGAACTTCCACAAAAAAAAAATGAAGAAGAAACAAAAGAGAAACAAACAAAACCTCCTTGGGCAACCCCATGCTTTCGACAAAAACTGCTTGCAAATAAAGGCCATGTGTAATACCGAGATTTCCAGGAACTTAACAGGGCAAAAATAAGAAACATTCCAAATGGCAAAACGATGAGTTTTAGCGCATAAGTGACTACCTTCCAACTTCTTTGGCCAAACTAATCCAAACCTTCAATACTGTAATAAGAATGAACGAAGTTACAACAGAAGTGTTTGAAGCCATTCAAGATACTTGCAGTATAATTTATCAAGCCTTAAACACTCCACTGTGTCTCGTGTCTTCAGCTTGACAAACACTCCTGCTAGTTTATTTAACATTTTGTAAAATAAAAATCATTTAACTTAATGATAAATTAATAAATTATCCTGCTTATAACCTGACCCTATTCAAATTACTAAATAAGTAAAATAAATAATATAATATCATAGAATAAGATTTATTTACTTATTAGATAAATAATATATTACTGTTAAAATAAAGTCCAAATTAAATTAATATAAGAATTTTATAGGATCCATTTTGAAATCACAGGTGATCCCAGATCCCCGAAATCTGATTGGCTCTCAGCAGGGTGATTTATCCACGAATCACACTATGTTTTGCTCTAAATCACATCTGAATCAGAATAAATTCTGCGATTTCAAAATGGTTGTAATTAAGTGGTAATTGAACTTCATGTTGTGCAATTTTGGTCTGAAATCATACTTGCAATTTCAAATCGAACTCGGTTTTAAAATCACGCATATGATTTCAGACCAAATTGCACTCCACTCAGTTCAATTACCATTATAAACTTAACAATTCTTGAACGAGGCTGAGTAATCATCTGGCCCCAGTTGTAAAAAAGTTGGATAGCACTATCCAGTGGATAAGTATTAGGGAAACCAATTGCATTATCCACGGAATGGAGATTTATCTGGAGTAGATACCGCTACCCAACTTTTGAACAACTGGGGCACAGAGAATTATGGACATTGAGGTGGGTGTCATCTGCAGAGGCCCGGGGGGGGGGGGGGGGGGGGGGGGTACTGCCATATATGGGCTATATAGGTATGTGCCGCTGTGAAGGGTATGGTTTTCAAGCAGTTTACTCTAGGATAGGGTATATAAATCAGAGCGTTTGGGTCTAGAATGTCTAGAATAGGGTATCATTTTTCAGGAAACTGATCATTTGGTTGAAGATTTTATCTAGACTAGGTAAACAGCTACTCTAGGATAGGGGGATTTGGGGAGTTTACTCTAGTATAGGGTAGCAAAATTCAGCTGAACTAGCTCTGGTATAGGTTAAGGGTTCCAGGGTCCCAGCGGCACATCCCCACCCAGAAATTCCTAAAGTACCCCCCCCCCGGGTGCAGAGGTCATATTCTTCACCAACTTGAAAGAAAAAAGAGTTCATAACAGTACCTTCAACATCAAGGCCTGCATTCTTACATATATAATTTTGTGATTTTATACTACAACTTCTCTATATTTTGTCCGATTATTTGTAATATCTCTATAAAACCCCTTTCAATACATTCATATTGAATTCAAAGAGAAAGCTGTGCTGGCAGAAATTTTGACTACTTCATATAGTGCTGTAACTCACTGCTCATTACAGTATGCAAAAACTGAGACATGAACAATCTCATATTCACCATCTTGTCTTCAACAGTACACACGAGTCACTTCTTTTCAGTTAATTAATAAGTAAAGAAATTGTCATTTTTTCTACAAGTGACATGAAGCTGCCCTCTGAATTGCTGTGTAATTGAACTTAGTCTTGAGCAACTTATATCAGACAAGTTGAACCCCCCCCCCCCCCCCCCTGCTCAGGCTTTTTTTAATGGAAACTCAAAGGTACTAAGATATAGTGGCCTCCATCTTGAGAGAAAAAAAAAAGACTTCTCTATTTTTAACCCATCATAAACCTCTCCCTTAAAATCAGTTCACCCCAACTCTCTGACTGTTAGTTTCAATGTCCAAGATGGAGGGAGAGCATCAGTCCCAAAAAAAGTATCATCGTTTACCCTGCAAAATAGAGATAGGTAAACCCCTGCAGGTAACCACAGTTTTTTCAAAGAAACAATAATGAGCCTGACTTTTCTGTCATTTGCTTCACCAACAGAAATATTTCAGGTAGTTAGCCCTTTAACTTGAAAACTTCTACAGCATCACAAGTTGTTTTGCAAGCTGCTTTATGATTCTTCCAGTCGGCTTTTTGGCATTCTCTGAAAATTGTGAAAAGAATACAAGTATTTAATGAAAATAAATGATTAGTGACTGAGGGGTTTTAAAGGGTACGACAGTCCTTCATGTATGCAAGTCGAAAGGTGTTATTCAGCTTAATGTAATACATATTATGGCAACCACATTAATGGTACGGTTGAATCCCGCTTTACAGACACCTGCTCAATATGGACACCACATTATTACAGACCGTTTGCCTTGTCCCTAGCCTTTAAAGTTTCTCTAAATTCAACCCGCTTAATATGGACACTTTCTATGGACCTCTCAGTATCGGTATTAACAGGGTTTGACTGCATGTCATTCTCACCACTAGGGATTCTTTAACAACAGATTACAAACAGTTTGAGCATCACTCCCCTTTTTGTGAGGGAATTACATGTAATACAACTGTACAACTGTACTTACTTGCTACAATATTTTTGCATCCTACATCGACTACAGGACTTCAGCTCAGTTTCTTTGACCTTCTGAATGCAAGACCTGTTGCCACACCCAGTTGGTTTCTGTACATTGACAAATAGTTGGTAAACAGGAGTCATGAGATCTTTCATTGGCAGGGAAACTGGTTCAAAAAAAGGAAGTCTCTTTTCTTCTGCATCTTGGCCTTGTTCATAATATTTCCTGAATTCAGCTAGTTTTTGCTCAAGTAGAGAAATTTGTGCCAAATAATAGTAAGCATGTGGGTATGGTTTGTGGCAACAAGGGGCCTTATCCACATACTCATTTAACACTTTTACAGCCATTTCTTTCAGTTGCTGAGTTGTCCAAGAATCATATTTTGGAATCTTTCTCTCACTCATTGTTTGCTTGGGCAACTCTTCTCTGGATTTTACCACCTGCCTCAACTCCTCACTAACCGGTAATCTAGAAATATACAGCAACAGTAATGTATAGCCAAGTCCTCTCTTGGACTCGTAATATGCTGGGCAATACTGAAGGGAGTTCTCATAAGCCTCGGCTGCATCTGCATAGACCCCTCCAGCAGTAAAGATTGCTGCCAAGAAGTAATACAAAAGATGAAGCCAGCTACTATAGTTCTTATTGACATTGAAGGGTTCTTGCGAGGGAACACCATCTGGCTCAGCATTCTTGATAAAATGAATTAAGTTATCTATACACATGATTTTCTTCATATCCCCAATAGATCCCTGCATAGAAACTTTTCTTTCATAAGCTTGCAAAGCAAATGAAACAACAAGGGCTTCAAAGAAATATGGGTTTTTCTCCAACGTTTTCTCACATAATTGAAATAATTGAGGCAGTATTGGAATTATATAAACATCAGCAGGAAATGCTTGTAGTATAGAATTCTCTGTCAAATACCCATGAGCTATAAGAGCAATTCCTCTTTCATTAGTAAAGTTACTCTTCTGAAGAACTTCAAAGCCTTCTTTCACTTGTTTTAAAGCTTGGAGGTAAATTCTTGCTGTTGGAGACCATACAAAATCAGAGAGCAATTCTTCTGTTAAAGGAACTGGCTGAGAAATAGCAAAGGGATGCAGTCTTGCCTCAGATCTTTGCTTCATTTTTTCCTTCAAGATATCACATGTTTGAAGGAAAGCCTCTTTGGATACTTCTGATGCAGTATGTTTAGTATCAACACTTTGCTTTAAACATTCTTCAAGAAGCTGAAAACAAAAAAATAAAACTATGAATTGAAACAAAACTTGTATCTGAACAAAATACACGTTGCTAATAGCATTACAACCTAGACCATAAGAAATTCGCTTCTCAGGTAAGACAGCCTACAGTAAAAGCTAATTTACAAATATTCTTCTGTACCTTTTCATTGATGCCTTTACCTTCTCTCTTAGCCATATGCTTGCCTTTTCTTCAACACGAAAAGAGCGATTTTCGAATGTCCTCAAAATGAAAACGCGTGAACAAAACAAACACAACAAACGAACGGAAATAGAGCGATTTGATTGACTTATCGAACAGATACAAATGCGCTTGGCGTTTGGTTGGTTACACAAACCTTCCGGTGAAAAAAAGCTTCAAGCCCGAGAACTTTCTAGAAATCAATCGCTACTTCGCTTTGACATCATACTGCAGCATGATTGGCCAAACGAACAATGCCTTCTCCATATTAGGGTTTTCTTTGGCGGGAAAAGGAGGAGGCCATGTTTTGATCTCTTCATCCATTGGTTGATAAAACAAATAACGAACACTTACCGAAACCATTTTTCAAGGTCATACAAAAATCGCTCTAAATGTTCACCCACCAACAGTCTAGCAGTAACTAGTTCCATACCTCTCTCCACTGCAGAGGCAAATTGTATTCCTACTTTTATCGGTAGGAATACCTAGTAGGAGCCTCTGTGGAGGAGAGACCTCTTGATTTCTTTTCTATTTATTACTCGTAGATGGCAAGGAATGAACCAAAGATAATTGGGGAAGACATGATTGTACAATCATGTAAGCAAGTTTCATGCCTTTGAGCAGTTAAATTCAACCACCGACTGGTATAGAACCAAAGTAGTTTCTTTGGCCATTGACAATAAAGACAGTGAATCCACAGGGCACCCACACAAACTGAGAAAACGGTACAGTGGAACCTCTCCTTTCAGACACCTCTATTTAGGGGACACTTTCCTTGGCCCCTAGGATTTACCCTGAATAGAGGTTCCACTATACATAATTATTTAAACTGACAGGAAATAAATGAATCAAGACAGTATTTGTTGGGCAATTAACAATGGCATGTGCATGAAAAAGTTAAGGCCATTTGAGCAATGATTTTTAGTATCAGTCAACAGGGCTGTGCTCTAGCACAGTCCGGTGGCCCCTGGCACCTTACTTTTGCACCTGGTTGACCAGAAAATCTTAGTTTTTTCATAAAAATCATATGCTGGGCACCCTAGATTTCACAGGTTCAAAGTTCTGGGCCCCCTTAAATTTTTGTTAGAGCACAGCCTTGATCAAAATCATCACATGTACCCCTTTTACTTTCAACCCTTCATATGTCGAACTGATGACTGATTATATTAACAGGTTTAAAGTCAATTCCCCCAAAAGTCATCTTGCCTGCAGTTATGTAATCTGAAACCAGAGCTATATTCCCTAAATTTTTAGTTAAGTTGCCTGAAATGCTTCTTTTATCAGCCAAAATTTTATCATGTTCAACGACATCCTAAAATCCCTATTACACATTCATCATGCTTGTTTCATCTACATAAAAACTACAAGAACAAGATATATTTCTCATTTATTGTGCTTCTTTCATTTCATCATTGGAACGACATATATTACACCGAGGCCCTGCCAGGGTGGGGGGGTCTCATGTTGCTTGCCTGAATTTTAAAACGTCTCGTGTCGTTGTTTATAAATGCTTCACGCCACTATCGGAAATTGAACAAAAATTCTTTGTCTTTGTCGGAATTGTAGAAAAGGGGAAAAGCGATGCATCGTAAAGAAACCATTATAGTTCTGCAACTTCTTTGTTAACATTTCACATATCGAACACCTATACATCGCCCTTCACAATTAACACAATTCACAGGAGGGACTCCACACAAGCTCACTGACAAGAGACGTTCTTAGAAGCTCAAGGAAAATTGATGAAAATTACTTCTTCTTGGCATTCAGACTGGTGATAAATTAGCCAATCCAACGTTCTTTGTCCAACACTTATTCTCAGCTTTGCCATCACTGTCGCAATTTGGCTGAGGACGGTTGTCTCTTGCCGTAATTTCATTTTACGCTCTGTCGCTACCTTTTGGATCCTGTCGCTTGTCGGAATTTACCCTGGCAGGGCCTCTACACATTTGACCCACTTGTTTTGCCTCATGAGATTTTGAAGAACCAGATATATATGTTGCAGTCCAATTTTATCCTTGGTTTAAATTTTATTATCTTTTGTTTTGGGGTATGGTAATGTATGATAATGACTTTGAAACAAGGGAAAATAAAATTTAAACCAAGGATAAAATTGAACCACAACATAATACACGCTCTTTGCCATATACACAACATATACACGCTCTGTGTATTACACCTGATAACATTTCACCTAACATAACCATAAATTTTGGGTGACTTAACTCTGGTTTCAGGAAACATAACTTTCAGTTGGGTGAGATGACTTTGTGGCGACTTGATAAGTTACCTATTAACATTTATTCCCTGACACCTGTGATGAACAGCTTTTAACTCTTTCATTTGAGAGTTTGAGAAAGAGTTGTGCTAATCACTTGTCACCCACTCTCCAATAATTCCAAATGCAAAAGTTGCCATCACACCTACCTGCTTTGCCCTCACATCACCACGAGCAGAGGCCTTCTGTAGCCATCGTCTTGCCCTTGCAACATCTTTGAGTTGCTCACAACCTCCGGTCAGATATATTTGTCCTAACTCTAGCTGAGCCTCAGCATCGCCTAGTTCAGCTGCTCTGGTCAAATAATAAACAGCTTTGGTTGGTTGTGGTCGGCCTTCTGGACAATCTCCTTTGAGATAGTATTTGAACAAAAGTCTAAGGGCCCTAAATTTCAACACACTACCAAGTGTATTATCCACGGTTCTCATTGCTCCAGCTAATAACTGTTCCAGCGCTCCCACATTACTCAGGCGGTTTTCACCAGCCGCCATCTTATACCATTTAAAAGCTTCTTCGATGTTTTCGTTCACGACTCCTTTAACTCCACATCGATACATTTCTGCAAGATTGATTTGCGAATTTGTGCACCCCAAATTCGCAGCCCTGTTGTACATCTCGAAAGCCTTCCGTTGGTATGGCGGTGTTCCTTTTAAATCTAGCGCTTCCCCAAGTTTTCCAAGAATGTTTGGATCTTCATAACCGTTTTCGACAGCACTGCTTAACCAGTATATTGCCTTGTCGATGTCCTTTGGCAGAAAATCGCCTCCTTCATAGTAAGCCAAACCCAGGTCTTGCTGGGCAAGAACATCACCATTCTTGGCTTTGTCGAATAATTTTTTGATGGAGCCATGTGTTTGCAAGCAATATTGTTGAAAGTTGAAATTGCTGGTTTTGAAAAAATTCATGACCTGACATTGTAAAACCAAAATTCAAAATGGCTGACTGAAACATCGTCACCAGTACACTCACGATCACCTTGGACACCTTTTGATGCATACACGATGTACTTTCTGACATAGGCGTCTGCAACTGAGGTATGAGCCTGGGTATGAGCTCTGTCTGTTGACAGAAAAATCTTGTTGGGGTGTCGAAAGCATAATGGTAAGCCATTTACAAGTTTTCCCGCAGAATTGTCACATCCGTTACGGTTTGAATCCAAAAATGGGGCGAATTTGTGTAGTGAGTCTGGAACCGAGAAGGAACCGTATCAACCGGAATGAAAGGACTAGGACTACCTCAAAACGTACTCCTCAATTTTCGGTTGGAATTTCCGAAAAGTGGCCTTACGATTTACCTTCCATCCCGAATTTCCGAGATTTTCTGTCAAATCGCCACCCCAGTCCTTCTTACCTTTTTGTTTGGGAGACGTGGGGAAAAGAACGCCTGATACATTTACTTTACAGAATCTGGATTTTTGTCTGATTGGTCGAAAAACAAAAGATCCTTCGTAGCCCTGCGCCAATTGGTCAAGCAACATATCTTACTTCCGGTGCTATTAGACACGTTCTGTCACCTTCGTCTCTTTATGACAGAAACTACGAGATAATCAAGCGATTCTTTTAACAGCAAGTTTAGGTTTTAAAGCTAGGTTTAAAGGAAATAAAACAATACTTCAAATGAATCAAGTCAACAATGAACCTTAACAGCTGAGATGAGGACGAGTTGTTATTAGTCACCGGTAAGGATATCCGCTATTTTCCTATTTCTTATTCGACGCTTTCTTGCTCGTACAGGCAGAATTGTTGTCTTTGATTTCCGATCGAGTTCAACTACGTGAACATGGTGAAAGTGTGTAAAAAAATAATAATTATTGACGATTCTAAAGCCGCACTTTTGCGACGTGATGACAGACCAGATTTGTTGCCGCAGAATCAATTCTTAAAGTCTTGACTACATCCAATAAAATACAGAATTCTAATGCTCCACGGTTGTTTTCAATGAATTATTAATTTGTTTGACTTGACTGTTTGAACAAAAGCGTTACACGGCAAGGATAAGGCAAGATTCGCAATAACGGCAGTGCTAAAACTTGGTCTTTTTAAAAATCTGTGATGTTTCGCTTACGACTGCTATATCAACTTAACATTCACCACTTGCCTGGAAAGTAGACATTTCGATAATAGCCGCCTTTGTTGCAAACCGCTAGAGTTTGCGGTAAAATCTGACATGATAACACAATTGTTGACAGATACCTTAATTAGGGGGGCGCCAGACGACTCGTGACGTAAATGTATCAGGCGTTCTTTTTCTTTTTCCCTTTCTCCGAAAAAAAAAAAGACGCCTGATCGCAGATTAGTAAAGTTTAACCCGCGACGTTAATAATAGAATTAATGGAAAACGACTTTCGAACTTTCGAACTATCGAACGCGAAATAGAGGGTAACATTTCGAAATGAAGAGAAAATGCGCTACTGTGCGGTTTTATTATACAACAGTCATCAACGACAGCACCATGGAGGGATTTATATATTCATGGCGTTGAGGGTCATTGGTGGAGAAACCGAAAAGGCGAAATATTGTAACTTCTGCTTGCAAGCCCCCCCCCCCCCCCCCCTAACTTGTAAGCCTCCGTAGTTATGGGCCCATCTACCTGTAAACAAAAATTTGCATCAATATCAAGCCACCCCAACCCACTCCCTCCCCCCCCCCCTCCCCGCTAGGATATAACCCCCCTTCAAATGTATCGAAATGACTCTTTTATCATGACGTTTTGAAGCTTATTAGACACCAGTACATGCAAAACGTATTTTGATCAGACCTGCCATGGCTCTATTCCGGCCGTAAGCCCCCTCGGATATAATTAAGCCCCTCCGTTCACAAGTCCTCCCAAGAAAGAGATTTTCTCTTGGTCCTCCTAAAACCTCTTACTAAGGAGGCAGCGTGGCCGAGTGATCCCAGGTTCGAGTCCCGTTATGACCGCTAGCTGGATTTGTTCCCGGTCGTCTTGTGTTCAAATCCTGGGCCACGCTTGTAAATAGCCAACTGGTTACCTCCTGCCAGTTGGGGTTTTTAATCCTGCCGGTTATATTGTATTTAATTTATTTGTTTATTTGTGTATTTGAGTGGAGTACCTGTAAACTAGCTAAGAGGACTTTCCACTATAAACAAACCTTTTTAAAAACCATTTTTTTAAAGATGTATAAGCCTAGGGCTTACAAGTAGCAGTTTACGTATTTTGAATGAATAACAATATGTATAATATTCCGTGTTTTCATTTTTTGGGCAATCATAAATCGTAGCCTACAGCAATTTTCCTGGTACCGATGAAAATTACGTTTTTGCTCGTTTTAAAGGGACAGGTTCAAGGATAAGCGCATGCTCATTAATTAAATACTTTTTCCCAATTTATCATTAATTATATCGGTTAATATTCCCACTCTCTTATATCTCAGCGATCTCAGAGTATATTTCAAAGTAAAAGTGTATTCCAGAGTAAGCAGGATATCGCAGAAAAAATTTAGTGCCGGATTATTCCAACACTACCCACGTTGAATTTATTGATGACCCGAAGGTTTTATTCCATGTTTGATTAATTTACAGCTATTTCAGAGCACATGAGTTGATCAATTGACTGCCAGGGGAGTGTGCAGATTGGTTCTTTGACAACATTAAGACATGATCATATTGCTTTCATAGACGATGCAGCATGTCCCAGTAGGAAAACAGCATTTTGATAAATGAGAATGCGCTGAACCGTGAACCTGTCCCTTTAATGTTCATATTTGTTAATATTGATTTAAAAAATGCCCCAGCCTTAAAAAGACCCAGCGAATTGATTCTGTCATCCAAAACACAAAGTCGCCAGTCACTGAGTTCCATTTCATAACGAATTTGTTTCCGTGAAATTAGTTCCAAAAAACTCGGCTCAAGAAGATTGGCAAACATGATGTTTTGCACAGCGTTGGATAAGATTCAAATTGACGAAAACTAAAGGAACGACCATCCATACCAGGGGAAAAATTCCGTACTTCTCATATATTTCTGGCAAATGTTAATTATATAAACTAGTCATACTGTTGGTTTCTCAAAGGAGAAAATGTTCGTTCCCAGGTCCAGCTAATTCAGTGATTCGTTCCAATTCAATTCTTACAGTTCCACACTTTCTCGAAACTTCGGGTGGATTCCCGGAAAACGAAAGCTACTGAACGAGTGCAGTGGTTTACCTGGTGTTTCTCTTGAAGGAGCGAGTGTTAGTTTCTCTTTTCTCACTCGACAGCATCTTGAGGAGCTCTTTAATCCTTGGGTCCACGGGAGCAGATCAGCAGACTCCAAAGGATCTTTCTGTCCCGGCGTTGCGACGTAAGTTTGAAGCATAATTTGTTCAACAAATCGAGGTCTCAGTTGTTTGTTTTTGTACCAAACAGCTACAATTTACCAGCACATCTGTTATGTAATTAAATCACGTAGATTTTATATAATCGAGAACACAAATGCCCTATGATCGAGGAAGCAGATGAATAGACTGTCTATAAAACGACTGTATTTTTAATTGGTTTTGAAATATGACTGAAAAACAGGTGAGGCGTAAAGAGCACATCGCCTGAACAGTTACGTTCATGAAAAACCTTCGAATGGTGTGCTAAAACTCACTGCCTAATGAAAGTTATCTTCAAAAGGTTATAATTGATGGTATAAAACAGGTAATGTAGAAACCTTCGTGCAGACGTAGGCAATCGATGCAAACGGAGCGATTCGCCTGCTTGATTTCCCCGGCTATAAAATATTCAAGTTTAAGGTTGCTCCGTTATTAATACAGGCGCTTTGATCTATGACGAACTTTTCCTCATAACGTTTTCGTTTTTAACGCGATGGCTGAGAAACTTTGCAAAGGAAAACAGATGTCATTCAGTAAAACGAAATATTTCGATGTCATTGCTGGTAAATCCTTTTTTTGGAAATCGCTTTTAGTAAAAAAAATTGCTGATACTTTTTCCTTAAATTTCTGGTATCGGCTTTTATTGATATAAGGGACGGTGCAATAATTATCAGGAGGGGGGGCTGAAAAACTAGACGGGGGGGAATTACATAAAATTGCTGCCAAGATAGGGGGGCTCAAAGTAAAATCACTCATTTGACGGAGGGGGGGCCTTAAGTTTTACTCGAAATGTAAATAAAATTAAACGCAATAAAAGATTCTCAATACGGGCATCATGATAGACTGTAACTAATATCAATACGAACAGCTGTTAAACGATTATTGAAAATATTCCATCAAAATGAAAAGTAAATTCACAACTGATCAATTTTAACCCGTCTTCTAATTAATTGAGCTGATCCTATGGAAAGCAAAAGTCATGAACTTGTTTTTCAGCTTCCCCCATAAAACAATGGGAATCAAACAGATCTTGTAGACAAGCTTTGTCGGTTTTTGAGGTGAATAAAATTAATGTTTCTTCATCGACTGAATCGATTTGCTGAATTCCACATATATCTGGCTCATAACAAAGTTCAACAAGCTCTCCTCCCAAGGATCTAAATATAATGCAAGCTCTTTTTCGTCTGTTATTTGAAGCGTTCAATGTCCTGTTCTTTGATTTTTTCTCTGCTCCTTTCTCTTTCTGGCTTCAGAAGTTTGATTTTGAGCCAATGTGGTAAGCACCCCGGTACTTAGCAAATGCTTTGTCTAAATCTTCAATCAAGCGATCAACATCCTTCTCGATACTAGATGTTACATAATAACGTTTGTCATTATTGAAGCTGTGATGACAGCTCAGTCCAGTTTTGAGTCAGTGTGGTGGGAGGTAGGGGGGGCGACGTTATTTTTAACATAACGGAGGGGGGTTAGAACTAATTTTTTTGTTTTGGAGGGGGGTACTGTCTAAGTTTTTGCTAGATAACTCTAGTTTTTCAGCCCCTCCCCCCGTCCCCCTCCTTCCCCTCCTGATAGTTATTGCACAGTCCCTAAGTACACAAAGGTTATGCAGAATACGAGAGGCATGGCCCATCGACATGGCCTTGAAACAGCGACATAAGACAGGATAAAATGGCGATAAACAGACAAACGGACGAACGACATGAAGATGGGTTAAATACCGACATAGGAAATAGTGGATGACAATGTTTTATAATTACTCAGTCGACTTCACTCAAAATTTGGTATATCTGGAACGGCACTTGAATGATTTCGTTCCTACCTTAATGGAGGATCTCAGAGTGTTATGGTCCAAGGAAATTTATCTCAGAGTTTGAATTTAGACTTTGGTGTACCTCAGGGCTCTTGCCTCGGGCCATTGCTTTTAACGATTTATGCAAGCAAATTGTTTGATTTTATCAGGGTGCACCTTCCCACGGTTCACTGCTACGCTAACGACACGCAGCTGTATGTGTCTTTCACTCCAAACATAAGCACCGGGCAATTTGAGGCTGTCACTGCTATTAAGCACTGTGTGGATGATATACGTAATTGGATGACCAATGATAAACTACTTCTCAATGAAGATAAAACAGAATTCCTAATGATTGGTATCAAGCAACAACTAGCTAAGTTAACATTGATCACATTTTAATTGGAGACTGTGTAATTTGACCAGAAGGGGTAGTTAAGAACTTAGGGACATGGTTAGACTCGACTCTTTCAATGAATTCTCATGTAAATAGCACTTGTTCCAATGCTTTATATTACTTGTATAATATAGGAAGAATTAGGAAACATCTTTCTAGGCGGTTCACTGAGACGGTCATTCACGCCTTTATCTCAAGTCGCGTCGACTATTGTAACAGCCTGCTCTATCGGATGGCCTGCCAGCCTACTAGCTTTATAAGCTACAGAGGATCCAAAATGCTGTTGCTTGGTATATTTTGCCGGAATCTAAATATTGCCATGTAAGACCGTTGCTGTATAATCTGCACTGGCTGCCGGTTAAATTACGAATTGACTTTAAGCTAGATATTATTGTTAACGTACAAGGCTATCAATGGCTTAGCGCCTTTTTATCTCCAGGAATTTATTAATCCTAAAGAAGCATGTAAATATAAGTTGTGCTCCGATTATGATGGACTGCTACTAAACCCTGCGAAATTGAAGACTTTAACAACGTTAGGAGATCGATCTTTTGCTGCTGCTGCTCCTCAACTATGGAATTCATTGCCCTATGCGATTAGGAGTATCCTCTCAGTAGCATCTTTTAAAAAGACACTCAAGACATTTTTATTTCAGAAAGCTTTTTGTAATTTTTATGTGCTTTTTAATCTCGTTTTTAACAGGTTTTATGCAGTTTTCTTACGATTTGAGTAGTCTAGGTAATTTTTTGTTTTTGAAATATTTTTATTTTTAATCGCTAATGAAAATAGCAATATTGATATCGGCGCTATGTAAGTTGTATCATTATTATCATTATTATTAATAGGTCATACCAAAACGCGAAACGACCGTACTTGAAATTCGGACTAGGGACGTACGTTCCCTCCTCCGAAGAGGGCTTAAATAGAGGCTTCCACGTCTTTTTTTTTTCTTTTTTTTTCAAATTTTGATAATTAAAAAACCAATTAGCGTATATCCATTCGAGAGATTTTACACACGGTGACATTTGTATGGTAAGAGGCATAGCCCGCGAAAACATCCTTTCCTCCTCGCTCTTCGCCGCTAGGGACGTTTCGCGGAGAGGAACGTCTGCGACTCAGCGACAGAAATTCCATACTGATGACGCAAACCAATGTTTACATAATAAATCCGGTAGGCATGGGGTTGCAAATATAAATTTGTCTAATTTTACGTGTCTTCTGGTCGATTTTGGTAAAGTGTTTTGCTTATCTGCCAACGAGCTCCAGCAAAACTCAAATGCTTCCACTAGAGAAGACTATATTCCACAAATATTGACTGTTTTGTTAGAGATTCTTCGCCTTTACATTTGACCTTTTTGGCTTTTTGTCTTTTGTCTGTCATTTGTAAACAAAAGCTTAAACAACGTAACTATTCTGACGACCAATCAGCGCTTCTGACCGGATTCCGGACAGATTTTACGTCATCAGTATGGAATTTCTGTCGTTGAGTCGCAGACGTTCCTCCGCGCGAAACGTCCCCAGCAGCGAGGAGAAACGGATGTTTTCGCAGGCTATAGGAGGCATGAACTTGCCCCCACCATGCAAACGTCTGTAAAATACGGTTGCTTACAAGTTCAAACTTACTAGGGTCTTTACTAATTTAAAGGCTTTCTTTTATGCCGTGTTCTGGGATTTTTCGCTAACTGGTCCCAGTCGCGAGGTGTAAAAAAACCGTGGAAGTGGGTCTATTGTTGATGCTGAAAATGTCAGGACTGCAAATAGCCAATCAATATGACTACAGTGGTTACTTAGAAAGTCTTGACATACATCTAATTTTCAGGTTGTCATGGCAACAGGAGGGGCAGCTGGTGGGAGTACAATTACGTTTTTGGTAACAAAACCACCGGGTACTGCTGCACCAACAGTTCTGACTGGAGCCCCAGCTACTGCTGGACCTGGTAAGAGAAGTCAATGATCAGCACTAAAATATTTTAGAGACGCATATGTAAAGTAATTAGTGAAGGTAATAGCATGATTTGTAGTGATATTTGGCATAAATACCACAAATGATATTTCGAAATTGAAACATTATTTCACGAGTAATTGAAAGATAATTTTACGAATTTCCGTAATTTCACGAGCCGTTAGGTGAGTGAAATTTGAGACAATTTTGAAATATCACGAGTGGTATTTACGCAAAATATCACGTACAAATCATGCTATTATTTGTTTACGCTACTATCCGTAAAAGGTTTGTAATTTTCACATGTAGGTATTTCAAATTAAGCTGAAATACCACTGATCTAAGCCAATCAAATTGAAAAATTTTCATGTCGTAGTATTTATACTACCACATGTAAAATTTCGGCAATTTTATTGGCTTAGAGCAGTGGTATTTTAGCTTAATTTGACAGAGGCACCCAACGACGGTTTCCTCCTAGATACATTGAAAACACTTTTTAGGCTGTTCAGAGAACTTTTAGATCTCTACAAAAACATTCTAAGCGGCGCTGTAAAATCTGTATCTGTTCGGTCATCCTAGGGGAACTTGAGTCTGTTCGAAATTACAAGGGCTTGAGTATTATTTTCCCAAAAATTTTAGAACTTATTACTAACGTGAGACATTTTCTAATTCCTCTTCCAATCACATTTTTGAATCCGAAAAGTTTAGGTTTCCTTTTTTCTATGAAAAAAATTGCCTAACTTGGGGAGTAAAGTGCGAAAATTCAACTTCAGAAAATCGTAGGGAATTTATTAGATAAGCTTCGAAAATTGTACATAAATAAATAATAGCATGATTTGCACGTGATATTTCAAAATTGTCTCAAATTACGTATAACAATTCCGAAATATCACTCGTGGTATTTATGCCAAATATTACTACAAATCATACTATTACCTATACAAATACTAGAATAAACCAACCCTTAATACACTCTGCCACATATATGAAACACCTTTAGTTATTACTCCACGGTCGTGCTATTTATTCTTAAGTAAGGGAAAAAACAGCTGCCCATCGATTTTCATTAAATCTTCAGTTAAAACGGCTTTACGACAAATTGGATGAGTCAAACTCTCTTTGAATTGTTCTCATTTTTATGCCATACTCTTCCTTTTAGCCAGCAGTTTTGATCTTGGAGAGAACCAGAAGAGATGGGTTGTGATCGGGATTTGCTTGAACAGGCTTCTGTTACCAGTCCTCCGTGATTTTGTGGGTCAAGAAATACCCAAACACTACGCATCCCTGAACAGGGCACATGGAATTGACTCTCAAGTCTTTGGAGGTCATTTGACTCGTGATGGAGGATCTCAGCTGAACTATGGAAGCATCAACAATAACTGGCGGAATTTTAAGAAAAAAGTGCGTTCATATGATTACAAAGTTGGAACAGCTGAAGACTTGGCTAAACTTTATCTTGAGCCACAAATGGCCAAGTTTACAGGTATTATTTAAAAAACGAGGGTGCCAAATGACTTGTCCTTTTAACACTTAATAATGCTGTTTGAAAATTCTTGCTTTATTCGTACTTATACAGTTGCGAGAACTAGATCACCATTCTTTGGAAATATCACAAATTCCTTCCGATATTAAAAGCCAAATTGAGTTCCAAAAGCTAGAAAAATGCATTGAAGAATGTCATCTACGCTCACTCAGTGAGGATCATCAGGTTTTTTAATAACAGAAATAGACAGGTTCAGCGACAAGCCAATTAAAAAAATTCTCCTCAACAGTGGGTCTCCATGAGCAACAAACTATGCCATAGTAGTAAAATTTTGATTGCGGCATACATAATATACTGCTTGTATTAAACAAGATGCTTTTACCATACGTTCTGACCAAGTGACTTTATAAGGCAAAGCACGATAGCTTTAACTCTTAATTCAGGGTCTAAATATAAAATTGTTGATGGTAAAATTTGGCGTTTTCATCATGAGTTCACATCTGGTACATTAGCTTACATTTAAACTAAAACCGCAGAACTTGCTCGTTATTTCCATGTCTTCTCTTTTAAAACAAGTAGCATCAAGTTGAAACACAAGAAACAAGAATAGGAGCATTATTCGGATTAACGTTGTGGTGAAAGCCCTCGGGGTACGGGGGGGGGGGGGGGGGGAAAGGTTTAAGCAAGGCTTCAGTTTACCTCTTTTGTTGCAAGTATTCCCGCTTTTGTTGTGCCATTCGTGGAATTTGTACCCAACTTGAACTGCATGTGGAAAACAGAACGTTTGCTATTGAAACAAAGTCAACTCTAGCCGAATTTCAGACGACTACTTCGAGTCGTTTTTACTCCCTCCGATCAGTTACTGAGGGTGTAAAAACGACTAGAGGTAATCGTCTGAAATTCAGGCTAAGACAACTCCATCCTCAAGTTTACCTGAAGGCTAACAGTTAACTTGGAAAACTAAGGTATCTGTGTCTAAAACTTTTAACCTATAGTATTAAATTTCAGAGCCTTTTTATGCTAAATGTACGGGGCTACTTCTTATGGTTCATGGGGGGATCGTTTTAACTCCATGTTTACTACATATATGGAGATTAAGTAACTTTTTACCACTGCATGGAGTTATTTCCACACTTTTTTCATTTTACTAGCAAATAACTCCTTTTTGGAGTTAAATAACGGCTGGAGAAAAATAGTGACTACGTGTAAGCGACTGAAATATCTAACTTCACTTTGGTAGTTCTAACGGTTTGAAATGCACTGTGCATTTGCAGGATTTGATAACACATGTGACCTATCAGCGGTGTTGGGGATTCTGGAAAGGGCGTCTGTTTTTCAATCTCGTATCCAAACCAATGCCAAGAAAGTGCGCTCTGAAGTGCGAAATGAGTGGGGACACTGCAACTTTGACCACTGGACTGAGCTGGAGTTCCTGAATACTTTTCGGCTGATGGAGACCATGGTTCGTTCACTGGGGCTAGCAAAAGCCGATGAGGACAAACACCTTGATAAACTTCAAGACTGGGAAACTAAGGGTACGTATAAACATAATGAGCAAGCGATTGGACGTATCAGCTTTACATCAAAGATAAAGGTTTCAGATTTTCTTTCTTTCTTCTTTTTTTTCTGGGGAGGTGCCGGGTGGGGGGAGGGGGGGGGGGGGGTCATTACAGACATGACCGGAAACATAGGGGCACGTTTACGTTTATTAATTTGTTTGGGTTATATTGATTCGCTATATGGAAATCTTAAATTGTAGGCTTACAACTGTGCATGGGCTGCCCAGTGGATAAAGATTTGATGAAGCTTATCAGTGTTGAAGTTTGCAACCTGGAAAAGGAGGTGGATAATTTAAAGCAATCCAGCGCCGATGAAGCCAACAAGATAAGTGCTGCCCTTCAAATTATCAGAGACGAAATTAATAACTTTGACAAGCGAATAACTGAGATTGACAGAAAAGTGGAGGCAGAACGAAAGGAGCGGTTAGAAAAAGAGGAGTCTTTGTCGGATGCAATTGCAGATATTTCAAGCAACGTAGCAGAGGTAGACAAACGAATAGATGTTAATGAAGGGGACATTTCTCTGTTGAAAGAAAAGCAAAGCGATTTAGAAACAACTGTATCGTTTGTTACAGATGAACAATTTCATTTAACTGCTGATATAGGGGCTTTAAAAAAAGAACAAAGACAGTTAGATGCGAGGGTTGACGCCCTGGAAAAGGGGAGTTCTAAGACGACAAATGCTAAAATTTTTCAAGTACCCAGTCGCAATCGTTGCTTTTGTGGTCGCGATAGGGAATTAGAAGCAATCGTAGCGCAACTAAAAAACACCCCAAAAGGTTGTATTCACTCAGCTATTTGTGGTCTCGGTGGTGTTGGTAAAACATCTCTCGCTGTAGAATTTCTTTGGCAAAATGATAAAGAATATCCAGGGGGTATATTTTGGATTTCTGGCGAAAATAATAATCATTTTCAAAGGTCCGTCGGGGAGATGGCGCGCCAAATTGGAACGTTCGAAAACGATTTTGACAAATCCTTGTCGAGGACCCTTGATTGGCTTAGAAAGCGTGATGACTTGTGGTGTTTGGTCGTCGATAATCTTGACGAGTTAGAAATGTCCACGGAAATGCGTAAGCTGCTTACTGGTCACTGGAAATACATGGCTCGTGGTCACATCATCATAACAACAAGAAGGGAGGTTTCAGAAATTGGAGAAGAAACAGGAATTGACGAGCAGTGTTGCATTGACTTAAAATGCTTAACGGAAGAAGAAGGCATTCAATTCCTGCGGCTGCGAACGGGGAAAGATCAGGGAGAAGACGACGACTTGCGTCAACTGGTCAGAGAACTTGGAGGACTGCCATTAGCTCTTGATCAAGCTGGGGCCTATATACGATGGGTTAAACAATCCATAAAAGAGTATGTGAAGAAATACAAAGAGCAGAAGCTGCGACTATTGAAAAAGAAAAAAGCCCAACAATTCGTCGAAGACACCTCTCCTGAGCGGCTAGCCGTCCACACGACCTGGATTTTGAATTTTAAACACATTAGCCACATCTCAGAAGAGTCAGAACTTGGTGAAGCTCCCATTCTTTTTATGCAGGTTTGTGCTTTTTATGGCCCTGATAACATTCCATACGAATTGATCAATGAGAGGCTAAAGGAGGATGACAGTTCAGAGAGTATTTGTCCGTGGGATCAAGTTGAGATAGTGTCCCTTCTTACCAAGTTTTCCCTGTTTCAAAGGTACGGAACAGATTCGTTCAGTGTTCACCGTTTAGTACAAGAAGTGATTCGAAACCAGCTGGAAAAAGAACAAACTGAGTTCAATGTTCTCTCTCGTGCATTACGTGTCCTTCACCACGCGCTGAAAGATACTTGCTCGCCGGCTGAAGTGTGCTTAAGTTTCGTTGAAGACGCGGTTTTCAGTGTCGAGAATCCCCCTTCTTTGCATTTATGGGGTAAATTGGCCTCGCATGCTACCTATCTGCTGGAGCATTTGTCCCATTTTTCAGTGAAACAGGAAGCAGCAGGCCATAAGTTGCTCTATACGGAGGAAGCCGTGCGTGTTTTTAACGAAGCTGGGATCTTTTTCAGTGTGTCTCAAGAGAAAATCAAAGCTCAAGAAGTTCAAAAATTTAAACTGGAATTCCTAGTAAAGCTACAAAAATCTGCTGAAGACAACAGCGCGAAACTGCCAAACTATTTTATTGATATTCCATTAAAAGACAGGAACCGCAAGCTGATATCGCACTGCATGAGGCAAATGGCCTCGGAAGGAGATTTCGTGGATGAATCTGATTCTGTTCGTGAGGAAAGGGAGAAGAAAGCTAACCAACTCAGAGAGGAAGGAAACTTTGCAGTGAAAGATAAAGAATTTAAAGAGGCATTAACGCTCTACTCCAACGCCATTGGTTTGACGGCTAACGACTACCGACTCTTCGCCAACCGCGCGTTTTGCTATTTGAAACTCGGCAAGCCACAGCAATCCCTAGATGACTGTGAAAAATGCCTTTTGCTAAATCCAGGTTGCAGTAAAGCACTTTCACGCAAAGCTTGGGCCCTCAATGATCTTGTTAAAGCAGGATCGACTCACCTGATGGGACAAAAAAGAGCAGCAGTGGCTGTAGCAGTCCATTTTGACTCCGATCTTCTCCAAGACAAGAAATTTTGTAAAATCTTTCCAGAAGTAGGTGCGCTTTCAAGTAAAGAAATAAGGAATTCGGCACAATTAGCTTTTGCTCTGATGACAACACAAGGCAGTGAAACTCTGTTACTGCACGATGGTGAGTATATTTTACCTCAGTTCGTTGTCTTAACAGACCTGCAGATCGTCGGCCTTGGAGAAAAGGTCGTTTTAAAATGCAAGGAAGTTTTTACACTTTTAAACGCCAGGTGCTATTTTGAGAAAATCCGTTTCTCAAAAGGAAGCGTTGGTCTACGTTGTCAATTCAACACTTCTATTCACTTGAAACATTGTGAAATTTCTGGAGGATATTCTAGTTGTGAAGACTATCCAGAATGTAATGGAGGACCAGGATGTGTAGCGGCCTCTTTGGGTAGACCTGCTTGCGATCGCACTGGCAAGTTTGGAGATGCAGAAACGAATTCCGGTGTCGGTGGTAATCCTGGAGTGTTAATTGCATTTCAGAGCTCCGCGCTTATTGAGGACTGTGAAATTCATGATTGTGGTGGTGGCGGCGCTCTAGTTAGTGTAGCTTCCCGGATGGAGGTCAGAAAGTGTGAGATATACAAAAACCACCAGGCTGGTTTAGAAGCAAAACATGGTGGAAAACTTCTAGCATACGAAAACAGGGTATACAATAGTGGCTTTCATGGCATTCTTATCGGGCCGGGTGCTGGAGAATGTGATATCAGGGGAAATAAGATATTCGAAAATGCAAGCGAAGGCATTCTCGCCCAGAGCAACGAGAGGACGATAAAAATACGCGAAAATGATATTCATCACAACGGTCCCTTTGGTCTTTCGCTTGATAAAAATTCTCACCTTGAAATAAGTAACAACAAAATATTCGAGAACGGCTTCTGGGGGATCCTTGCCAGATCACGAACTTCAGCAAACATAACAGAAAATATTCTCTTTGCCAACAAATGTGGTGGTATTTTCATTGGTGTAAATTATTCTGGACGTATTTACTTAAAATCCAACATCGTTCGAGACCATAGCGGTCCGTGGCTAGAGTATCAAACGTTTCCCAAAGAGCTTTCCCTTCCGGATAATCTCAAGTCTGCGTTTCCTCATCTTCCACATGGAGAGAGGCAGGTGTACTCTAAGCCACCCATCCTCTGCTGTAACAAAGAATTTAACAACGAGGAGGGCATGTATTACCCTAAAGAAGTGATTGAGCGGTTTAACACCGGTTGTACGTTTTGTCATCTCACAAAAGGGGTGGTACCTCGCCTTAGGAAGTGTCCGACTTGTCATATTGCATCTTATTGCAGTAAAGAATGCCAACAAAAGCACTGGCCCATACATAAGACTTTGTGTATTACCCTGAAAAGTCGATATTCCGTAACGGTGAAAGTGTCTCCCTTTTGTCCCGTGGATAAAAACGTGATCCAGTTTCGGCACTTTGGAGCTCATTTAAAAGGCATTGGGACAGGCCCTAAACCAAACCGTAACAGTCGCCGAAAGTTCATCTTAAAGATTCAAACAGGAACTCTCAATAGCCACCCGTTACAGTTACTGACTGTCTACGACAAGAGCCTCACTCTAGATGGCAACATCCAAAGTCCAGAAATCTTCAGTATTATAATGGAATGTGGGGTCCTGGGAGAGTTAAACAAATTCACAAGCAAAAAGGTCTTTTTCTGGGCCATGTTTACTGACAATGGAGAAAAGCTGACAGTTTTACTTGATCAACTGGCTCCTTATCAAAAATGGTAACTATTTCAGGAACACGCCACTACCAGTGTCAGTGAGTTGATAAGCGCGGGAGAGCTGCAAGGACTCCTTGAATCATTCCCATATACTGGAGGCGAAGGAAGATCGAGGTACTATGACTAGCTTGTAGCACACTCCGGCTTGACGCTAGTTATATTGGCAAAGGACCAAATAATAGCCTGCGAACAAGCTGTCTTTTGGGGAGTCGCTAACCAAGTAAAGCGAAACCATCGATGAATTCCACCGTCCTCGCTTCTCAGCTTTTAAAACTCGTTCGGTCTGGTTCAGTAGAATCTCCGAGCATATTACTATATAGCTTCCTAAGGGATGTCGAGTTATTACTAACGGCGGAAGTGGGGGAGGGGCTTGTATCCGAGTTTGCTTAAAAGCGACTTATCAAAATGTTTAGGAATGTTGTGATTTTGTAACACGGTTATGATCAACATTCGTTCTCATCATACTTGTTCTGTAATAAAAAATGCCCGGTACCCAGACAATAACTACAAATAAACAAAAATGTTAGCTCGGATACTCTGGCAAAGATGAATATCTGCTAGAATTTCAGGCTTCTATCACCAGTTCGAAATTCGGGGCCACTCAGGCCACTTAAGACATGACTATCTAATTAAATATGCATATTTTGATAAAATACAATTTTGAACGGTTTGCTTCTATCAATGATCCCGAAAATTGGACTACAAATGTAGCTTAATGGCCTTAGCAGTACGAGAACATTTTAGAAGCTTACATTTTCGTCACTTGACTTAAATTGAGAATTAACGGTCAAAATATTTACTCTAAAATGGGGAAAGGATAATGAAAGGGCAACAAGTTATTTTAGGTCCATTTTAGAGGCTATTAGTGAGGTTTTAAAAATTTGCCTTGTATGTGTGTTTACGATATATAAGAATCGGTAAATAAAGGGAAAGGGTCACGTGACTTGTTAATTAGTTAAATAGCTAATAGGATAATTAATATTTCCAATCATACAAGGCGAATTTACGATTTACACTGTTTATGTAACATTTCGGTGGTGAAAATTCCTAAGATTAAGGTTTGCAACCCTTCCCCGTTTAGGAAAACGTGTTTTGTGACGTCATTGCGGAAGCAATGTCACGTGTTATTCGAAATCACGTTCTACGAGTTTTTTTCATCGAGCCACATTTCAGGATCACTGATGGAAGTAGCATTTTACAAAGTATGCATATTTAATTGGGTAGTCATGCCTTAAGTGGCCTGAGCATGTTTCGATGGTTAGTTGCGCCCTTACATCGTTTAACCGCTCGACCTTATCTCTACACCACAAAAGCAAAGCTTGGGCTAACTGAATAAAGCCTTTTCTAACGTAACGCTTACATAACGCATTATGCCTTTACTAACTAGCGGTAATCATAGATTAGAGTGCGTTCGACATGCGAAGTGAGTTATTTCCGGACAAGAATTGTGAAAACACATGTAACATTCTGAAAAGTTAATGTGTAAGATGTCATTTTGTGAAATTTAACATCTCTCATGAGAAATTTCTTTGGTGTTATTACATCTATAGCCCTTGAAAAATTAATGTAAAAAAGAATAAGGTTCTTGTCCACTAAAAATTAAAATTACTCAATTTCCCGATGGATTCCGAAAAAAGGGAATTTATTAGATAAGTTTCGAAAATTGTACAAGAATGGAATTGTCATCTAGAAAATTGTTAGCCGTCCTCAAGCCATAGAAAATTCCAGGCAATATTTGCTTCTCCGAACTGATATTTTACAGAAAACAGTCGTTGAGTGCCCCAGGTAAATTTCCCTTAACTTGGCCATTAACTTTGGTACCGAATATGTGTACTTCAATTAACATTTACATGTTGTTACATAAGAGTTTCAAATGAATTAGCATCGATTAGGTTTGTCAGGGCGCGATCCCTTCAACCAAAATTTCCAGAAATTTCGGTCCAAAACTCAATGGATCGGTTCGGTCCAACGGGAAAAGTTTCAAAAAAACGGGTCCACCTTTTGAGGTGGACCACTTTTCCCGGTCGGACCGGTTGGAATTTTGGTTGAATAAATCGTGCCCTCAGTTTCATTGTTTGAGGAGTGAGATTCCTCTTTTTTCACAATTTTATTCTCACAGGTTTTACTGTGGGGGGCAAAAAAATAGGCTGGCTTTTGACTCCGTTTCGCAACATTCTGGGGCCAGCTGTATAAAACTTGATGTCAGAAATAACTGCTAATCTGCCGGCGTTAAAGTAAAGAGTTTGAATGGGTTAAGCCTCAGACGTTAGCACATTAATATGTGTAATCAAATGGTGACGAGTGAAATTAGGGAATAATTTCACGCGCGTTTTGGAAATTACTAGGATTTGGACAAAACGCAAGTGAAATTATTCCCTAATTTCACGAGTATACCATTTGATTACCTATTAATATCATGAGTTATAATTACGTTAGCAATCTTGGATTTTTGACATGTTTATCCTGGATCGTATCGTATCGTATCGATCGAGAACTCCACTCTCTCAAATGTTTTAGACCTTAAATTTGGCTTATAAAGTTCAGAATTTTTCAGACTTTTTCGGCTAAATACCTGTTAGAATCCTTCTTGATGTTTTCTTGTGTGTTCAGGTTTTCTAAAGCGTCTTTTTGTGCCCTGACATCTTCATTCACGGCATTTTAAAACTTCGTCGCCATCTTGAAGCTTCTTGACACTGAGACGTACGGAAGGTCGCCATGGCAATTTTGTAATTTCACATGTGAACGCTGAAATTTCGCGCCAAAATTAAGGAGTAATTCGTCACCTATGATATTAGGCATAAAAACCACTCGTGATATTTCAATATTGTCTCAAATTTCACTCGCCTAACGACTCGTGAAATTACGTACATATAACAATTTCGAAATATCACTCGTGGTATTTATGCCAAATATCACTACAAATCATGCTATTACCTATACAAATTAAGGAGTAATATGCCACCCATGATATTATGTCTAAAATTAAATTTTATACAATTGTTCCCTTGATTAGCATAAGTAGAAATTAAAACGGGTCACAAACCATTTGTTTATGACGGGTTGTTCGAAAAACGTTATAGCGCTCAACCAAGTGCCCTTCACCGAAGTTTAAAACTTAGATGTGGAACAATCCAGCTGACTGATCCAGCTCAGTAAAATTGCACAATTAGCAATCTTCAGCCAACACTTTTTGCTTAAAGCTGTGTTGCACTTGTTTTAGACCTCTATAGACTATTTACAGTCTCCTACTTTCTGTAATACCGTCAAGATCGAGTGCTTATCTCTACGGGCAGTAATCTCGGTTTAGAATATAGGCGACTCAAACCAAGATGACCATCCGTAACTTTAAGCACTCGATCTCGACTATCTTTTGACTGAAGGGGCATCCAGGACTGTGAACAGACTACAATCAAGAGTCTTGGACCAAAATTGCATTTGTGAGGCCCAATCCTCCCCCACCAAACAAAAAAAGGACGCATGTAACCAAAAGATGGGGTGGGAGAGCTGCAAGATATTTCCTTGCCTGTTCCAGGCTCCAAGATAGTAGTGTACACTCGTTCAGTAAAAGTGATGCGAAAAATCCATGGGAGCTGGCCGCGTCCTATTTTCGATTGGCTTGTTTTATTTTCGCAACTTCCTTACTATCTGAGAGCCTGGCACGCGCTAGGTATTTTCCAAAAGATAGTACTGTTTTATGGGGACACCCAGAAATAACCAATAATTACATATTATTAGATTTAGTTTTTTGGCATATCCAGAATAACAAAAGTCTCGGTAAGGCCAAACACGTACAGTAAAAACCCACGCCGACTAGAAATCTCAATTTCCCAAGTTAATTAAGTAATTAGCACAAATTTAGGCTATTTAGGTTCTTAAAATAGTAGGTTCTTATTTTCTGAAGAAAAAACACATCGTAGCCAAAGGCATTTACCTTATTCCTTATATAACTGACTGCACACCGTCCATTACATTGTAGCTGAACTAAATAAGGCACCAATGTCTCCAAAGAGGATCCTAAATGTTGAGTTATCTTGTTTAAACAAGTGTAGAAAATATTTTTTTTACATTATAGATTTTAGAAAATAAGAAACTGGTTAACATTTTAGGCTAAACAGGATCTTAGTGGGGGCCTAAATGGCAAATTTTAGCCTAACAGGTTCTTAAAAGCAGGTTCTTAGTCGCAGGTTTTTACTGATCTTCAACCTTTATTATTCCAGATATTACTATCAACTATTGTATCGCTGTCCAAAGGATCTTTGTCTAGAATTGTACGCCACTTGTTTGTAACGCAAAAATGCTTCGCGTAATTAAAACTGTATGACCTGTTGTATTGCACGTATTTTCACCAATAATTTTAGGTTGAATTTTATGGTACCACTTAACCTTTATAAGTCAGTCAATGATCTTAAGGCAATAATCAGTCACAGAAAGAAGTTTAGGACTAGCTTAAAACCCGAATCAGCTCATAGTTGAATAAATATTTTTTTTCTTGCAGCATTGCACTTAGCTTTGTGATTCTTCCAATCTGCTTTTTGGCATTCTCTGAAAAAAAAAACAACAGGGCTAATTAGCATTTCTTTATAAAGTCAATTAAGTACCACCACATCCGTTGCTCTAATAGTTGTATACAAAAATTTGGGTGACACAGTCTGCTTAAGAGAGAAAAAAAAGATTTGTGCACACAATATTTGTAAAGAATTAGAATTAAAAGGTATCTCTAGATACTGTACATTAACATATAAAATAAATAATAATTCTAGTAATTATAAAAGATAGCGTCATTAACGTCCTTGAAAATCAAATATAAAAGCCCTCTTCAGTACAGATGAAACCATTGAACTACATGTATACAATTGTCATAAGATGATAAATAAACTGAACACACATATATTCATGTCACAGTGTAAGGGAAGTTGAAATTAATATTAAGTCCTTTAGCCTGTACTGTTCATGCTGCTTCCATTGGACTTTGGTTGCCATATCCAGCACCTAACAATCAGCAATACTGTGACCCATGAAGTAAGAAATATTGGGCCACAGGAGACCTAGGAGTGTTGTTGCGTATATGTTGTGGTTCAATTTTATCCTTGGTTTAAATTCTATTTCCCTCTTTTTGGGTATCATAATGCATGGTAATGAGTTTAAAACAAAGGAAAATAAAATTTAAATCAAGGATAAAATTGAACCACAAAATATACTTGTGTTTCCAAAAACAACTCCTGGGGCTTCATCTGGTTTCGCCAGTTATGTAAAGAGGAGGGCATTGGTGGAAGGTCATCCAGTAAACAAGAATCTTGGAATGCCAGATGAAATGGTCATGGATGGGAAAGGAACACTTAGGGCCTAGTATCTCAGCCAATCAGATTGCAGAATTCGGAATATCATGCTACACTGTAGTTGGATTCTCCTAATTAAACATACAGTGGAAGCTCTCATAAGCGAACACCCTCAGGACTCGAAAAAAGGTGTCCATAACTGAAGCTGGCTGCAGAGTTTGTATGAGTTGAGAAAAAGAGGGTCTTGTGAAAATGGCCATAAATAGAGCTGTCCACTAATGAGAGTGTCCATTAAGACAGTACAGCTTCCACTGTAAACCTAAGCCTTTCGTGGCCAATATGCTTAGTTTGACAACTCGCTACTTACTTGCTGCAGTATTTTGTAATCCTGCATTGGGTGCAGAATTTCAACTTGCTTTCCTCAACTTTCTTAGTGCATGCTGAATTACCGCACCTAATTGAAGCATGTGAATGTTGTTGGTATGTGGCCAAAAGTTCATCTTTCAGTGGCAGTCTTAATGGATTGAGGAAAGGAAGCCTTTTTGCTTCAGCATCTTGACCAAGTTCATAATACTTTCTGAACTGTTTCAGGTTGTCATATTTGAATATATGTGCAAGATAATAGCAAACGTTTGGATATGTCTTCCAGCAAGAAGGGGCCTCGGCAAGATACTCCTTCAATATCTTCTCAGCCCCGTCTCTCAGTTCCCTTTGGGTCCAAGATTTATATTTTGACATTTTCATTGGTACAATGTCAATAGATTCTTTACTAGATTCTCTTCTAATAGAGCCCACATAACAATCATGTAACTTCATCAAACAATATCCAAGCCCTCTTTTAGAGTCAAAGTCAGATGGACAACACTCAAGAGAATGCTCAAAAGCTTCAGCTGCCTTCTCAAAAACTTCTGCAACAATCAAATGTGCTCCCAAAAGTGCATATAAAACATGAAGCCAGCTACTGTAGTCTTCATCAAACTTAAAGGGATCTTCAGCAGGAGTTCTGTTAGGTTCAGCTTCTTGGATTAGATGAATCAAGTTTTCAATGCACATTACTTTCTTGCGGTCAAGTTTGATGCTGTCACAAGAAAACTGTTCCACAAGTGGCTGTAAGGCAAAAGATATAACGAGGCTTTCAAAAAAACATGGATTTTTTTGCAGCTCTTTTTCACAAAGTTGAAAGATCTGAGGCAGTATTGCAAACTCAGTTGGAAAAGCTTGTAGTATAGAGTTCTCAGTCAGGTAGCCATGAGCTAAGAGGGAAATTCCTCTTCCATCTGTAAAGTTACTCTCATAAAGCACTTCAAATCCTTTCTTTGCAAGTATAAAGGCTTGAAGGTATATTCGTCCTGTTGGGTATGATTCAAATTTCCTCAGCATTTCCTCGGAAAATGCAACAGGCTGAGGAATTACGAAGGGATGTAAATTTTTCTCGCATCTCTGCTTCTGTTTCTCCTCTATAATTTCAAATTGTTGATTTTGATCCTCTTGAGGTAGTGAAACATCATCCTGACAAGCACCACGCTGTGTACATTGTTCAAGAAGCTAAATAAATAATCAAAGAAAGACTATCGTCAACTCGTGGGTACGTTGTTTAGAAAATAATCAATTAGTTATCACCTCTGGTTTTCCCACAGCGAATTTTAGGAAATGATAGAAATTCAGATTATAAATATACTATCCTTGCTCTGGAAACACAATACTTTTCTGGCTGTTTATTGCACCTTAGTAACAGTTATTTAAGTATATATTTAAAAACAACAAAAAAAACAAAAAAAGAGCAAAACAAATAAGCAAACAAGACAAAACAAAAAAGAAAAAAAGAAGGAGGAAGGGAAAAAGAAAGTCCTTGGCTGAATTTGAACCCGGTACCTTCGGGTTGACCCGACCTCACATAGCCACTACGCCATTGAGGATGGTCACATAATTTGGCGAAATTTTAATGCCTTTTCCATGGAACTTCCGCCGGCAAACGAGCGGGGCAAACGATCGAGCCATACTTAACCGATTGAAAAAACGACTCTCAGCAATCGGATGAAATTAAGGCTAATTGAAACCAGGCTACTGACGCTAAAAAACAATGTAAAACGCATTTCATGGCAATGAAAGAACATGCGATACAAAGCCGACACAACTCCTCCGGAGAAGTAGGACGCAAAACATTAGCTTATGTTTTCTTATCTCGATTTCCGCTGTTATTTTAAAGGTAATGCTCAAACTCACATCCATTTCCCCCCCTGATCTTGGGGAGTCCTTAAGAAGAATAAGAAGAAGAAGTGCCTTTATTTACCATACATTTCACCAGTCCGTGTTTTATAGTGCGTATTTTATACCCAGTCCGCAGTCCGTAGTCCGCAGTCCATATTTTATACTGGCCGCCATAAATTCATTCATACACATAACCTACTACACTACTACAAGGTAGGAGATCAAGCTAGCGTCGAAGTTGAAGGAGTCGAAGAGCAAATGCTCATCTTCTCGTCAAGTTTAACGCCTGGACGGGTCAAAGGCTTTTGAATCGTACTAATTTTGAAAGATTCCTGCGTGTCTTAAATTTGGTAAGACCTCTATCCCGACCGTGCTGTAGCGCATGATGCACGTTCTCAGCGAGGAATTTGATGCTACCGAACTTCGGCGAGCGCGTGCTTCTTTGGAAACGATAGATCTTCGCGCTCTCGAGTTTGGACCCGATTAATTACGAGTGCGTCTACTACGAGTGAGTGAGTGACTCATTTGCATATCTCAGTCCCTGCCATAACTCGTGGTACGCTCGCGCGTACCCACGAGTTAAAAATGAGACAAATTAGCAATGCAAACAACCTCAACAATTAAAACTGGAAAAGCTGATGAGCCAAACCAAATCAAAATGAGATAAGATACAGGACTGTGCTAAAGAGCAAGTGTGGTGGTATTTACCATAAATGATCTTATTGATTCCCACTCCAAAATAAACACCTCTCATCTGATAAATAGCCCCTCAAGGCTGTTAAAGTTGTATTACCGGTAGACACCCCTTTCTAATACACTGTCGATGCCCCCTATGAGAATTGCTCCAATATACTAGCACAATTACGGTAGCAAAAAGGAGGAAAATTATTCAATTAATTCAATTTCTTGCTTGATTAACAATGCAAATGCATATTTCATCTTGTCTTGTCAAGTTCAAAGCAAGGATAGACTAACGATGGCAACACAATGACCTTAAGCAAGGATTCCGACATCGATGTGGGATTTGAAAGAGCAATATGGATCTGAGTAGACGACCTAGATGTGTCAAATGATGGAGTGGATATTCCACTATTTTTAAACTCTTTCGATATTTTTGCTGAAAACAATAATTGCTAATTACTAAATACTACTGGTAATTAATAGCTTATTAGTTTTGTCGAGCTTGCTTGAGTTACAGTGAGAACAAATGCCTCGCTCTTTTAAATGCCTCCCATCTATTAAACACCCCAGCTTGGACCTCAAAAATTAGATGCCCAGGGTATCTATTATGTCATTTACAGTAACTGCAATTTAGACAACATATTGCAACATAAACGTATGACAAAAAAAAACACAAAAAAATGTGACTTTGACAGGAAAACTTGATGAAATTTTCACTCCGCAAGCCTGGCAAATGCCCAGCAAAAATCCCCCTAATTGATTGCTAAAAAGTTGTAAACTTCAACAATGAGTTTCATTCTACCTGAAAAAAAAAGAACATTTTTGGTTTCTACCCTTCAGCTTTATTGATAAGGCCTTTCTGTTCCCTGAAGTGCAGTTCTCTCACAGCATTGATGCATTCAGGCCTACTGTTTTTCTGTTCAGCAGATACCACTGAGTACATTTTATAGGTGTTATAAATAATTAGCAATAAATTAATGGATGAGGATGTGAAGAATTATTTACATTGAGGAGGATTCTATAGTTAACATCCTCTAGCCTGAAAATGAAATTGACAGAGGGTCTAATGCTCATGCAGCCTCGTTTTTAGTCAAATATACCATCTAGCAACCTCATTTCAAATCAAGTTACTATCAAATGAATGGTATATTGCTCACGTCTTCCAAATTTGGTCAGGGCAGGTTGGCTATGAAAAATTAGCTGGGGAAATGAAGCCATCAGAAATGGCAAAATATTTTTAATGAATAATAATGGTTACTGTTAAATAACCACCAGTGAAATACTGGGTGAGCTTTTACCCAAAAACAAGATACATGACTGTACCTTCACATGGGAAAAGATCACTGTTGCTATGGCTACATAATAAATAGCGCCTTTGGCAAAAAAAGTAAACAAAATTAATAGAACATTATTTACATCGCCACTTTGAGATAAGAAATTTTTCTCTCCTTGTGTTGACAACACCACGTAATATGTAAAAAGCAGTAGGGCAGTCTATCCAGAAGGGTCGCAATTTCTAAAGAATGATATGGAAGGTTGGTGCTCCAAGGCACACCCTCCCCCCTCCCCCATCTAAACAGGCCCCATACAATCCAAGCTTACCTGTTTTGCTCTGATATCACCACTGGCAGAGGCTTTTCCTAGCCATCGCCTTGCCTTTGTGATATCCTTCATCGTCCCATTACCGGTTAGATAGGTCTGTCCTAGCTCTAGCTGTGCCTCAACATCGCCTAATTCAGCCGCTCTTGTCAGATAATAAATTGCCTTAGCTGGTTGTGGTTGGCCTTCAGGGCAATCACCTTCGCGGTAGTACTTGCTCAATAGCTTTAGAGCAGTCAGCTTTGTACCACCAAGGGCGTTCCCTAGTATTTTCATCGTCCCAGCAAACCACCTACGGAACGTATCGCCTTCGTGACAACCGTCATCTTCATCAGCCGCCATCTTATACCATTTAAATGCTTCTTTGAGGTCTTCGTTCACGACTCCTTCGACCCCATACCGGTACATTTCCGCGAGATTGATTTGTGCATTTGTAGATCCCAATTTCGCGGCCCTGTGATACATTTCGTAAGCCTTCCGCTGACATAGTGTCGTTCCTTTCAGATCTAGCAATTCTCCAAGTTTTTCAAGGATTGCAGGAAGTTCGTAACCTCTTTCTACAGCAGCGTTGAGCCACCCAATCGCTTTATCTTCGTCTTTTGGCAAAAGATCGCCAAAACCTTCCGAGTAGGCTATTCCCAGATCTGCTTGGGCAACGATTTCGCCTTTCTTGGCTTTATCGATTAGATTTTCGATTGATCCATGTTTTTCAAAGCAGTACTGCTGAAAATCTGGGTTTTCAGGAATGGAAAAGTTCATTTTGGGCTCAGTAAAAATGGTCGTAAGCGAAGCGTCAACAAATGAAAGAAAAACAGCTTCTACTGTAGTTCCAGTCTTTTCGCAGTTTGCCAAAGTTCGCCCCAGGCATTTCTCCCACTGTCAGTATGAGACACGGACTGCGGACTGCGGACTGCGGACTAAGTACAAAACGCGGACTACGGACTATCTGGATAAAAACAGCTTACGAAGGTAAAACGGAGGGAAACGGAAAGCGGACTAGCATAAAACAGTAGTCCCAGCTCCTTGCCTCACACAAAAACATTTCTTGAGCTGGTCACGCAGTCTATTCTCCCCAAAGTCAGAGTCATGGGGAGAAGGAAAGTATACTTCACGGACAGGGAAGGTTATACCGCTACTCAACGCAACTGAAAATGAAACTCTGAATATTATAAAAAGGAGGAGTTAAAAGAGAATTCAATTTATAGTTTTAAACCAATAAGAAGCATCGCATTAAAATAAAATAGTATTGGTGTTAGTCAGAGTAAAATTCTTATAGATGCCACTATTCCATTTCAAATAAAGCCTTGGGGATATGAGAAAATGAGGAACTCAGAAGAGAAGGTCAATATAGGGGCATTCCGCGATGTAAAAAAGCGTTATTTGGAGGGGAGGGATCACTCACCTATACGTGAATAATAACCGAAATAAATCATCTAACGTTATATTCTAAGCGATTATTATGATGACATGATTTACACCCTAGCCTGCTCCTGACTATCCTGCGAACATGTACATCGCGTTTGTGACCCCTTTCATGATTTGTAGAGACCAAGACGAGGACTAAAAATGAGTGTATAAAATAGTATTTTGGTCAGGCTCGTGATCAGGATTCAGAGAACCGGTCGACACACCTCCACCAAGAATTTCTAGGAGCACTTATAACTTAAACCGATGTGTCTTGCTAATAAGCTATCTTTTGATCTTATATTACCTCCGTTTTTACGAACGTAGTTCGTAGTCCGTATTTTATACCCAGTCCGCAGTCCGCAGTCCTCCTTTTACACCTTGTCTGTGCTTTATAGCCAGTCCATATTTTCCAGTCCGCGTTTTATACCTAATCCGTATTTATACCCAGTCCACAGTCCGCAGTCTATGTTTTATACTGACCGTTTCTCCGCAGACTTGAAGGTTGGCCCAATGGCAAAGCACAAAGACGGAAAAACCATTAGGTTTTTATATTTTGGTTTTTTCGGCCGAGCATCGCAGAAATAACAACACGTTATGCTCCAACTTCTATTACTTTCAAATATATGGTAGATAAACTAGAACAGAGCTGAGTAGCCGGCGAGCAAGCTTTCCCATTTGGGTAGAAGAGCTTGATCGCAGACTAAGAGCTGAGCGGCAGTTCACAAAGAATACTGTCAGAAAGGAGGCCAGAAAAAAACCTGCCGGAAAAAAACCGTAGAAGGGAAAAAAACTCTCCTTTTTAGCCACAAGATATTAACAAAACGCAACATTTCGGAAAAAATGAAATTAGTATTTTCATTACCGTATTGAGAAACAAACATTCACGTTCAAATTACTGCCAAGGCTTCTCAGTTTTCCATCCATCATCAAGACTACCAGTAAATGATGCAATAAAATGCTGTGTTTCTGACTTATGGAGGTATTTCCGGCATAATGCTGTTGTTTTGAGGAACCCTTTGACGGTGACGCTCAAAAGCATAACGCTCATAAAGCCTACTCAAGCTATTTTCCATAAAACCCACGACTACCAAAAAAGTCCTTTAAGGCGTCTTAAGGAGTAGACTAATCTGGCTGGATAGTCCTGATTCTATATAACAAAATGGAAAGCGCCCAAGGAGCGCTCCGCCGTCCAATTCAACTGTACTTGATTCCAGGGTTCTTATTCTTACACGCTTCCTCTTTCTAAGAACCCCCCCGCGTAGTTCCTCGAAATTGAAAGTGCTAAGCTCATGATTTATCTTCAAGTCCCGGTTAATTAAGAAACAACGGTTTTGGCTCATCATGATTATATGAATTTACTCATCACAGCTGATAGCAGCAAGTTCAGTTTCACCGCCGATCGTCAAGAGATTGAGCTGTGCTCTCGTAAGTTCACTTCGATTTTATTTTTCATTCATTCATGCATAACGGTGCAATCTGAAACGAGAAACCAAGAAGTTCCAAAACTAAGTCGTATAGAGACCAAGGAACCTTTTTCTTCGTTATTACGAAAGACAAAATCCTTTTGCTTAGCGTTCTGACGTTTGTTTTTGCCAGTCATGCTCATCATAAACGTTAATTTCCCCCCAAAATTTTGTTTGATAAGCATATCCTTCGGTTTCTATTAGAACGACTTTTATACCCAGTACAAATAAGAAACCAGGCTTGTGTACATTTTTTGGGGTAAAAAAAGTGTATTATGTTAAAGTTGGTGAAGTAAAATTTAAGTTACATTAATATCTAAGGGCAAGCGTACGGATTTCAGGCCTTTCGGGAGTTCCTTGAAAAATCAGATCATGGATCGGGGATCGGGGATCGGGGATCGAGGATCTTGGGGTGCGTTTTTCTCAAACCTTTTTGTCCATATCAATACAGCGTTATCTATATAAATGAAATCGTAATCGGTTTCGTAAGATCGTCAAGATCGAGCGTTGAAGCCGGGTTTACACTTGCGACATAATAATGGAGGGGAAGACTCTTCCGGGAGTCTCGTTCTTTGTTTGCCTTTATTCAGTTTTGCTTCTTTAATAATAATGATAATAATAATAATAATAATAATAATAATAATAATAATAATAGTAATAATAATAATAACAATAATAGTAATAATAATAATGATAATGATAATAATAGTAATAATAATAGTAATCGCAGGTAGCCCAAGCTCGAAAGATGAGCATCGGCGAACATCGAAATTGTTGCGTAACATTCGAAATAAAAGGATTTGTATGGGAAAAAAAAACCTATCGTTTCTGTAACCCTACGAAAATGAAAGGATTTCAATAAAAAACAGCTTACCTTACTTAAAATGTGTGTTACGTCTCTCCTGTGTGGTCCACGGGCCGATTTATGGCCGTTTTATGGGTTTTCATGTAAACGGTTTTCATTAAAAAAAAATTCTCGCATCGACATCGGGCCCAGCTGGCCCAGTTTATTTAAGCATTGGATAGCGCTATCTACTGGATGAATCACTATCCAGGGGGGCTTATCAACAGCAAAATAAAAGGACTCAGTAATATTACCAAAATTTTTAAATAACGTGCACTTGTTTGCTGAGAACGTTGAATTCAAGCTTCTGAGATAAGGTTCTTATTAAAACTAAAGCACTCAGTGTGCAAAGCGCACGCAGCATAGCCCCATATAGCTAATTATAAGTGGATTTGGCGGCCAGGCCCCAAATGTTCAAAGGTGGATAGCGCTATCCGCTGGATAAATCTCTATCCGGTGGATAGTGCAATTGGGTTCCATGATACTTATTGCCTCTCAGTGCTGAATTCAAACAAAATTTCACGTCGAAAAGAGTCATTTTAAGCCAATTGTCTCGAAGACAATGGAATACAAAATTTGTTGTCATTTTGGAATATGTTGGATACATTTTACTTCTCAGGTCAGCATGGCTGGACCAGCGAGTGGATGCACAAGTCCATTCCTCATGCCACCCCCTGGAAAGTCTGCTGCCCCTATGGTTATCACAGGAACATCTACTTCAACTGGACCTGGTAAGGAACCAAATATGTTTTGTTTGTGGCTAATCGGGTAGCAGATATCTGCTCATCATTTTACGGCTTGACAAGTATCAAACCGCAACATTAAAAACGACTACGGTGAAACAGTTAATCGTTTGTTCCATATTGTCTATGCTTCCACCATATGAGATCTGTGAGACCATACATGGAACGTTGCAGTACATGTTTTTCGGGCCACGTGAATATCTGGATCGTAAGATTTAAACACGACGTGAACTTTAGCGGTACACGGTCCCACGTATGTATGGCTTTTTAATTCTATAATGTCAATTATAAACAATTATAAATGTGACGAGGATGCTCGTGGGAAAATTATTCCGCCAAGGGAGATAGACCTTTGTATATTATGCCTTTTGTTTCCCCATTAAAATGCTTGGTCGCCCCTCCAAAAGTCACTAAAATGCTCGATAGTGGTCATCATAGAGAGGCCTTTTTATAAATTCTAAATGTTCTAAGGCTAACAAAAATGAATAAGTGGTATGACAACAATGCGTACAAGTAAATAGTCTCAATACAGCAAAAAATGATCATATACAAAACTGTATTAAGGTGAAATTTGACTTTGTAATTTGGTCAGTGAAGTCGTCATTTACTCTCTCAAAATGTTTCAATTTTTATTTTCTGTGAGAGAAAAACCTGAGAAACCTAATTTTCCGGGAAAAATTTCCCCTAAAATGCTCGAATAATGCTGTGCTTTTGCCTCACTAAAACGCTCAAAAAATGCAAGCTAAGCATAATGTCGAAAGGCCCAATGGGAGACCAATGTGGGTGTGGCTCAAGCACTGACTTCTAAAGGAGCCCATACTAAAACAGACATCTAAATATGAGCTAGGTATCTAAATAAGAGAAAGAGATGTCGTGTTTTTTTTTAACGTTAGATTTCTGTGTGTTCGGTGTCACGGCATTTTTTGTAATTTCTTAACACACAGCCTTAAGCGATACGTGAATGGGCAAATATTGTGACTTTGCGTCCCAAACACCCTTAGTGAGACCAAAATCTGCAATTTACACCCGTAAGGGAGACGACGAGCATCCCCGTACTTTTCATGAAGTCAACAAACATAATTACATAATGGTAATGTTATAGGAAATGAAACGAATCACGATCACGAAGAAAGGTCTCTTGTCTTAGCCAGGGTAGCAAGATGAGCCGATTTTGCATTAAACAGGGTCAGGTTTTACAGGTCTTGGCAGCACACCTAAACCGGAACTTTGAAGGAGCCAATTCTAGGGCGAGATGCATTTGTTACTCTTCCAAGGAAAATCCTTAATTTTTCAACCTCTTCCCCTTGTTTAGGATTACGTAGACAAAAAACAAATTCTAAGTCTATTGGGGTTATGCTTCTGTCCATTTCAAAGCTACGTTTACGTGGGTAAACCTGTGCTTGTAACAACCGTAAGGTGGGGAGAATCGCAAGCGCATTGACACAACCACTGCGGTATACTAAGCCGATGGCTGTTACTGATCTTTCGCCTTTATTATGAATAAATACTTTTTAAGTGCAACTCACTCGCAAGGTCTAATAAATAAATTGTACTTGGGTCCAACTTCTATCGAAGGACGCCCCTCAGATGTGGGCGGACAACTCTTAGGCATGGCGGTCATTAAGAATTGGCGGCTGGGGATTTTCCCCCGGTTACTTACAACGTGGTCCCCGGCTTTTTACGTAGGACAACAGAAGAACAATAGAATCAAAAGAAACCCCTAGCTGTTTGCTTCCCAGCCTACTTGTTGTATTTACCCAGCAACTTGAAATCTTAGTGACAGCGCTGGTTAGGTCTCCTGAAAGATGGCCTGAGATGGACACTAGTACAATTCCTGTGGTTTTATGATGCGGACAGCCCTTTAATGCTGACACTTGTTTCGTTTCTTCTTTTGTGTCCTTGTTAAGGCGTTTGACCGTACCTTTTATTTTAACAACAAACAAAAGCAACCTTTAATCGGAGTTAGTTTTGAGCATATTTTTGGAGTTTTCTCAATAGGACGAGCCAGTATGTGCTCACTGTGCTTCAATGTATTTCAGTTAGCAGTTTTGACCTTGAAGAGAACCAGAAGAGATGGGTTGTGATCGGGATTTGCTTGAACAGACTTCTCTTACCGGTCCTCCGAGATTTTGTGGGTCAAGAAATACCTAAACACTATGCGTCCCTAAAGAGTGCACATGGAATTGACACTCAAGTCTATGGAAGTCATTTGCCTCAAGATGGAGCATTTCAGCTGAACTATGGAAGCATCAACAATAACTGGGGGAATTTTAAGAAAAACGTGCATTCATATGATTACAAAGTTGGAACGGCTGAAGACCTGGCTAAACTTTATCTTGAGCCACATATGGCCAAGTTTACAGGTTACTGAGTAGATTTATTTTAAAATCAACATGTGAATTTTCTCAACCATTCTGAATTGAACCAGTTATGAGAGCTATAACACATGGCCAAGTTTACAGGTATCAATTAATGTTATAACCGTTATAACCAAGGAATAAACTAAGTATCGCATATTTAGGTTTTAGGTGAGATCATTAATTTAAAAATCATGTAATAGATTAGAGCGAGTACTTAGGAAAGTGTGGCCAATTAGCTAACTGTTAAGCTAAATACACTGGCACTAAAATAGAGTTATTATTATTATTATTATTATTAGACTTCTGTACATGCATGTCTCTAAAAAGTAGTTTAAAGTAGGCAAATGCGTCGTTCGTGTCGCATGTTTATTCCATTTTTACTCGCGTTTTATTATTAAGTATAGAAAGAGATCCGATGCCTCACACAAATTTTTATCCTTTTGTAGGATTTGATAACACATGCGACCTATCAGCAGTCCTGGGAATTCTGGAGAGAGCGTCCACTTTTTCTGCTTACATTCAAATAAGTGCCAAAGATGTGCGATCTAATGTGAGAAATGAGTGGGGACACTGTAACTTTGACCACTGGACGGATCTGGAGTTTCTACATTGCTTTCAGGTGATGGAAACAATGGTTCGTTCATTGGGGCTTCCAAAGGCTGATGAAAAGAAAACTCTTGCCGAAATTCGTGACTGGGAAAAGAAGGGTACGTAATATAAAAGTGGCTGTTTAAGGTATTTCGACCGCAGGTACAAGTTTCACTTTCCTTTCTTTTTCTCAAACTCATACCAAATTAACACAAAGGGCTGTAATCTGCCCGTCTGATAATCAGGTTGTAAAACTAGGTAAAAGAGAGGTATAAGGACTTGATTTTCCTGTTCCGTTGCTTATATTTGACATGCCATCCAATTGGAAGTTCATTGCTGCAGCACCCATGAAAAAGGGAAATGTACAATACTTATTTAGTATGGGGTCATTCTTGACAGGTTTGAACCTGTGCATGGGCTGCCCGGTGGATAAAGATTTGATGAAGTTTATCAGCGTAGAAGTTGCCAACTTAGAAAAAGAAGTGGCAAATATAAAGCAGTACAGCAGTGATGAGGCCAACAAAATAACTGCTGCTCTTCAAACAACCAGAGACGAAGTTGATAAAGTTCACGAGCGTATAACTGACATTGAGAAGCAAATGGAGACAGACCGAAAAGAACGGCTTGAAAAACAGGAAGCCTTGTCGAGTGACTTACAAGATATTTCTAACACGTTAGTAAAATTAGATAAACGCGTAGATGTTAATAAAGAGGACATTTCTCAGTTGAAAGAAAAACAAAGCGATTTAAACACTACGGTATCGACTATAGCAGACGATCAAGCTCGTCTAACTGAAGACATGGGGGCTTTAAAAATGGGGCACAGTCAGTTGGATGCTAGGGTTAAAGCGCTAGAAAATGACAGTTTTAAGACTACAAATGCAAAAATTTTTCAAGTGCCGAGCCGGAATCGTTGCTTTTGTGGTCGCGTTAGGGAGCTAGAAGCAATTGCAGCGCAACTAAAATACAGCCAAAATGGTTGTATTCATTCAACTATTTGTGGTCTAGGTGGCGTTGGGAAAACGTCTCTCGCTGTAGAATTTCTCTGGCAACAAAAGGGAGAATATCCAGGGGGTATTTTCTGGATTTCGGGCGAAAATAATGATCTTTTTCAAAGGTCAGTCTGTGAGATGGCACGTCAAATTGGAACGTTCGAAAACGATTTCGACAACTCCTTGTCGAATACCCTTGAATGGCTTGGAAAACGCGAAGAGTTGTGGTGCTTAGTGGTCGATAATCTTGATGAGTTAGAAATGTCCAAAGAGATGCGAAAGCTGCTCACTGGCCATTGGAAACATGTGGCTCGTGGACATATCATCATAACAACAAGAAGAGAAGTTTCAGAAGTTGGAGAGGAGACAGGAATTGATGAGCAGTGTTGTATTGACTTAAAATGCTTAACAGAAGAAGAAGGTATTTATTTCCTACGAAAGCGAACAGGTAAGGATGAGGGAGACGAAAATGACTTACGTGAGCTAGTCAGAGAACTGGGAGGACTGCCCCTAGCTCTTGATCAAGCTGGTGCCTATATGCGATGGGTTAAACAGTCTGTAAAAGAGTATGTGAAGAAATACAGGAAGCAGAAATTGCTTCTCTTAAAGAAGAAAAAGGCGCAGCTATTTGTGGAAAACACCTCTCCTGAACGGCTAGCTGTACACACAACCTGGACGTTGAATTTTCATCACATCAGCCACATCTCAAAAGAGATGGAACTTGGAGAATTTCCCATTCGTTTTATGCAGGTTTGTGCTTTTTATGGCCCAGATGACATTCCATACGAGTTGGTCAATGAAGGGCTGAAAGAAGATTGCAGTTTTGCAGAGGAAAGCGGTCGATGGAATAAAGCTGCGATAGTATCTCTTCTTACCAACTTTTCCCTGTTTCAAAGATTCGAATCAGAATCATTTAGTGTTCACCGTTTAGTGCAAGAAGTGATACGAAGCCAGATGGAAAAAGAACAAACTGAGTTGGCTCTCTCTCGTGCCGTATGCGTCCTTCACCACGCGCTGAAAAATACTCGCTCACCGGCTGAAGTGTGCGAATGTTTCGATGAAGACGCTGTTTTTAGTGTGGACAATCCTCCTTCGTTGCATCTGTGGGGTAAGTTGGCCTTACATTCCACGTATTTGCAGGAGCATTTGCGTAATTACTCTTCCAAGCATAAAGAGTCAGTCCATACCCTCTTGTACACTGAAGAAACCGTGCGTGTCTTCAATGAAGCAAGTATATTTTTCAGTGTTTCCCAAGAGAAAGTTAAAGCTCAAGAATTACAGAAACTGAAACTGGAATTTCTGGTGAACATCACGAAGGCAACCACAGAGGATGGCACCAAACGGTTCAAGTATTTTCTGGACATTCCTTTAAAGGACAAAGAATACAAGCTGATATCTCACTGCATGAGGCAACCTTCCCCTGAGGATAATTCCCCGGATGTATCTGAAACATCTCGTATCGAGATGGAAGATAAGGCTAACCAGATCCGTGAACAAGGGAATCTTGCAGTGAAAAGAAGCGAGTTCGAAGAGGCTTCAGAGCTTTATTCTACTGCCATAAAGTTAAAGGTTGACGATTGGAGACTATTCGCCAACCGAGCTCTTTGTTATTTGAAACTCGGCCGGCCCCAACAAGCTTTAGAAGACTGTGAAAAGTGCCTTTCTTTAAAGCCTTATAATAGCAAGGCACTTCAACGCAAAATCTGGGCTCTCCATGACCTTATTAACAAGGGAGCTACTCACCTGAGTGGGCAAAAAATAGCAACAATGGCAGTGGCCGTTTACTTTCATCCAAGTCTTCGAACTGCGGTAAAGTTTTGTAAAATGTTTCCAGAAGTACGCGCGCTTTCGCCCATAGAAATAACAAATGAAACGCAGTTGGCTTTCGCGCTAATGATGAGAAAAGGAAATGAAACCTTTTTGCTGCGTGAAGGTAAATATAACTTGAAGAATTTCACTGTCCTTACCAACCTTCAGATGGTGGGTCTGGAACGGCAGGTCGTTTTAAATTGTATAGAAAGTTGTTGCATATTGCACCAATCAAAGTGCTATTTTGAGAATATAACCTTTCCAAAAGGAAGCAGTCGTATAATGTGCCAAGGGAAGGATGCAGCTATTCACATGAACCAATGCGAAAGTTCGGGAGGGTTTGTAAGTTGTGAGGATAGTCCAGAATGCAACGGTGGACCAGGGTGCATAGCAGCTTCTCTAGGACAGCCGGTTTGTGACCGCACTGACAAATTTGGGGTTCCAGGTTCCGTGTCCGGTGTGGCCGGCTTTCCAGGGATTCTGATTACGTATGGAAGCTATGCTCTTATTGAAAACTGTGTTATTCAAAACTGCGGAGGTGGAGGTGCTCTAGTAGCTTGTGAAGGTTCTTACTTGGAGGTCAGAAATTGCGAGATTCTCAGAAACCATCAAGCTGGTCTAGAAGCACGGGAAGGAGGTCAACTTTTTGCTTTTAAAAACAGGATATTTAGTAACGGTTACCATGGTATTTTAATTGGTCCGAATGCAGGAGAATGTGATGTCAATGAAAACGAAGTATTTGAAAACGCAAAAGAGGGTATTTTTGTCGGTCGCACCGAACACAAGATAGTTGTGAGAAATAACGACGTCCATCACAACCGCCTTTTCGGTATTTCTCTGGAGGGGGACCCTTGTCTGTTGGTTAGTAACAACAGAATATTCGAAAACGGATTTTGGGGAATTCATGCCCAGTTACGAACATCAGCGAAAATAACCGAAAATGTTATCTCTGGCAACAAATGTGGTGGAATTTTTATTAGAGTAAATTACTCTGGACGAGTTTATCTGCACTCAAACATCGTTCGAGACCATAGTGGTCCATGGCTATTTGGAGAATATGCAAAGAGAGGTGAGTTTCCCCTTGAAAATAGCCTCCTGAGCGATACACCTCCTCCACCAGGGGAAAAGAATATTTATTGCAACCCTCCTATCCTCTATGGAAACAAAGAATCTAATAACAAAGAAGGTATATATCACCCAAAAAAGGTAGTTGAGCGGTTCCACGATGTCTGTACATTTTGTCGTGGCTCAAGACATAAAGAAAAGCGTCTCATTAAGTGTTCAACTTGTCAGATTGCATCATATTGCTCAAAAGAATGCCAAAGTCGGCACTTCCATGCACACGAGGCATTGTGCAAAGCCCTAAAAAGTCGTTATTCCATTACGTTCGATGAAACATCGTTACGCCGGAATAGGTGGGCGCTAATATATGGTATTCACGTAAAAGGCAGTGGACCAGGCCCTGAACTCAAACTCAACAGTCGCGAAAAATTCATCATCAAGATTCAAACCCAAACTCAGAACGGTCACCCAAAGCAGTTGCTCAATGTTTATGACCAGAGTCGAACTCTTGAATGCGACATTCAGAGCCCAGAAATCTTTAACATAATAATGGAATGCGGTGTCCTTGGAAGTCTAGATAAATTTACAAGCAAAGAGGTTTTTTTCTGGGCATCTTTCTCTGAGGGAGGGAAGAAACTAACAATTTATCTTGATCAATTAGCTCCGTATCAGGAGTGGTGATAGAACAAGGCATCAACGTTCTTTAAAAGGAGCATAAGGTTGCTCCTTGCAATAGACATTGCTTCCGTAGTACTGCAGGTGATTTTAATGGGTGAGGCGGGCTTTGGTGGCTGTGTTGTGTTTTTTTTCTAAAGCTACCTGGATGTAGTGAGTGAAGATCATTTTTTAACAGAAAGCACACTCAAACAGCAAAAAATATGTTGAAAAAGAAGAGCCTAGCTGCATTGGATTTTGACCTATTGCGACCACAAACGCCTCCGTTTATTTGAAAATCTCTGTCTTAGTTATTCACAAAAAATAGCCGTAACATAAAGTAACAGTGGGTAAACGACTTTAAAAACGTATCCAACCAATCGTGATCTCTCTGGGAAAGTTTATGGTTCATACTTCAGTTTACGTCGTAGTAGCGTGGTGTTACTAGACCCGTTAAACAGTATCTAACAACAACTGCCAAATAGTTATAAGTAAACAAAAGAAAACAATGAAATAGGAGTATAATACTGTGTATAGGTCTTCTCTTTTTTTCACGGGTAAAAAGGACAATTGTACGATGACGTCATTTTATTACAACTACCAGAATCCTTCAGTTTGTTTCTTTGTTTCTTGTGTAAATTAACGCTTATTGTTTTTTAAACATCAGCAGGATTTTCAATTTTTTTTTAAAGAAAGCAAAAACTAAATGAATTCTAGTAGTTGGAGTCAAATGTCGTCATCGTGAAAATGGCCTGTTACAATCACTCCTTTTATTACTAACGAGGTGGACTAATAAAGAGTATCGAAAGTTACAGGTTCTCTTAAATAATTTTAAATTGATAATTTAGGCTACCCTAAGGGTCTGTTTACAAGGAGAGAGGGTTTAAGTTAGCTCTGGTTTACAGGCAAACTTCACAGGTAGGATTACCCTATCACCCGGGTCAACTTGATTAGCTTTACCGACGTCTTTATATAGTCTTTAGGCATTCTTTGTAACGTCCAAGATTTGAAATATAACTTGAAGTTCTCTACGGAACACACGTTAAATTCACGAAAAAACGGGAAAGTATTATCATGGTATACAGAAAACACCTTATATTGTTCAGATCTTTATAATTTAGCTCAGAAATTGGATAATTCCGTTCAAATTGTCATTACTGGTCACGCATGACGGAGGAGAGTTGTCCCGGGTAGACGAATTATCCGTAGTAGAGCGTTTACAAGGCAGTTAGGGTAACCCTATTGCTAAAGTAACCCTAGCACCAGGGTTACCCTTCCTCCTTGTAAACAGGACCTTAGTTTTGGAACAAACAACGCTGTAATCTAAAAAAAGGCCATACTGTAAATAAGTTCTAAGAACAGACAATGTTTCCAATTGTAGTTGTCACACAGCAACTGAACGAACAACCTCATCTCCACGACTTTTCCCTTAGAAAATTCGACGCACATCAACCGCGGAAGTAGACCTTTTTCATTCATAGGCCGTGGTTTCCTTTCCCGCCAAATCATCTCTATTAGAGTAAACAAACTTAGCAATACAAATTTGGTAGCGTCAAGTCATATTATCAAAGAAAAGGCCTCACTTCCGGTTGACGTGCGCCGCTCAAAAACGCTTTTGCTTCCTGTTTTTTCAACCGACGTCAAGGCGGCCACGCTGGTAGACGAGAACAAATAGCAAATTCTGCGAGGAAAAATTTTAGTGCTTTGTCGATTAAGATGGCTGCCTTGTCACGTGGTTGAAAACCAGTAATAGTCATTATAGATTTTAATCCCTTACATTTTTTCGGGAGACATTAAAAATTTTAGCAGCTAGGTTTCTCACATCTAAGGGTAAGGAGTTCAAGATCCTACTCTCATAAAAGAACGAAGCATTTGTTCAAGTCCTGAGTGTTCGGTGAAGAAGTCATCGTCGAGAGAAGATCGGTAGAATATAAGTTTACGACGGAAATCCGTATAAGACGCTAGTAAAACTGTTAGGTACAAAGGTATTAGCAAATTCTTTCTAATCTATATTGTGGCCTGCGTAGCAGGCGCTTGCAAGTAGTGGGCACAAGAAAAAACGGGCGCGCGAGAAGGAGACACTCCCTCACCCCTTGCGTGTCTCCCTCGCGCGCGCCCGTTCTCTCTTTCGCCCGCTACTTCCAAGCGCCTGCTACGCAGGCTATCTATATTGTAATGTTAATAACTTAATTGAATGCAATTTTTATTTCACGGCAGCTGGTAATGTTTGTTAAATATTTTTATTTTTCTTCCTTTATTGCTCCTCTCCCCGCCTCGATTACGTTTTCTATTTGCGGGTGGAAGTCACTGTAATATTAAAAATCGCGTAGAAATAAAAATTGTTGTTTAATTTTGTTTTATGTTTCTTTGAGGCCATCCGGAATTATGCTTGCTGTTCAGTTTTACTATTTGATAACCAAAGTGAAAGAAAATCCGCAATGTCAGGCAATGGAGGTCAAAAGAACTTGGAGGAGCTAAAAAAAATTCGTCCACAAAATTGTTACATGGAAACTTGCTCCCCCCAACCCCCAGCAATCTTGCCGTGGGGAAAAAGGACTCATTTCCACCCACTTTGTCCAAAATTCAACATTGTTTGGGGTGAAAAGGGTTTTTTTTTGGCAGTTATACCTACTAATATCACCGGCAAGGTCCCACCACTTTTGACCTCCAATGTACCTAAGTAGACTACGGCTTAACACTAAGACATTGGACTCACAGCACACCCCGCTAAAGCTGCCACATTCTCCCTCGATAGAAAGAAACTTAACAGGTGAAGCATGCTATGGTTATCGGTCTAAGTTGATATGATAACGACTCATGACAAAACGTTCCTGTCGATTAGCATTTGCAACATCAGTCAGTGAATGACCTTTAGGTACCAGCTTTTGCACTGTGCTCTCTAACAGCAATACAATGGGGTTTGTGCGTTTTCCAGTCAGCTGCTTGACAGTTTCTGAAAAATAGACAGCCGAGAAAGACACTGTCAGTCTAGTATTCAAGTAACACCTACCACTCTGTTTTATACATCGTTAGTTGCTGTTTCTCTACTTACTTTTCGTCTAAGAGATGTTGCTTATATAAACAAATCTATTGAAGAAGCACTTAAACATACCGAAAACTACTTTAGATAGTGGGTTTCCCGGAAATATCAATTTGCTACATTGACTGAAAGGCAGATTGCTGTTAGCATAAAATTGATTTTCCAATGAAAATCTTGTTCCATCTCGACCACCTCTCCAATTCCATTCAAAATATTTTTTCAGTCCTAGGGGTTTTCAAAGGAACTTAGCAAAAGAAAAAAGGGGGGGGGGGGGGGGTGCAGGCGGGCGGGGAGAAAAAGCAATAGGTAAAATAGTCAAGGCGCAGCTGTGTCCGTTTTCAAAACTCGAGAAAATTTCCCTTTCTGCGCATGCCCGAAATTCTGAAGCTGTCACTTACAGACAGCGCAGTGTTCGACAAAATTAATGTAACCAACGTGTTGGACAGTCTTGCATCGTTTTGACGAGTTCGTGATCGGACTGACTAGCTTCATACGGCATTTGTCAGCCAAATTGGTGGAAGTGAATAGCTTGAATTGTTTTGGCATGAAACGTTTCTATAGTGTACTGCGCGCTCTTTTTTGACTTTTTTGATCTAAATAGATGCACTCACTTGCTGCAGTAACTTTTTTTTCTACACCGGGAGCACAACTTCAATTCCTTTTTCTTGACATTCCTTGTGCAAGCCTTATTGCCACACTCGGTGGCTGGGAGATTGGTACATAGCTGGTAGTAAAGAGACGCGCTATCTTTCAATGGGATGTTGACAGGTTCGAAGAAAGGAAGTCTATTTTCTTCAGCATCTTGTGCTAGTTCATAATATTTCATTACGTCCTCTTTGTTTTCTGTTATGAAGGCAATATATGCAAGATAATAAAGTGCATTCGGGTATGTCTTGAAGCAAGGTGGGGCCTCAGCTAGATACTCCTTCAATATGTCCACCGCAGCATTTTTTAATGATTCAGTCGTCCAAGATGCATACTTGAAACTTTTCCTGTTATCAAAAGCTCTGTCTTCACGACTAGGCTTTGATGGTTCATCTTGGCTACAAGGAGCAATTTCAGGAGTTATTTTCCTTTCAACGGCCAGCCTAGATAAATACTGCATCAGTAACGAATACCCAAGAGCCCTTTTAGAGTCATAGTAATGCGGGCAGCACTTAAGAGAATTCTCAAAAGCTTCTGATGCTAGGTCATGGTATTGTCCGAGTATAGTATAGATCGATCCTAAGTGAAAATACAAAACATGAAGCCAGCTGCTGTATTTATCATCAAACTTAAAAGGATCTTTAGGAGTATGCCTGTTTGTTTCAGCATTTTCAATGAAATAAATCAAGTTCTTTAAGCAAACGACTTTCCTGAAATCAACTGTGTCGCTGTTCTCAGAAACGTGTTGCCCAGAATGATGCAAAGCGTATGACAAAAGGAGACCTTCGTAAAACTGAGGATTCTTTTGTAAGCTCTTCTCGCAAAGTTCAAGTACCCGAGAGAAAAAATCGTCTGTCACTGGAAAGGCTTGTAGAATAGAATTTTCAGTCAAGTACCCATGAGCTATGAGGGAAATTCCTCTTTCACTGCTAAAGTTACTCTTGTAGAGAACTTCAAAGCCTTGTTCCACCAGCTTGAAAGCTTGAAGATAGAGTCGTGCTGTTGGGGACCTTTCCGTAAACCGGCTAAGCATTTCCTCTGAGAAAGCGACCGGTTGTCTAATGTGAAGTGGGTGAAGATTTGCTTCCAATCTCTGAACCTTTTTTTCACTTAATATGCTAAAGGATTGCTCCAGAACTTCTTTCTTGAGATCTAACGATGCACAAGGTGTGTCTTTACTCTGTGTGCACTGCTGAAGAAGCTGGAAAACAACGATAGTAGTAATTAATTAGCTTTATCATTATCAAGATGCTTGGCATGGAGAACAGCAGAATTAATCCATATGTAAATTGTTTGTTTTTTTCAAAGACTCACTGTGCATGTTGTGGTTCAGTTTCATCTTTGGTTTAAATATTATATCCCTTTGTTTTGGAGTATGGTAATGAATGATAATGAGTTTAACACAAAGGCAAAAAAATAAACCAGGGAGGAAATTTGAACCACAACATCCACATAAGTGTATGATAGAAAGCTGATAAACATGAACAAATGCCAATGAGTATAATTTTGAGCCAAAAATCAGCACATATAGTACTTGAATGAAAAGACAAAGTAACGTATGAATGAAAAAATAAAAATAAAAAAATAAGGGACTGTTTGGGGGTGGAGGCTGGGGGTTTGGCATCATGTTTTGCAACAAAATTCCCCCTCCCCCCCCCCCCACCCCCATCGCACCTTCAATGTAAAACTTACAAAATAAACACCCATCCACCAAGGAGGGAGTCCCTGAGTATGGCTCCTTGTCTTTCTTTCTTTCTTTAATTCCTTTTATAAGCACCCATGCTCTAAAAAGCTGGCACCCTCCCACAAGTAAGCACCAACCACAAAGGCCACCCCTAAAAGGGAGCTTTAGGAAAGAGCTTTTCAAGGGACACATATCATGTCAACAAATTACAAGAAGTAGTCTTTTTGCATTCTTGGGAAGTGGTTTTGCCCAAACCTTGAGTCAAATCATCTCTAGAAGAGTAAAGACACTTGGCAATACAAAATTGGTTATTGTCAAGCATGTTAAAAGGGAAAAGGCCTCACTTCCAATAGACGTGCACCGCTCAAAATGTCTCCATTTGCTTAAGCTCCTTCCTATAATCAAACAACCAAGCCTTTTGAACAACTACCCCCTCCCCTCTCCCCTCACTTCTTAAATAGTAGGGATACAGGGAAAACCTGTTTCTCATTCCAATTTACTGATGAGAGAATCAATATTGATTTGATGATGATAATTAGATAATCAATAAGTATTTTCATAAACATGCATTCCAATGCATGTGTGTAAAGTGCATTGTGGGAGTATGGTACGCTTGATTATCAACAACTAATTTAACAAATGAAAGACATAAATATTGACTTTAGGTTCATGTGGATAATGTTGTAGTTTTCGTTTTCTGATAAAAGATTTAGACAGAATAAAGTTATAATTCATTGAAACCTAAATAAACGACTCCCTTGGTTACGCACCCTCCTTCCAATAAGTGCTTCTCCTTTCAACAAAAATTTTAAATAACCACCCAGGAGCTCATTTGAGGAAATATGGTATTAGAAAATAGACCCTCCTTTTTTTTTCTCTCACGCCCTGTCACCCCATCCCCTCCTTCCCCATCAGTTTAAATGGAGTCCTGTGGTAAAATCTGCCCAAGCCCTTTCCTCGCACCGGTTGATTGGAATACCTTGTCACTTAATATTACAAAGACAGAGACACGAAAAAAACTAATCTTGGTCATGACCAAACACAACTTTCTATGTGGTTAAAATTGGCTTCTCTGTGATACTCAATTCAACAGAGTTTCAAAAACAGCTGCTCCGATAGCTCCACTCTAATGACACAGGTTAAAAAAAATATTTGATTGAGGTCATTTTGTAGTTTGTTTGAGTGGCATTCGAGTGTTTGTAACAAAGATGTCTATTGGGATGAAACAAAATTAAATAAAATGCGCTTTATAAAATAAATGCACTTTATTTGGATCTTTTTAAGTGTCAATGTAATAGTACAAAAGTACTGATTGAGGACACTATTTTTACGTCTCATACTGGAGCCGGGACCGCCATTTTACGTGGTTATTCCAACCACGCGAAGGTCTGGTAGTTTGCAAGGGAAAGGAAGTATCTATAAAACTTGTACCCCCTTCCCTTTTGGCCATCACAAAAAATGTACCCCCCCCCCCCCTCCTCTTCCATTTTACACTGCTTTTAATAATTTCTCTCTTACAAAAAAGTGTTATTCATGTTTTATCTAACTCAGAGTATGGTTCTTACACTGCTTCATTATTTGCCAAACTCAAGATTTAAGAAATATTTTTGGTATTTCTATGTTACATGCTGCTAAATTTATGTTCTGCTATCATCATCATTTGCTGCCTTCTTTCTGAACCTATATTATAACTGCTGCCCAGGTACACACATCACCAGAATTGCCATAAATTGCAGACCACACTTTTGTCAAACAAATATTTACTGTTTTATACTTGGGTCTTGAAAAAATTTGGAATTCCCTTCCATTATCTGTTTCAAGCTCCACCACTTTTTCTAATTTTAAAAAATATCTTCATGACTTTCTTTGTTACAAAAACTGACTACCGGTAATTCTATTATATCTTGCTGCCCCTAGTCCTAAATAATATCAATCCATTATGACCAAATCATCGGGGAACTCCTCGTCCAAGCCTTGGCTTTCTAAAGTCTCCTCTCCACTCACTGTGGATTTCATTAAATCGCTTTTTGTTAAGGTTCTGTTCCAAACATTTTCCTGTAATTTTTGGCTAGGCTGAAGAAAGTAGTTTGTTATACTGAGGACTTTGTTATATAGAGGTTTGTTAAATGGAGGTTCCACTGTTTGAATTTTTTTCTCAAATTGAATGTAAATTAGCTGTAATCTTATGTATGAAGTGGTGATGTAAAAAATATATAATAATATATAATATTTATATGAATAAATAAATAAATAAAATAATACCCCCCACCCCAAGCTCAAAATGCCAACTTCCTGTTCAGGGGTGGAGTATAATCATTAAGGGGGCCCAGATTCACAATGGCCAAATTAAAGGGATTTGTGCGAACCCAATATAGTCAATCCAGTCGTGAAAATACGACCCCATCCAGCAGCACATCCCCATTAGCCTCTCATAGGGAAGTATGCTCGGTTGGTTGCAGTGGTTTCTCAGACTCCCTACCACCTGGAGAAACCACTGCTTGCGAGGTTAAGGTATTTCAAGTATTTCTGGCAAAGTAAGTGCTCAGATAAGTGCTCTGAACAGATTGAAGAACATTTTGCCACTTAAAACCAAGGAATCGCTTTATCGCGCATTTATACTGCCATATTTTAACTACTGTAACCAAGTCTGGCACCACTGCGGAAAAAGAAACACTGCCAAAATTGAGAAAGTCAATGAAAGGGTTTTGAGGTACATCTTCAATGATAAAAGTGCATCTTATCAAGATCTCTTGGAAAGAATAAGACTCCCATCATTGGAAACTCGAAGAATCCAAGACATGCTATTGACAATAAACAATAGCATATTGGACAAAGCTCCACCCACAATTTATTAGAGATCTTATCACCTTAGGCTCATCCAAGTATAATCTTCGACATGATTGTATCCTTTCATTGCCTAAAGTTAACACAACTAAATACGGTCTCAAATCTTGGAGATATTTTGCCGCTAAGAAATGGAATGAGCTAGCAAATAACATTAGAGTTAAAGCAGGCACCAATGAAGTGAAGAACAAAATTTGATTCCTTAATTTTTGACTGAAATCAGGATTTATAGTAATTGCTGCCTCTTTCTTTGTTGTTTTCATTGATTCTTAGGTTTTACAGTTTTCAGACGATGAATTATTGTACATTTTTAGTTTTGAATTTTAAATTTTTATAATACAATTTTCAATTTTCAATTTTCAATTTTTGGAATATAATTAGGGCCATAGATTACCTGTAAACTAGGTGATAGCTAAGCGTAATATCCATGTTAAATAAAGTATCGTATCGTATCCTATCATATCATAAAAGAAAGCAAGTCTTGTGAACAAAGGACTGATGAAATAAGAACAATTACCGTAAAAATCCGAAAATAAGCCCTGGGGCGTATATTTTTTTGAGAGGCTTATTTTTGGAGGGGCTTATATTCGGAGGGGCTTATCTACAGAAGGAAATTTGCGTTTTAAAATCGATTGGGCTTGCCTTATAAATGGAAGGAATTTAACCGTTTTTGCCTTGTTTTACTTTGTATTTGAGGGCAATTTCCGAGTACAAGCCACCCGGGGGGCTTATATTTGGAGGGACAATTTAACCCATTCGCCCCTGAACCGCCCGTAACCGCCCGTGCGGATCCAGGTCCTTTCTACCCTTTGTGACGTCATCAGTTTTAACGGTCAAGGACAACTTTCTTCGCACACGTGTGCAGAGTGACGAGATCTTTCAAACCATACCAGAATGAGCACAATTCAGTCAAGGACACCGGAGAAAGAAGCCAAAAACCACGTGACAAGGACCTGAAAATCTCCATGAAAATCTTGTTCCATTACCCACCTACCTTTCCTTTCACCTAATCCTAAGATCCTAAAAGCTTTCCTAAAAACTGTTCCCACCAAAATGAAGCCTACTAAATGCCCAGCAAGAGAAAAAAAAAATGAGGCAAGAAAAGCGAAAAAAGAAGGGAGGAGAGAAAGCGAAAAGTAAAAGTCAAGACTGCTGTGTCACTTTTAAACCCAAAAACTATCTCGAAATTTTGCTTTCTGCGCATGCCCGAACTTCGCAAGCTGATGTTTTGCATCTGGATCAGAAGGCCGCCAAGTGTACGACCTGTAAACCGGTTTGTGGTAAGTTTTAGCTCTTTATAGCACGACAGTGACCAGAAAACCACTCGACTAGCTTCAAAACGCGTTTTTCGGCAAAATCTCCAGGAGCGAATGGGTTAAGCAGAGTACCAAGCTTTTTGAAAAAAATCCACTTTTCAGCATAAAACAACCAAATCTGTCTATTTCATGTAAAATCAGGTGAAAAAGTTGGTAAAAGGCCATTTTTAGGTTTTTTGATTAATGGAGGGTTTTTTTGCGTTACCGGATTGGGGGGCTTATATTTGGAGTGGCTTGTACATGGAGGGGCTTATTTTCGGAATTTTACGGTATTATTCATTCAAAATATTTCCCTGATTCTGATTGGCTAAAAGCACATGTTTAATTCACCATAACCAGTTACTGATGACCAAATTTGGAAGAATTTTGTGTTTAGCGAGGAAATGATGTCAAAAATGCAGCGTTCTTGCAGGTTAATGCACCGTTAACCGAGAAGACCTGGGGAACACGTTGAGTTGTTTTGGTTGTGAACTTGAAAAATGGCGGACATTTCACTCATTTCAAGAGTAAGAACTAGGCGAAAAAATAGCTTAAGACATGGCAAGAACAGAAAGAGGACAACTCGAAGGGCGACATCTGCTGTTTGGAGAATATTTGTGGAGCTGAAGAACCCTAAACGTGCATTATCGAAGATGAACTTATCATCGATGGATCGATAGAGGTAAGCATGTTTTAGCCATGTTTTTAAACTAGGAATAAATAATGAATAATAAAACATTTATTGAATTGGGCTTTCATATCATATGAAGAATTATGGAGATCTCGGAGGGTGTTATCCGTCGAGGCCGATAACACCCTCCTCGATCTCCATAATTCTTCATATTAAAAAGATACTCAGCCTCATTCATTAACTGTTAAATAATTCACCTCTTTCGCCCTTAAATCGCCCTTGTCAGATGCTTTATTGAGCCATCTTCTCGCTCTTGGCAAATCTATCAACTGCTCGCAACCTCCAGTCAAGTAGATCTCTCCGAGGATAACCTGTGCCTCGGTATCACCCTGTTCAGCCGCTCTGGTCAAATAATAAACAGCTTTAGTTGGTTGTGGTTGACCTTCCGGACAATCACCATCGACGTAGTTGAGGAACAAAAGTTTCAGAGCCGTGTTTTTTTCACCGCCAATAGCGTTTTGCATTCGTCTTAACATGTTACCGAACAAATCTGTTCTAACTTCACTTTCAGATAAATCTTCATCAGCCGCTTTTTTAAGCCATTTAAAAGATTCCTTGAGGTCTTCGCTCACGACTCCTTCAACTCCAAGACGATACATTTCTGCAAGATTTATCTGTGAGCTTGTGTTACCCAGTCTCGCTGCTCTATGGTACATCTCGTACGCTTTTCGCCGGCATACTACCGTTCCTTTCCAATCCAGTAGTCCCCCAAGTTTTCCAAGAATCTCAGGAGATTCATAACCGTTTTCTACAGCAGTGCTAAGCCATCCAATCGCTTTGTCGTTATCTTGCGGCAAGAGATCGCCAAAACCGTCCGAGTAAGCGCAACCCAAATGTGCTTGGGCGACAATTTCGCCTTTCTTGGCTTTGTCAATTAAATTTTCGATTGATCCATGCGTTGCAATGCAATATCGCTGAAAATCTAGGTCCTCCGAAGTGAAGAAATTCATTATCGCCTTTGTAAACACACTTACTAAAAATTATTCACGTAGTTTGCGTCCTTTGGCATGAATTTTCCCGGAGGTTTCACAATTTTTTTACTTTCTCGGTAACACTTCCGCCATTACGTGGTGCACTCCTGCCTCCCCATGGTCCCTTGCGCGTCGTCGCTTGTCGTTCTCTCCTCCCGGCCGCGGTCCCTCCCGCACTCGCCTCTGTCAGGAGACAGTGGTGGTCACAGCGTTGTACTCTAAGTTATTCATTGAGTCATTGAGTCATTGAGTCAATCAAAAGGCCTCAGAAACAGCGAAATATTGAAACCACTTGCTCACACTGAGTGACTCCGAAAATGAAACATGGCAGTTTTCAGAAAAGAATCCGTTACCGTTATTTTTTCTCAGTTCAAAGACGATGGCACGGATAACATTTATACAAATAGCCTGCGTCGCTGGCGGTTATTTTTGGTGTGTTTTTTCGTTTGAGTTTCGTAAAGTAAGGGACGCGAAAGTTAAATCAGTAGTGACAATTAAACCGTATACCTTTTGATCTACATTTTGAATCATGTTCCTTACTTCTGACGCGGCTTCTGACTAATGCCGGGGGGTGGGGGGCTTCTTATAATGGTCGATACTGAGAGCCTCCGCTTGAATGGGATATCTTTTTCAGACTTGCGTATATTTAAGTGTAGCATGGGCTCCTGAGGGTAGGAAGTTTACTTTTGAAGTTTATGAAAGGTTGGGGAAATCTGACATTTCGCTGAAAAGGGCTTTTTATAAAAACGTTTTGAACCGACAAAAAAGCCTGTATAATTTTAATGCATCAGGAGCCGATCGGAATAATCGGCTCCTGATCCTTTACATTTTCCACTGGGAATGTTTGGAGGTTTGGCGAACGATGCAGAAAGCTACAATCTCGGCCAGTTTCTCTTCGCGGCCTAGCTTCTCTCAAACTTTTTCTTTTTGCCTTAGCCCAGACCGGAAATAATAAAGTCTGTTCACCGGATGTCAG